>JANAVB010009596.1:4502463-4744963 GCA_029216955.1 Iris pallida
AAATTGTTTCCTAATTAGGTTAGAACCTATAATTTAATTCTAAAATGATAATTAGGTTTCTAAAATCATGGTTAGCCTCTAATCATGGTTAACTAAGGTTAAACCATATGCTAATACCGAAAGCACCAATCAAAACTTACAACACCAATCAAATTAATAATAAATAATCAAAAAAAATTCAAAAATATAACACAATTACTAAAATACCCTTATTTTGAAAAGTGGTGGTTACAATTGTACTCCGCAACATTGTTGGAGCACGGCTCTGAAAGAGAGTAGGTGCGCTGGATGACCAGCTTGTCGGGGGAGATCAGGACTACCTCCACTCCTGCGATGATTTGGCCTTTGGTGCCTGTTCTTGAAGTACCGTCGAAGAATATCCGCCAAATGGAGTTCTCTTCGGTAATGTTTGATTCTCGTACTTCATCTGGAATGTCTTCATAGAGTCTGGACGATTCCGAAATTGGGTGCGCGGCTAGAAAATCGGCCAGTGCTTGGCCCTTGACAGTCTTTTGCGGGATGAATACCATGTCATATGGTGTCAATAGTATCGCCCAAGTAGCTAACCGGGTGTAACGTCCTAGTCCCAAAACACATAGGACCAATTACGTGAACATGCCAGCTGCACATATACGAAGAATACTCCAATATATGGAACCATCGTATACATACATAGGCTGTATAATAAATCATCACAGGTCAGAATAATATAATCTAACCTCATTACAACTCAACACAGAAGATAATAAAGTCCAGATAATGAGTGTATCAAAAGATAGCCGGGTGAACATACTCCGAACATCTATAAAAAAAATAGTCTCATAAGATCGGAGTCCAACCTCCGCAAAATATAAAGGGAAGAGATATAAAAATATCAAGTAATGTCTCAAATAAGGAATAGACTAGAAATCAGTAGGAACTGCCTCGTCATCAATGTATGAAGGATCCAAAGCCGCTCCGTACTCCTGCGGAAAGTCGTCTAATCCTGGAGATATAACCAGATCCTCAGAAGGATATAACAAGATACAAGAAAGCATAATGCCATGTAAACTGTGATATATAATATAAAAGAAAAGGGGATGCATGCAATAGGGTTCCTGACTAGTCTACTGTGAATATGCAGTTGAGATACAATCCTTCGATGTATGAGCCCTGGCTGAATATAGGATCCGGTAGAGTCCCCTCTTGGGCACTAGTAACCAAGTACATAACGTTCAAAAACGTCAGTGGCCAACCTGAGAGGATAATCATACCGGTACCTCCAGCGGAGCTTCTGGGTTACAGGAGAAGTGTAATTGAAGCCCAAACGTCAGGTATTGTTCTCACCACCCAATGCCTAGTATCATCATCTCCATGACTTATATGAACCTCTAGTAACCGCCAAGTCTTCTAGCATGTAATTCTATTGGCAGTTACTCCTATCCGTCGCATGCTCCATACGTATCAGTGGCCAGCCGACTATACGGGTACGTATCCTACATGTGACTTACAACATATGGTAAAGCAAGTGTCAAGGCCGTATGAGATATACCAATACCGCATCAACAATGGGTGGTCACTAGACTAAGTCAATGCAAACGAAATAAATAAAAGCAAGAAAACGACCGATAGAGTCGCTTGCACCCAAGTGTGACTTGGACGCACAGTTTATAATATCAATAAATAAGAATGCTAAAAATAACAACTAAAAATAAGAATATAATAATCACAGAGTAAGGTGGCAAGGTATCTTGCCTGGTGCTGCGAAGGTGGCAAGTCCAAGAATCACAATGTCAGCAAAAGAAATATCACAATCTCCAAACAACTCCGGATGCTGAAACAAACATCAAGAACATACTCCAAATAAGTGATAAACCTAGGAAACGCTTGTCCAAAAGTCTAATTCTAGATCAAGGGCAAAATTATAATTTTGGGTCAAAACGATGTCCGCCATTGGACCCGTTTTGTACCAAAATGCGTGCCAATGTCTACGATCTCTAAAGTCATCAAACTACATGTCTACGGATCCGGTTTGAGGAGACAAGCCCAATGGTATGTCCAATTTCGGATTCCGATGAGTCGTGCAGAAAATCGCCCGTTGGGTCGGGTTGCGGGCTCTCCAAAAAGGTGTTTCGATCAACCTTCTCAGAATCGGACCAAATTTGGCATACAGGACCAAAAAATGATACGGTCCTACTGGCACAAGTTTTGCGTCGATCCGACGAACGTTCACAAAGTTATGGCCAAGTTTGCAAAAGGTCGATACAGGGGTATCTTGACGGATACGTATTGATTTCGTCGTGCACACGCAACGAAATCGAGTTTCATCAGTTCCCACATGTCGAAAACATCCATACGCGCCTTTCGATGCGTATAGTGCGCAACTACGTCGCCCGGTTTGTCGGAGCGCACGCCGTATCGAAAAAAGTTTTTATAAAATTTCAGTTTTGAAAACAACTTTTTGGTTAAATTGAGACACCGATTTCTTGGCGCTCAGTCGATCAAACGACTTCTGTAAACTGAGTTCTGCAGTCTTATAGATGGTCTAGGACTGCATCAGTTAGATTTTTTAAATTCCTACTATGGTATTCATAAACATCCTGTAAACATAGGGTTTGGGGCTGCAATTAAATTGTTATCGAAACAATTTTTTCTCAGTTTTTAGGAGATTTTCTAAGGTATCTATTGATATTTAAATAAAAATAATTAAAAGGAAGTAAGGGGGGTCATATTGACTATACATAGGGTTTTCTAGATCGATCTTGGATAGAGTATTCTCGAAGAAAATTTGTGAAGAACCCGGGTACCTGACTGGTCGGGTTGGAAATAGGGCACCCCTGTTCTCGACGAAAGATCGAGCGTAGGGCACTCAGGCGGCTTGCAGGTGGTCGAGATGACACGGGGGGCTAGGGGGTAGTCGGGGAAGCTTTGTGGTCGCGAGAGCAATATTCTGAGGGAGTTTTTCTGGAGGATTTCTCTTATATCCGTCCGCCCAGTTTTCTTTTTATGCACGATCCTAAATTTGGATTTCCAGTCGAATTGAAATTCGAATGGGTGGGGTTCAATTCAATCCAATCGAGAATTGGATAGGGTTGAAATTTGCGAAGATTTGATTTGAGTAAATCTCTTAAATCTGGATTCGTGGGGAGGGAAAACTCGGGTTTCTGAAGAAGTTTGCTGGGTTTGAATTGAGGGTCGGCCCTTATGTGTTACTGTTCCTACGGGAACAGTAACTCATGAGTTGTTAGCTCTTTTTTTTTATTGGAACAGTAACTCATATATAAAAGTATATATATACACACACACACATATATATATATATATATATATATATATATATATATATATATATGTATATATATATATATATATGTATTAAAAAAACCATAAATTATTTAGAAAAATCCTAAAAATTTCTAAAACTCAATATACTCGAATAGTATATTACCACCAATCTTCGTAAGCAATATATCATATATATACAATTTTGTATATATACACCTATATATCACTCATTCTATTTATACTCATATAAAAATTTACAAAAAAATACTATAAATCTAAAATAAATTAAATAAATACATATAAAATATAGGGGGTTTACATCCTACCCAACTTAATGGAATTTTGTCCTCGAAATTAAACTACGGTAAGGGGTCGAATGCAATGCCGTGCAATATTAAGTATCTAACACGAAAATGTACCATGGTCTTCGAACAAATGCGGATAACGATTTCGGATGTCGTCCTCGTGCTCCCAAGTAGACTCTCCTGGCGAGTGATGCTTCCATGCCACGCGAACCAACGGTATAGATTGATTCCGCAACACCTTCACTCGGCGGTCAAGGATACCTACTGGTTGCTCTTGGTACATCAAACTCAGTCCAATGGTGATCTCGGAGTGAATGAGCACATGACTGCTGTCTGCCACGTATCGTCTCAGCTGCGACACATGGAATACGTTATGTACTCATTCAAGCGACGGTGGCAATGCTAATCTGTCCACTGCTTCTGACGAATCAAATCGTGCCTCTAGTGGTGGATATCTTCAAGAACACATGGTCGCCTTCCCTGAACTCCAAGGGTCGACGAAGATTATCTGCCCACTGCTTCTGACGATCCTGCGCTGCTCGCAGGTGGTCTTGTATCTTCTTGACCTTCTCTACTGTGGTCAAAACCAACTTGAGCCCCAATATTTGTCGCTCTCCAATGTCGCTCCAACAAACAGGAAATCGACACTTTCTACCATACAATGCTTCAAACGGAGCCATCTGAATGCTCGCTTGATATCTATTATTATAAGAAAACTCCACAAGATGAAGGTGGTCTTCCCAAGGTCTGCCAAAGTCAAGCATACACGCTCTCAACATATCCTCTAGAGTCTGAATAGTATGTTCTGACTGGCCATCTGTCTGCAGATGATACGCTGTGCTAAACTTCAAATGCATACCCAAACTTTCTTGCACACTCCTCCAAAAGTACGAGGTGAACCTCGAGTCACGGTCCGACACGATGCTAACTGCTACACCGTGTAGCTTCACTATTTGTTTCATATACATCTCCGCAAAAACTTCTGTGGACTGCCCCACTCTAAAAGGTAAGAAGTGGGCTGACTTGGTAAGTCTATCAACAACCACCTATACTGCGTCACGTCCATTAGGACTCCGAGGAAATCCTGTGACGAAGTCCATAGTAATGTGCTCCCATTTCCACTTGGGAATGGGTAGCGGCTGCAATAATCCGGCCGTCCTCTGGTGCTCGGCCTTCACTTGTTGCCAAACCAAACACTTGGCCACTAAATGAGCTACCTCCCGCTTAATTCTGTACCACCAATAATACTGTCATAAGTCCTGGTACATCTTAGTTCCCCCAGGATGAATAGAGTAAGTCGAACTATGTGCTTCCACCATCAACTCCTGGCATAGCTCTCCATTAGGAACATAAATACGATTGCCACATCGCAATATCCCATCGAGATGAATCCTCAATCCCGTCTGCTCTCATGCCTCAGTCCTCTCTCGAAGCCGTCGAAATCTAGCATTCGTAGGTAATGCCGCCTTGATCCTCTCTACTAATGATGATTGCACTTGGAGGTTGGCTAACACGCTATCTACTCTAGACAATACGACCTGAATACCAAGCTGCTGCAAGTCTCTAATTAACTCCTTTTGCATAGTCAAGAAGTGTGCTATGGGCTTACGGCTTAATGCGTATGCCACAATATTAGCCTTGCCCGGATGATAATGTAGCTCGATCTCGTAATCCTTCATCAACTCCAACCAATGTCGTTATCGCATATTCAACTTTTTTTGTGTGAACACGTACTTGAGGCTCTTATGATCAGTGTAGATGTCAACCTTCTTGCCGTACAAGTAATGTCTCCATAGCTTCAAGGCAAAGATAATCGTTGTGAGCTCTAGATCATGGGTTGGATAATTTTTCTCATGCACTCCCAACTGTCTAGATGTATATGCTACTACATGACCATGCTGCATCAATACGCATCCTAATCCCTTTCCGGATGCATCGTTGTAGATCACAAATTCTTCCGGGCCCGATAGTAGTGTCAAAATGGGTGTTGTGGTCAAGCGCTTCTTCAACTCGTCAAAAGCGGCTTGATACTCATATGTCCATACAAACTCCTGATCATTGCAAGTTAGTCGAGTCACAGGCCCCGCTATTCGATAGAAATCTTCTATGAACCTTCGGTAATAACCCGCAAGTCCAAGAAAACTTCTCACCTCAGAAGCTGATGTGGGAGCGGGCCATGCCTTGACTGCTGTGATCTTTTCTGGATCCATTGATATGCCATCTCCAGTAACAATGTGTCCAAGAAATGATACCTCCTTGAGAAAGAACTCACACTTGCTAAACTTTGCGAAGAGTCGTTCATTCCTCAATGTTTCCAAAACAATTCGTAGATGCTGCTCATGTTCCTCGTGATTCTTGGAGTAAATCAAGATATCATCTATGAAAATGACTACACATTTATCCAAGTACTGGTGAAAGATCTTGTTCATTAAATTCATGAAAATCGTGGGGGCGTTGGTCAAACCGAAAGGCATGACCAAGAACTCGTAGTGTTCATACCTCGATCGAAAGGCCGTCTTTGTAATGTCTTCCTTCCGAACCTTCAGTTGACGATAGCCCGATCGTAAGTCAATCTTAGAAAATACTTTTGCTCCACTCAGTTGATCGAATAGATCGTCTATACACGGTAAGGGATACTTGTTCTTCACCGTCACTGCATTCAAAGCTCTGTAGTCGATGCACATGCACACTGTCCCATCTTTCTTAAGCACAAAAAGAAGGGGTGCTCTCCATAGTGATGCACTGGCACGAATAAAGCCTTTCTCCAATAAGTCATCAATCTGCATCTTCATCTCTACCAACTCCTTGGGTGCCAGACGATACACTCGAGATAAAATAGGCTCGGCTCCGGGAATAAGCTCAATAGAAAACTCAATGTCTAGGTCAGGTGGCATTCCTGGAAAATCCTCGGGGAACACATCCTCGAACTCAGTGATAACAGGGTGCTGAGGGGTGTCCTACATCATCATGTGAGTCCCCAGTGTGGGTGCATCACAACTCTCTCCTTCTTCCTTGGTGAATTCAAACTCCGTCATATTCGGGGGTCTAAAGATGATAGTGCCCCTATGGCAGTCTATGAGAGCGAAATACTGGCTCAACCAGTCCATTCCGAGAACCACGTCAAATGTCGGCATAGGAAATACGAGAAGTCGTGCCTTCACCTCTCTACCACATATCACTATAGGACAAAGTCTACAAACACCACTAACAGGTACAACTCCTCCTCCAGTGAGAATTCTAATATTTTTAGATAAGGGTGTGATGGGAATGCCGTATCTAGTGGCAAAACTAGTGGCTATGAAAGAATGAGTGGCTCCAGTGTCAAACAACGTAATAGCAGAAAATGAAGCGACTAAAACCATACCTGCTATGACCTCTGTCTCTGTCTCTATATCCTCTACAGCAAGCGAGAATGTCTGCCCATAATTTTGTCTTATACTCAGAGCTCTGGCCTTGTTGTACTGTGTGCCTTGGGAAGGCAATGGTGGGCGAGGTGCTCCTGCTGCTGGTCGGAGAACTGGGGGTGCTGACGTTGTAGGCCTCAAGGCCTAATGTGCACGTACTAGTACTCGCTGCTCGGGGCAATCTCTGGCCAGGTGTCATGACCCGCATCCACTTTTCGGATACGAGGCATATCCAAGCCCAGCCTACGCCGCAGTGTCGACGGTAGAACGTTGTTTAGTACATATATAAGTCACAGAGTCTATAGAACAAACATGGTAATCTAGATCTCATCCACAGAAAGTAAAGTCACATCTGAATCCAATAAATACAACTGAAATAAAGGACTGAATAATATAAACTGAATTTCAAGTGGTTCAAGTCTCGTCCGGTGGACACAAATCTACTACCAGTAGACGGAATAAAATAAGACAAGAATGATACAACTGAAACCAACTATCCTAATCATCGACGCAATAATACCGTGATCTGAATGCTGGCTCAACACTGCTCGTCTCCACCTGGCTCAAGTGCGGCTAACCTGAAGAGATCATCAGGTCCTCAGAGGACTAGCAAGATACATAATATACAAGCCTTTCTAACAGTTTATCATGCATGAAAGAAATCCAGGATATAAATAGGAAAAGACTAAACGATCACAAGACATGAATGTATGAACAACTACGTATAAATGAACTGCTGGAAAACAAGTAAACGAGAGATCAATGTAATACCAAACCCTCGCCCTGAATGTGGACTCGCAGGTCAGTTTCAAGACAAGTCACCCTCGCCCCGTGTATCGACTCGCAGGTACAAACGATCAACCCTCGTCCCGTGTGTGGACTCGCAGGTTGTAAACAATCAAAATAAGGAAATAGCAGTTCAATTTTTAACGTGATCGTCCTACGATACAACTCAAACCAGTACAAGTGAAAAGCATGTCCAATAAAGCTACAAGGCTAACTATGAGCAATGATGAAGCACATATCAACAATCAGCTGAATAATGAAAGCAGATAAGCATATAAATAAGGCAGTAACGAAAGGCAAGGTATACTTGCCTACAGTCCTGAGCTATTGGCATGGCCAAATGTTGAGTCAAAAGTCCAATGAACCTGTTTATAAATTAATAGAATCAATTTATAATTTAGAGAGTGCAAATGAGCCATTCTATTTGGTGATTAAGACTCTAGGTCAATTCTAGATCAAATATCAACTCAAAGTCAACGCTCTAGTCAGCTTAGGTCAAGGTCAAACCTAGGGTTGGTCAACTAGGTTATTGGTTAACCCTCTAGGTCAACTTATAGTAAGGTTAAATCCTAAGCCAAAACTCAAAAACCACAGCCACCTATATTAAGGTAAAACACATATATATATCTATATGGAGCGTACCACTTAGTGACTACAAACCATACCCTCACTACTACTAACTACCTTTGCATATATACATACATATCTACCTAGACTATGTAATATGATAATAAAAGATCTAACCAACACCCTTGTCATGCTACCCCCTAGTCTGATGTGCAAGAATACTCTCCCCTGCTTACCAACTTCCCTGGCGACTAAGAACCCTCATGATATCCTTTCCCTTAGTAAACTGCTGTTGCCCATGTCCTGCTTCCTATAAGTGGATTACATCTACTGGTTACTCCTGATACTAAGGATTACTCTAATGCAATATTGACTAATGCAAAGGTTGGACTAATGCAATATGGACTAATACAACTAATATGTGATATCCATAACTTATATACCAGTGTACCTGACTATTTTGTTCTCAGGTCATTCTACATATGAGAGACAATGTTTTAGTAGCAGCTATCCTACAACAAGACCATGTCCCTGTGTTTACCTACTCGAGTACCCTTTTTTCCCTCTACCCCTGATATCCTGACACTTACCTTCCTGGCCACAAGGAATAGATGCAGGTTAGACATCCCCTCCCTCTAACTGCTGTACAGTCCAGGTTATATAGTCGTATGTTTCAGGGATTTGGCCCCATCTGTTGCCAGATATTAGTCAACCTAATCTACCCTCCAATTTGATTATAGGATTGTTAACTCTAATGCCAACCACATTGGTCATCTACAGGAATCTGTTCCTGTATAACGGTTCTTCCCAAACTGATACAGACTCCCCATAAACTGACTGAAACTAATTCGAATGGTGATTAATACTTGGTGTGTATATCCTAAGACTGAACATTACATTGAACTGGGCTAAGGGAACATTCCACCTAATATGGACTGCACAGTCCCAAGTGATATAGGGACTGATACAGTAGTAGTTGAATTAGAACTCCAAACTGGTATGGAATGAACGAATTAGAAAATAAGGATTGAATACCATGGAGTATTCACTACAAGGAGATGACTGTTAAAATAACTGATAATAGGCCTAAGACACAATCTAGACTGAAACATCTGGGTACAGTGTGGACATGTGGAATAGAAATGGCATGTCTTCATGATCTTGCTAGGAGAACTTTAAATCTTTTAAGAATACACCTGGTTGGGATTTGCTGCTGCAAAGCAGCCTTCCACCAACACTTGATATACTCTATGACTGTTGTACTTAGTGTACTCACATGGTGTCAGCCTGTGTTACTCATGATACACATATTTTATCATGTTCTCAATTTGTGTGTTGCACACCCTTACAGGATTGTTCCTACGATCTGCTCCTAACACAGTATATAGACTTGAATGTAGGGCTCTAAGATACTTGACACACCAATTCAGGGGCGGATCCAAGAGAGAGCCGGGGTGGGCTGGAGCCCACCCCCAATTTTTTTTACATATTTTTCTATATAATTTTTTTTTGATTTTTTTTATGGATTTATCTACTTCTAGCTCACCCCAAAATTTGGTAGCCCATCTTAGTCATAATTTCTGGATCCACCCCTACACCAATTTCCTGTATATGACAGTCCTGCAGTTATCACGCCCTGACTCAAAATCACCCGAATCATCATCCTCGCAGGAGGTATGATGCCGCACGAGCTTGGAGTTGCGCTCGTGCAAGACAATATGACAAGTTCTCAAATTGTTATCTTTTGATTCGATATTAACAGCGAAGGAAAATAGAGTGTACGAAACAATTCTCTTTATTGATATTCGAAACTGAGATTACAAAGGCTTTCAATAGCCTAACAATATATGCCAGATTGGATACAACACTCAGGTTCTCTCTTGCCCACAAAGGATTTCACCGTTCCATACATCATGCCTTCAATATCCCGGCCGCATCAATCATGTTGCATTTCTGAGCGTCAAGCGATCGCACGCTTCAATACGCCTCGACATTCTAAGCCTCAATGCGTTCAAGCAATCTTTGCCACGAGCAATCCATTTTCTGTACCCTGTATAAAGCTGGTGGGGGATCAATACGTTCGTCCTCGCATGTATTGATGCAAAGATCTTCTTTCTAAACCAATATTATAGTATTTATGTTGAATCAAGCAACTTAGCTTATGATCTTGCTATGTTCTCTTTAGGGTCGATTTCATGGCATATTCGAAAGCAGTAAAGCATGTTATCATGGCAAGCATATTACTCGAATTGAATAGGCAAGTAGACAAGCAATCTTGTGTTTGATTCGTGGTGCGACTTCATACCAAGTCGACGCACTCGCCCTTGCACCAACGCATGGTGAATGCGCCCTATTCCTTTCCTGTCATGTTATAAGTGCATCTCTAAGCAGGATCTATATGTACGGGACACATACGTGCCTACACTTTTAACCCATCGTTCCTTAGCTATATGAAGGTCTTGGCGTATCCGTACTGGAATGGACTAAAGGAGTTCCTTACTTTCTTTTCTCTCCTTCTTTTCTCTCTATTCGTTTGGGTAGCCCGAGGTTTTACGGGTTGGGTTGCTATCCCAAACAACCGAAATGTTACCGCTGTATACCATCATTTGCAAATTTTTCCATCTATAAGCGAGTGCTACTCGTCTTAAGGATATGCGCCTATCAAAGATACACATTTCCTCCTAGGCCAAACGGTTCCAGGGCACTCCGGCACTTAACCGTTCGAGAGAACACCCGTGCACGGGAGATTATTACATTTTAATCTCAAGTCCATCCCATTCGACCATGCAACGCCCTTATTATTCAAACAAACAAGCATAGTCTTGAGTCCGAGACTCTGACTTTATTATCTCATATTTCTTCCGTTAACTTTCTATGTTCTTACGTTTCATACTTTGTTTTAATGTTCAATGGCATCATGCCTCAACTCAATGTTCGTCAATCGAATGACCCGAAGGTCCCGAACACCTTTTGAGGCATCCTGTCATATCCGACAGTTTTGCCACATTCATAACACAACTGTATTCTTTCTCAACGAAGCCATCTTTTATGATCTCGTGCACGTAGGCACGTTTCGACCGTATTTCCATGTTCTATGCCTTAGTGTTCAATGTCCGTGGCTTGTGCGCTAGGGCGCTCGCCTATTGTCTTTCAATGTTCTAGCCTTCTAACTCATGCGCGAAGGCACGGTATGGTTCGTGCACTAAGGCACTCACCGAGTACAGTTATCCCATGTTCTTGCGGCTTGCGTACCGAGGCGCTCGCCTTTGCAATATCTAATGTTCCATAGCGACTCGTGCATTAGATGCACATTTTATCTCAATTGTTCTAACTATTGTTCGACACACACTATGACTTATCTTCTGATCGGACTACGCCCGTGACGTCGATCGGTTAACTTAGCATACAATGATATAATTTGACTTATCGCATGAAGGAGTAAAAAGAAGAGTCAATCCTCCAATCTTGAGTTGATACGCCTTATCGTTTTGCCGAGCCGATGCGGCCCGATTTCATAACTTCGTTGCACGGCCACTCTCCTGACCTAGCCATTCGAGCACTTCGTGCTTCATTGAATTATCCGTCCGATTTGGCTTACCGTGCCCAAGTCCCAGTCCATCGCAAGGCGACGATTTATGTAACACCCAGTTTTTCCAAATGAGGGTAATTTTGAAATTTTGTAATTATAATTATTATTTATTGATATTTATTTCATATTATGATTTTTAATTAATTTTAGACTATTTAAAATCATGACTTGTGATTTTGGTATTTTGCTAGTAAAACTGTAGGGACTGTCTGCCCTAGAGCCTAGCCATGTGATTAGGGTATTTTTATTTATCATTTTTGTTTGAGGGTATTTTGTCATTTTTTGAATTATTTGAGTTTAATATATTTTATTAGGAATTTAAAAATAATTTATTGTGAATGGTGTGATTTAAATATTATTCAATTAATTTTTATGTGGCCTAGATTAGCCTAACCTAGATTGACCTAACCTAGATTAGTCCTAGTTAGTCATGGTTAGACTAAGTTAGATTGAGATTGGTCATGGTTAGTCATGGCTAGTCATGATTTGTGATTTGGTTAGTTATTAGTCATATTGATTAGTTAAGACTAGTGATAGGCTACCTAGGTTTCACCTAGCCATTGAATTGTCTAGAATGATGGAGAACCCTTGGATCAACCCTAGCCCTAGATTTTAGGGCAGCCATCTTGGGATTTCCCCCTATTTAATTCCTCCTAAAAATCATTGCCTCCTTGTTCATTCTTCCTCTTTTCAAGAACAAGGTGAGCTCAACTTCATTTCTCCATAACTTCTTCATTCCTTATCTTTTTTCAACCAAACTTCTTGCATTGTGACCTAACCACCACCCTCTTGCTGTCCATGGAGGTAGAGTACTGATTCGGGGATCATATTGTGCTCGAGCTACAGTAACATGGGACTGTACGTTGACAGTTTTTGGAGCTTGAGACACCTATTGGTAAATCCCTCTTTCCCTATTTAAACTACTGATTTATCATCATGGATACATAGTCCTAGGTCCCCTCTAGCCTCGGGTAGGAACTGACCCCAACTTGTGTCGGATACGTGTCCGTATCAGGCACGTATCAATAGGATTACCTAGGTGTTCGAATTAATGCCTCAATAGGTTTTCCTTTACTATTTTCTGATTGTGTTTGAATAGATATTTGAGTTTTTGTGTCGCTTACACGTTTGTGTTGGACTGGGGTGGTTCTCGTGTCGTGTCGTGTCGTTAAGGACGCGTGCACACGCGGGTGAGCGCGCGCGCGGGGCTTTGCGCGTGCCCTGCTGTTCGGGGGTTGTGCAGGATACGACACGCCATATTTTGACACAAAATTTTGTGGAATCGAGGGGGCATGCACTGACATCATGCCCCCAAAATTCTATCGAATCTCGTACACTGGTTAGGAAGAAATCGATCGTGCACTGTCCTTACACTGTTCTGTGCAATGTGACTTTTAGCCACTGACACGGCTTCATAATTCGGACACGCAACACTTTGGACTCGATACAGGCATATGGACATGTGCACCTAGACCTAACCTAGGTGTGGGCACAACTATGTGTCCTAGTTCATGTCGTGTAGGGTGCACGACACGCGTGCACCTGTGCAAAAGACAGTGCTCTGTGCAGTATCTGTGAGTGCACTGTTTCGAGTTTATCTTGTGTGGATACGTCGTGTCATGTTTCAGTGGACACGAGACACACTCTAGGACACGTATACAATGTATACGTTTGTTACCAACCTTTTGTTTGATGTCTTAACTTGATTTTGTTGATCAAAATCTCCATCACCCTAAAATCTGAAACCCATCTTCATGAACTGTCAAATCCCAGTTTTTGAGGTTGAACTTTGTCACCTATTTTTATCTAATTAATACTGTTAATAGAGTGGTTTAAGACCTCATATTGATTCTCCTATATGATTTCTAAGTTTGTGTTCGAATTTGGATTGATTGGTGGTATATGGGAATCAAAATGGGATTTGAATGAAAAACTGGAAACTGGGATTCAAATTTTTCCATTTTTTTTTGAACTATGTAATGGTTCCAGTTTCTGATTCGTGTTTTGATTTCCCTTCTTTTCCCTTGCTGTCAATTTCTGAACAGTTATGTAGTTGGTCTCCCTTCTAGTTCTGTGAAATCTGAATTGTTGGGGGATCTATTAACTGTTCATGTGCACACTAGTGTATACAGACACACATTATATCACCCTCTCTCACTCTATACACACACACTCTTGTCTTCTCCTCTCTCTCTAAATATATCCTATTTTGATCCATTTAAATTGATGTTTAGGTATCATTATTATTCCTACATGTGTATTGGTTCATGGTAGATTAGTCTTACATGTTAGAATAGGTTTTATGCTCATAGAATGGATTTCGATATGAGAGTTGGACTGTTTGATATGGACTGATACAGTCCTAATATTCAAACTGCCTGAACTCTCATATCTCTTTAAACTGTTTTTATTAAACTGAAGTTGATTTCCATTAATTCATGTACATGTGTATCTACATCACTATAATGTGGTTTGCTAATTCGTGTTGAGTTTTAGAATTCAATTTGGATTTTTGGCATGGGATTGGGTTGGCTAGTGGTTATATGACACTGTCGAATTGATTTCCTTTCCTTTGTGAATTGGCTAAAAACCTGAGATTTCCTTCATATTAAACTGAAATGAGATTCCAGATTTTCCTATTGTTACTGTAAACTGAACTGTCAATGCCTGGTTCTTGTTTTTATGAATGTTTGGTCTGAACTGAGATTGTTCTTCTATTTTACTGAGATAGATGAATGTTAATTCATGTCTTACTGTCAATATTGAATTCCTTGTACTGTCAATACTAGAATAGGATAATACTCACTGATTTCACATAGATGCTTCCCTGTTTCCTGTCAGATTTCCCTAAAACCTGTGAATGTAATTGATTCCCTTTACATCTTGTTTTTCCTGATACACATATGCATTGGTTTACTGATTTCCGGCTTGGTATACTCACTGTTTTTACTGATTCCTGTACTCACACACCATCTAATGTTAGCTCACACTAATGTAAATCCCTATGGCTGAACTGGACTGTTCCCTATGTTCACTGTTCTACATTATGTAATTCCTATATCACTGTTTCTAAATGCACACAAGAACACTATAGTCTTCACTGATATTCCTTCATGCCAAATGATTTCCATTTTATTGCACTGTCTTCATTTCACAGGATGTATCACTCACATTGCCATGTATCACACACACACACACACTTTGGTATTGAACACTGTTTCACTTTAAGTTCGCACACACACAAAATCTCATGTGTCCTTTCCTTTCATATTTTTGCTGTTGTCTTCCATTGTTCCTGGAAATTTAGATGATATGTTCACACATTAATTCTAATATATGTACACCCTGTTCATATAAACTCTCTTTTGACACATTCCTAACTAAAGTCTGAGAACCACATTGGTTCATGACCACACACAAAACTTGTAGATCACTCAACCATACATACTAAAACCCTCTATAAGCCTAAGTACACTTTAGACACATTTTATTACACCTTGCCATGACACTATACACAATTTCCCTCTCTCTATTTATATAATGTATGTGTAATATTGTATATATATGTAAGCCTGTACATATATATATGAATTCATTATCAATAGCTAGATGTAATGTGCCTTTGATGTGATGGCTTGTGTTTGGCTTATATAGCCTTGTGATTGGTGTGTGATTGCTAGACTAGGCTTGGTTAGGCCTAGTGAGACTTATTAGACTTGTTGGGCTAGGACTTGACCTAGTTGACCTAGTTTGACTAGTCTAGTTGACTAGAGTTGACCGAGAGTTGACTTTGGTCTAATTTGACCTATACAGCATGCAGATGCATTATACATTTCATATATTACCCTCTGTATACATCTTGACTTGTGTTGCTCTAACTAGGAGTCAGATACCTCATCTCGGACAGTACATTTACTTTCGACATTCAGATACGAGGCGAGTACATTCTCTGACCGTTTTATACTTGTCTGGATTTACATTCTTGCTCTAGATTACTATACTTGATGTTGACACGATCATTATCACGGATTGGTACTATATGGATCTTCTTCTGAGATGTTATCTCCTTGTATTCACTAAATACATATTGTGATATGCGTTTCACTTACACATTGTATTTATTGAATACCCTATCATTGTACACTCATTGTATATATTGTACTCTTATTATCACATTGAGCCATTTTATAAGCTATTGTACAAGCCATTGTACAAGTCATTGTACAAGCCATTGTATAAGGTAACGTAACTGAATTGGATCCTTGTGTATTGATTGGGGAGGGAGAGTAGAAATGGTTATGTGATCAATCCTATTGTATAAAAAATTGTATATGTCCATTGTACACCCACGTACAAAGGAGTCCCATTTTATTGTATAACCTAACCCGTTTACATAACCATATTATGCTCTAAATCACATGTTGCTTACAGTTCTTACTTATTATATATAGATATTTCCCATTATCAAATCTCTGCTGTTTTCATATACATTTTTCTTTCAGCGTTTTCTGTACCTTACTCTATTGCATGCTTTATATTTCCTAACATGATATGAACTGCGTGAGATGTTTTGTGCTCGCTTCCGTCCTGACTGGACCTGTTGAAAATTTTACAGAGGATGATGAGGAACCCTGCACCTTACTTGGAGCTTGCCTAGTTGACACTCGTGACCTAGACCCCTGGGGAGGTTCAGGCAGCTGCTCAGGATGATACCTTGTATAGTGTAGACAGCTTAGACTGTTCCCTCTTTTCATGTTTAGCCGTTGCCTTTATTTTCTGAGTTGTATATTTTAGAGATGATGAGACTTTGTTATTTCATTCTGCTGTACCTCAGTTGAGGATTTCTTATCTATTTCCATCATGCTATATTCTACCTTAGATTGTGATTGAGTTGTACCTCTGTGTTGGCCTTCTTTTGGAGAGTATATTTCATGTTATGTAGTTATAGTTCATGACCTAGAACAGCGTTCTACCGCCGACACTGCGGCGTAGGCTGGGCGCTGTTACGTACTCGTACCCTCACGGTGGGTGCGGGTCGTAACACGTTTTTAGTGGTGGCCCATGTAGGTCGAGTTTATGTAGTGGTATTCGAACTAGAGTATCACTACAGCCTGCAGTAGGATTAGGATATTTTGGAGGTACTCAATAACATTAGGAAAAACTCCTTATCAGATCCCTTTTTATCTAAATTTGCTGTTTGTTGTTTCCCTTGAATATAAACTGTCCTCCTTTGAATTTTTGCTTCATTCTCAAAAATTGCTTCTTGTTTTGATCTGCCTTCATAATGGTTATGAAGGCACGATCTCATCATTTCGGTTCGGGGGATACTATCGAGAGGCTGGCCACCTCTCGTCCTGTTCATCAGGGCCTCGAGACCGCAGCTCCTGTTGTGCCGACTCAGGTTGGCGTTTCTGCTACATTGGAGGTGCACCTCTATCTGTACAGAGACTTTCTCCCGTCATTTCTGATTTCTCTCAGCAGCAGCGGTTCATGCAGCATCAGTAACAGGCCAGAGAAAAACAGCAGGGCGAGCAATCATCAGGACTGTCGAGGATACACAGACTATTGTAGATCTTGCTGCAAGTTCCGTTCTTCTCAATTCTATTCCGGAAATTATCTTTTATAACTATCTTGAAATCTGATTCCATCTGTTCCTTGCTGGTTGATTAAATTTGTCATGTTGTTCTTTTGTTATGTTGGTTTTTCTTCAAAAAAAATCATATGGGCTAGGTCACCTAAATTATGGGATCTAGAATCTTCGAAAGTTGTGTTAGTTGGCATAGTGAGGACACGTAGTCAGATTTTGGATGTATTTCTCGGGTATGGGAATTTAAGGTTTTCGCCGTCGCATACGGCAATGCAAAATTTTTTAAATACCATGAACCTAGAGGTACGTACCTTAGTCAAGGACTCTGTGATTATCGTAGCCTTGCTCACTAGCATGATGAAGACTCTGGACAACATGATTTTGGACAGACGCATATGATTAACAGATTGTATCTTGAGAAGGATTTAAACATCATACCCTTTTGATTGTTATAAATGACTTAGGAGTAGGGATATTTTAGTTTTATAGAGCTTATTCATAGGTAGTACTTTCATAGTATAATGATATGGTGAGTTGTAGAGTGTCTGTACCCTAGAGGTGATAGTTAGCATTGGTGCTAGAATAGTAACCCACTGCAGATAATTATCCTGTTATCTATAATACCAACCAGTTTACCTATATAGGATGTTAGTATGCCATACAACCTTGATGATTATTTATTGTTTTCCTTTATCCTTCCAGTGAGGCACCCAGTGACCAGAGCCTGACCTTGAGTATAGTCGTAGTTCACCTAAGACTGAGAGGCCTATATACATATAGATTGTAGGTGATATACTTAGGATATATGTGATGGGTTGTTGTTCTTGAGCTTATATATGTGTGGTAGTTGGGATTGGTGTGCTTAGCTTGTGGGTATTTAGTTATGGGTGACTTGATAGGATTTGGAAGGTTAAGAGCTAGCCTATTATAGAGTTTCTCTTTTGCTAAATTTTGATTGCCAACACTAGGTAGCTAGCATCGGTAAAATCCTAAGAAGTTGACCAGCTAATGACCAAGTACGAGGATGTTGAGAGAATTGACTAGTGATTGACCCTTGACTATGTTTGACCTAGAAGGGGGTGCAATCATCTTAATTTCGAGGACGAAATTTTTATAAGGTGGGTAGGATTGTAACACCCAGTTTTTCCAAATGAGGGTAATTTTGAAATTTTGTAATTATAATTATTATTTATTGATATTTATTTTATATTATGATTTTTGGTGATTTTTAATTAATTTTAGACTATTTAAAATCATGACTTGTGATTTTGGTATTTTGCTAGTGAAACCGTAGGGACTGTCTGCCCTAGAGCCTAGCCATGTGATTAGGGTATTTTTATTTATCATTTTTGTTTGAGGGTATTTTGTCATTTTTTGAATTATTTGAGTTTAATATATTTTATTAGGAATTTAAAAATGATTTATTGTGAATGGTGTGATTTAAATATTATTTAATTAATTTTTATGTGGTCTAGATTAGCCTAACCTAGATTGACCTAACCTAGATTAGTCCTAGTTAGTCATGGTTAGACTAAGTTAGATTGAGATTGGTCATGGTTAGTCATATCTCGTGTACTGGTTAGGGAGAAATCGATCGTGCACTGTCCTTACACTGTTCTGTGCAATGTGACTTTTAGCCACTGACACGACTTCATAATTCGAACACGCGACACTTTGGACTCGATACAGGTGTATGGACACGTGCACCTAGACCTAACCTAGGTGTGGGCACAACCACGTGTCCTAGTTCGTGTCGTGTAGGGTGCACGACACGCGTGCACCTGTGCACGACACGCGTGCACCTGTGCACGAGACAGTGCACTGTGCAGTGTATGTGAGAGCACTGTTTCGAGTTTATCTTGTGTGGACACGTCGTGTCACGTTTCACTGGACACGAGACACACTCTAGGACACGTATACAATGCATATGTTTGTTACCAACCTTTTGTTTGATGTCTTAACTTGATTTTGTTGATCAAAATCTCCATCACCCTAAAATCTGAAACCCATCTTCATGAACTGTCAAATCCCAGTTTTTGAGGTTGAACTTTGTCACCTATTTTTATCTAATTAATACTGTTAATAGAGTGGTTTAAGACCTCATATTGATTCTCCTATATGATTTCTAAGTTTGTGTTCGAATTTGGATTGATTGGTGGTATATGGGAATCAAAATGGGATTTAAATGAAAAACTGGAAACTGGGATTCAGATTTTTCCATTTTTTTTCTGAACTATGTAATGGTTCCAGTTTCTGATTCGTGTTTTGATTTCCCTTCTTTTCCCTTGCTGTCGATTTCTGAACAGTTATGTAGTTGGTCTCCCTTCTAGTTCTGTAAAATCTGAATTATTGGGGGATCTATTAACTGTTCATGTGCACACTAGTGTATACACATACACATTATATCACCCTCTCTCACTCTATACATACACACTCAAGTCTTCTTCTCTCTCTCTCTAAATATATCCTATTTCGATCCATTTAAATTGATGTTTAGGTATCATTATTATTCCTACATGTGTATTGGTTCATGGTAGATTAGTCTTACATGTTAGAATAGGTTTTATGCTCATAGAATGGATTTCGATATGGGAGTTGGACTGTTTGATATGGACTGATACAGTCCTAATATTCAAACTGCCTAAACTCTCATCTATCTTTAAACTATTTTTATTAAACTGAAGTTGATTTCCATTAATCCATGTACATGTGTATCTACATCACTATAATGTGGTTTGCTAATTCGTGTTGAGTTTTAGAATTCAATTTGGATTTTTGGCATGGGATTGGGTTGGCTAGTGGTTATATGACACTGTCGAATTGATTTCCTTTCCTTTGTGAATTGGCTAAAAACCTGAGATTTCCTTCATATTAAACTGAAATGAGATTCCATATTTTCCTATTGTTACTGTAAACTGAACTGTCAATGCCTGGGTCTTATTTTTATGAATGTTTGGTCTGAACTGAGATTGTTCTTCTATTTTACTGAGATAGATGAATGTTAATTCATGTCTTACTGTCAATATTGAATTCCTTGTACTGTCAATACTGGAATAGGATAATACTCACTGATTTCACATAGATGCTTCCCTGTTTCCTGTCAGATTTCCCTAAAACCTGTGAATGTAATTGATTCCCTTTATATCTTGTTTTTCCTGCTACACATATGCATTGGTTCACTGATTTCCAGCTTGGTATACTCACTGTTTTCACTGATTCCTGTACTCACACACCATCTAATGTTAGCTCACACTAATGTAAATCCCTATGGCTGAACTGGACTGTTCCCTATGTTCACTGTTCTGCATTATGTAATTCCTATATCACTGTTTCTAAATGCACACAAGAACACTATAGTCTTCACTGATATTCCTTCATGCCAAATGATTTCCATTTCATTGCACTGTCTTAATTTCACAGGATGTATCACTCACATTGCCATGTATCACAAACACACACACTTTGGTATTGAACACTGTTTCACTTTAAGTCCACACATACACAAAATCTCATGTGTCCTTTCCTTTCATATTTTTGCTGTTGTCTTCCATTGTTCCTGGAAATTTAGATGACATGTTCACACATTAATTCTAATGTATGTACACCCTGTTCATATAAACTCTCTTTTGACACATTCCTAACTAAAGTCTGAGAACCACATTGGTTCATGACCACACACAAAACTTGTAGATCACTCAACCACACATACTAAAACCCTTTATAAGCCTATGTACACTTTAGACACATTTCATTACACCTTGCCATGACACTATACACAATTTCCCTCTCTCTATTTACATAATGTATGTGTAATGTTGTATATATATGTAAGCCTATACATATATATATATGAATTCATTATCAATAGCTAGATGTAATGTGCCTTTGTTGTGATGGCTTGTGTTTGGCTTGTATAGCCTTGTGATTGGTGTGTGATTGCTAGACTAGGCTTGGTTAGGCCTAGTGAGACTTATTAGACTTGTTGGGCTAGGACTTGACCTAGTTGACCTAGTTTGACTAGTCTAGTTGATTAGAGTTGACCGAGAGTTGACTTTGCTCTAGTTTGACCTAGACAACATGCAGATGCATTGTACATTTCATATATCACCCTCTGTATACATCTTGACTTGTGTTGCTCTAACTAGGAGTCAGGTACCTCATCTCGGACAGTACATTTACTTCAGACATTCAGATACGAGGCGAGTACATTTTCTGACCATTTCATACTTGTCTGGATTTACATTCTTGCTCTAGATTACTGTACTTGATGCTGACACGATCATTATCACGGATTGGTACTATATGGATCTTCTTCTGAGATGTTATCTCCTTGTATTCACTAAATACATATTGTGATGTGCGTTTCACTTACACATTGTATTTATTGAATACCCTATCATTGTACACTCATTGTGCATATTGTACTCTCATTATCACATTGAGCCATTGTACAAGCCATTATACAAGCCATTGTACAAGCCATTGTACAAGGTAACGTAACTGAATTGGATTCTTGTGTATTGATTGGGAAGGGAGAGTAGAAATGGTTATGTGATCAATCCTATTGTATAAGAAATTGTATATGCCTATTGTACACCCACGTACAAAGGAGTCCCATTTTATTGTATAACCTAACCCGTTTACATAACCATATTGTGCTCTAAATCACATGTTTCTTACAGTTCTTACTTATCATATATAGATATTTTCCATTATCAAATCTCTGTTGTTTTCATATACATTCTTCTTTCAGCGTTTCCTGTACCTTACTCTATTGCATGCTTTATATTTCCTAATATGATATGAACTGCGTGAGATATTTTGTGCTCGCTCCCGTCCTGACTGGACCTGTTGAAATTTTTACAGAGGATGATGAGGAACCCTGTACCTTACTTGGAGCTTGCCTAGTTGACACTCGCGACCTGGACCCCTGGGGAGGTTCAGGCAGCTGCTCAGGATGATACCTTGTATAGTGTAGATAGCTTAGACTGTTCCCTCTTTTCATGTTTAGCCGTTGTCTTTATTTTCTGAGTTGTATATTTTAGAGATGATGAGACTTTGCTATTTCATTCTGCTGTACCTCAGTTGAGGATTTTTTATCTATTTCCATCATGCTATATTCTACCATAGATTGTGATTGAGTTGTACCTCTGTGTTGGCCTCCTTTTGGAGAGTATATTTCTTGTTATGTAGTTATAGTTCATGACCTAGAATAGCGTTCTACCGTCGACACTGTGGCGTAGGCTGGGCGCTGTTACGTACTCGTACCCTCACAGTGGGTGCGGGTCATGACACGTTTTTAGTGGTGGCCCATGCAGGTCGAGTTTATGTAGTGGTATTCGAACTAGAGTATCACTACAGCCTGCAGTAGGATTAGGATATTTTGGAGGTACTCAATCACATTAGGAAAAACTCCGCTAGGTGACTTACCTAGCACCGTGCTTAACTTCTCCCGACGCAACTCAAATTGACATTGCACAAAGGCCATAATCTATCCGACACAGCAGTTTATATCGAGGCGACGGTGCTCAAGGCAACGATCGTCTTGACACGAAGGTCCTAACGATGCATCTTACATTAGATTTCCTAACGAGTAGGAATTCACTAGCCAAATTCCCAACTTATCCATCTCGTAACATCGAATGTAAGTTTCGATTCACGCAAGCTCAATTGCTAGGTGAATCCGAATCTAACGACATGACTCGTAAGTCATTCGCTTATCGTCCCTCTCGTGTATAGCGCATTTCTCGCAATCGCCTACTCGCATCACCAAGTTCGTTGGTAAATTTCTCGTTCGATCATCGACCAACATAACCATTCAGGCATTCATTCGACGAATACTCAAAATCTAACTATATCATTCTCAATCGAAAGCTGTTCCAATAATTCTCGATCGCCTAGACTCATCGTCAACATGCACCGTGTTATATTTGTTATCGGTGCAATCTCATATGCGATATCGCATGGGTCATCTTACGGTCCGCAATATTCAATTTGATTTGGCGGTCAAGTCTTCTAGGATCAGCTGCCCGAAGCTACGGTCGGTAATTATGGACCATCACCGAAGGACAGTTTACTACGAACCACGCTATATCTTATTTCAGAGCCAAATCACGTTCCGACGATTCTACGCGACTACCCAATTTAGGACAAAACCGTTTCTATCGGCGCAACTGATGCACAACTATCCTCCGAGTCAAATCATACACTACCATCGATGATTTCGCAATTTACGAAACATCTACTCGTATCGAGTTCGAGTCTATCTTATTCGTGGGTCGACACACGAGATGCTATACGCATCGAGCAATCGTCGATGACTTATAGTCTCGTCTTGATCAATCACGAAGTTTATGATCAACCAGTTCGTTCCTTCTCGTATCGTTATTTATAAAACTTTGATAGCGCAAGGCGCACTCCATTTTGTATTCTCACATCGTGCTTACGTTTTCTTACGTATCGATCTCGATACGTCATATCAATTTCGATAGCGTAAGGGTCAACTTTGATTCTGTTTCAACGTTGACAACTTGTGTTGCATACGTCCAAGTTCTCCACAACTTTTTCATACGTCTCGAATCGTTTCTCGATTCGTTGCATTCCGTTATACTTCGATCGCGTAAACGAGTTACCGATTATCCAACATCGAACGCTCAAGTTATACGATCACGCCCTCTAAGTTTCGCGTGTTTAGTTCATACTCAAATGAGTTTTGTCGCAACATAACCAATCTATCTTCGTAGGCATGATTACCCACGTCAACCAACTCTTTACCGAAGTCGCACATTGTGTGATCCGATTTTAATTCGCATCGCCTAATATTTCTATCGAGATCGCAAGTCGTGCGATTCGATTCACCTCGCCCAACATTTCTATCGAGATCGCAAGTCGTACGAATCGTTTGTAAGTTCATGTTTTCCTTTCTCGTCGATCCGATTATTGCTTCAAGGCATAATCGTTCCGCTAGTCTCGGTCGTCCGACCGACTTATAATTCTCATTCGACGTATTATTCATTGATACGAGTCTCGCCTTATCGCCCCAACCGATTTTCAAAGAACACTTGCATCAACATACCGTCATACAAATTTTCAATCAAGTCTCGGTACTCTCCCGTCCGTTGTGGATAAACCTTCCATAATTTTCACAACGCGTCGATGCAATTCATCGCACAAGGGGTATACCATATACCACTCGAAATCGAGTCATTCATCGCCTACGTGGTATGACATATACCACTCGGAAATCAAGTCGTTTCCCTCGCATTATACTTAGTATAATCCAACAATCTCTCCCGACTCACGATTTTTGCAGTGATCGTGCTTGATCACAACCGTAAATTTGATTAAATCCAATCCGACACAACTCGGCCAATGTTTTCATTTGCCAACACAAGTTTGGTATGCAACCGAAAGATTCCTTCTATCGATTTTATGATTTCATTTCCTTCCGTTGCATCTTGTGTAACGATTTATTTCCAATTTCCTTTGCACTCCGTGCAACGATTACTTTGATTTGCGTTACACCACGTGCAACAATTTACTTTCGACACGTGTTGCACATCGTACAACAATTTATTTTCTGACATCTATTACACCTCGTGCAACGATTTATTTCCGACTTTCAAAGTCAATGCTCAAATTCGTTCGACACATTCGATATTGGCTTATCACTTTCATTTCAACACATTATTTAAGTTCTCGCATTGGTGCAACCAATATTCACAATACATTGCACATCGTGCATAACTTTATTTCTCATTCAACATGTTACCTTGCAACAATATCTCAAATCGTATTTCACAATTTGTTATACTTGCAGCAACTAAAATTTTTATGGCTCGTTGCATTCAATGCAATATACCCTTTGCGACTTTCTTAGCAAACATCATGTAATTTCCAAAACACATGCGGCAAAATTATATGATTTGTATTAGACTTATTGTATGGAACATCCAGTACGGCATCGAGTAGAGTCAAGAGTAATTTCAAGTGGTGGTGGGCAACTTTTAGAATTGTAATGAAGCGAGCGTCCAGAGGAAATTGAGCCCAGAGCTCTGATACCAATCTGTCATGCCCCAACTCGGAATCACCCGAATTATCGTTCTCGCAGGGGGAGTGATGCCGCACGAGCCTGGAGTTGCGCTCGTGCAAGGCAAGATGACAAGTTCTCAAATGGTTATCTTTTGATTCAATATTAACAACGAAGGAAAACAGAGTATACGAAACAATTCCCTTTATTGATATTCGAAACTGAGATTACAAAGGCTTTCGATAGCCTAACAATATATGCCAGATTAGCTACAACACTCAGGTTCTCTCTTGCCCACAAAGTATTTCACCGTTCCATACATCATGCCTTCTATATTTCGGCCGTATCAATCATGTTGCATTTTCGAGCGTCAAGCGATCGCACGCTTTAATACGCCTCGGCATTCCAAGCCTCAATGCGTTCAAGCAACGCTTCGCCGCGAGCAATCCATTCCCTGCAACCTGTATGAAGCTGGTGGGGGATCAGTACGTTCGTCCTTGCATGTACTGATGCAAAGATCTTCTTTCTAAACCGATATTGTAGTATTTATGTTGAATCATGCAACTTAGCTTATGATCTTGCTATGTTCTCCTTAGGGTCGATTTCATGGCATATTCGAAAGTAGTAAAGCATGTTATCATGGTAAACATGTTATTCGAATTGAATAGGCAAGCAGACAAGCAATCTCGTGTTTGATTCATGGCGCGACTTCTTACCAAGTCGACGCACTCGCCCTTGCACCGACGGAAGGTGAATGTACCCCATTCCTTCCCTGTCATGTTATAAGTGCATCTCTAAGCAGGATCTATATGTGCGGGACACATACGTACCTACACTTTCAACCCATCATTCCTTAGCTATATGAAGGTCTTGGCGTATCCGCGCCGGAATGGACTAAAGGAGTTCCTTACTTTCTTTTCTCTCCTTCTTTTCTCTCTATTCGTTTGGGTAGCCCGGGATTTCATGGGTTGGATTGCTATCCCAAACAACCGAAACGTTACTGCTGTATACCATCATTTGCGGCTTTTCTCCATCTATAAGCGAGTGCTACTCGTCTTAAAGATGTGCGCCTATCAAAGATACACATTCCCTCCTGGGCCAAACGGTTCCGAGGTGCTCCGGTACTTAACCGTTCGAGAGAACACCCGTGCACGGGAGATTATTACATTTTAATCTCAAGTCCATCCCATTTGACCATGCAACGCCCTTATTATTCAAACAACCAAGCATAGTCTTGAGTCCGAGACTCAGACTTTATCATCTCGTATTTCTTCTGTTAACTTTCTTTGTTCTTACGTTTCATACTTCGTTTCAATGTTCAATGGCATCATGCCTCAACTCAATGTTCATCAACCGAACGACCCGAAGGTCCCGAACAACTTTCGAGGCATCATGTCATATCCGACAGTTCCTCCACATTCATGCCACAACTGTATTCTTTCTCAACGAAGCCATCTTTTATGATCTCGTGTACGTAGGCACGTTTCGACCGTATTTCCATGTTCTATGCCTTAGTGTTCAATGTCCGTGGCTTGCGCGCTAGGGGCGCTCGCCTATGGTCTTTCAATGTTCTAGCCTTCTAACTCGTGTGCGAAGGCACGGTATGGTTCGTGCACTAAGGCACTCGTCGAGTACAGTTATCCCATGTTCTTGTGGCTTGTGCACCGAGGCGCTCGCCTTTGCGATATCCATTGTTTCATAGTGACTCGTGCATTAGATGCACATTTTATCTCAATTGTTCTAACTAGTATTCGACACACACTATGACTTATCTTCTGATCGGACCACGTCCGTGGCGTCGATAGGTTAACTTAGCATACAATGATATAATTTAACTTATCGCATGAAGGAGTAAAAAGAAGAGTCAATCCTCCCACCTTTAGTTGATACGCCTTGTCGTTTTGCCGAGCCGATGCGGCTCGCTTTTATAACTTCGTTGCACGGCCACTCTTCTGACATAGCCATTCGAGCACTTCGTGCTTCATTGAATTATCCATCCGATTTGGCTTACCGTGCCCAAGTCCCAGTCCGTCACAAGGCGACGATTTGGTTTCGCGGACCCGTCGCAAAATAGGCAAAATATCGACCTCTAATATTTTTGCGTAAACGTATAGCCTGCACATGAAACCAACTAAAATAAATACTTGCATCGATTTGGACTTGCGTCTTGGTCGATTCGATTTCTTAGAATCTTCGATCCGATTCAACGCACTCATCCTTCGGGGCAACGCGACGCTTCGCATCGATTCACTCGATGCATTCTTTCGGGACAAGGCAACTCTTCGTATCGATTCAGTTCGATGCATTGCTCGGGACAACGTAACTCTCGTATCGATTTGCATCGATACAATTCTTTCGGTCAATACGACTCTTTGAGTCAACGCTTCAGCGTAATGCACCGTGCAGAGCGGGATATTACAACAGTTTCCTGATACCATCTCTAATATTGCAAAAGATCACATTCACTACCAAAATATGTCCATTTAGCGACGGCCACATCCGTCGCCCATCCGTCGCCCATCCGTCGACAATCAGTATTAGCGACCGATCACTGACGGATCTTGGCCAAAATAATCCATCGGCAATCAGCTCGTCGCTAATAATGCTCCATCGCTAAGTAGTCGAAGAGCGACGGAATAGCGACGGCTTTTCGTCTTCACAATACGATGCATTAGCGACGACTTTTCGACGGGCTTTCGTCCATTTCAAGTATTAAATACTTAACTGTGTAGACGCTAGCGACGGATAGTCCGTCGGTAAACCGTCGTAACAGTGTATCAGAGGGTATCTTTCCATCGCTAGTCCATCGTCCGTCGTCGCTAACAAAGGACAGATTAGCGACGAAATACTAACGTATTATCCGTCGACCATGTTCTGGAAATGCTTGACATTTTCAGAACCTCGGTGATGGATAAATCGTCGCTACTCCGTCGCTATGCCGTCGGCAGAGCGACTGATTGGTGGCTGATTATCCGTCGCCATAGTTCTAGAAATGTCAAGCATTTCCCGAACCTTGTCGACAGATTGTCCGTCGCTACGCTGTCGAGAGAGCGACTGATTAGTGGCTGATTATCCGTCGCCTTGGCGACGGATATTCCGTCGCTATTCCGTCGAATTATATAACTAGAACCATGCCGACGGATATTCCGTCGACCACCCGTCGCTACCTGGAAACAGTTTCAAATCTCCAGTTAGCGACAAAAATTTGGTCGAAAATTAGTCAGAATCTGGAAATATCCGTCGCTAACCGGTCACTAGTCCGTCGCTAACTGAGATTTTTTTTGAAAAAAAATTGCAGCACTTTCCCTGTTCACAAAAATATGCATAAGCCAAACCAATATATAATGCACACCAATTATCCAACAATCACATAGACCAAATATATAACGCACACCAATTATCCAATAATCACATAGACCAAATATGCACATATGAATTTAATGCACACCAATTATCCAAGAATCACATAGACCAAACCAAATTAATATAAAATATACATCAATTATCCTGAAGAGTAACCTAATATCCGTCGAAAAAATCCGATCATAGCACAAATAATCCAAAATTCCCACAAATATTCCAAATTTTCTTAATTATAATATTTTAAGGAGGAGGAGGAGTTCGATTGCATGGTGGTGGTAATCCCTGCTGCGACCGACGAATATACTCCTCCACTAGGTGTGGCGGCAAGTCGTCGTAGACACTGCTCGAAAGTCGGCGTAGCTGCTCTGGCAACATGAGATCCAGGAGTACCGTCACAGTCGGAGGCGGTACAATATGGGCATTAGGGTTGAAAGAAAGATGACCCACGGAAGAAGGACCGACACCAGCAGTCGACGGACCAGCACCAGTAGAAGACGGACCGACACCAGCAGCAGACGGACCGACAGCAGCAGACGGAGACAGGAAGTACGTGGCAAATTGCTCCTGCAAGGACGACACTGCCTCATGCAGCTGCGTAAGCTGCGACCTAACATCATCGTCTGTCGGGGCCGCAGGAGGAGACGGTGTCGGTAGAAATCTCTGCGTCGCCATGTGCAACGGCCCTAGGGAGCAGACTCCGTACAGGAGCCCTTTCTAAAAACCGCCGACGGTATCTACGAACAAGTCGTTGCGAGCGGCCAAAGAAGAGGGCGTCCGGGCGGGCGTCGTTCCACCGACATACTCGGTGTCAGTTAACTGAGCCCGACTAAGGGCCTCACGATACGCAGCCTATCAAATGAATGTGTTTATATTATAAGATTTACCTAAGTTGTAATCTAAATCCTATGTTTCACTAAGTTAAGTGTGAATCCTAAGTTTACCTAAGTTATAGTCCGAATACTTTTAATTCTAACGTAAATCTCATAAACATAAGTACTTACATCAGTCTCCTTGGCCTTCTCGTCGACGAAGCTCCCGTCCTTCCGTCTTTTGTGCGTATGCTGGAACACGTCGTACATGGTGATCGATTCTGGCGCCCTTCCCTCCTTCACCGTCCGTTGGGCCTGCATACGAAATTTTCGTAGAACTTAATTAACTCCGTATATTAATAATACCTAATTCGATAGTGAAATGAATTTACGGTATCTCACCAGATCTGCAAGCGTCGCTGCGTGGGGCCTTGATCCCCCCGTATGAAGCCCCGCGGCCTGTCGGTTCGCCTTCGCCTTCTCCGATTTCTCCTTGTATGCAGGAGTATCCATCATACCTAAGAGGTCCTCATAATACTCCTGTCGGATCTAATTCGGCCTCGTATGCCCATTTTCAGGTCATGAATCATATCCCGTATCTTCTTCGAGGCAGCGCTTCTGTAGGTCCTGCGGATCGCGTCCTCGCGATGAGGGGGGCACCAGTACGTCGTCTAACATAGAAATTCAATTATCACGTAATTTAAAAAATGGCTGATTAAAGAGTAACAAATAATTAACCAGAAGATATAGATATATACCCTCAACTCGTCGAGCCAGGCATACTTCAAGTTTGGGGGCATCGACGAAAAGTTGAGGTAGGGACCATGGAAGTTAGCCCTGATAATTTCTCCAAGATCCCTGGCAACATTAAACGGAAAAAACCTACAAAAAATAAATGACTGGATTATTAACTTGAAGAAATGAAAGAAATTTAATAAATTATCTTAAATTTACTTACGAGGTCCCCGCGGGCAACAGCTCTCGTCGGAACTCGCCTCTCGGCCTCTCTGGTGCCGTCGGAGGATCCGCGGGTCCGCGCATTTACGCCCCAGTAACCGGATGGAACCGAGTATGGGGGTACTCCGGGGCCCACTGTGCAGTAACTGGGGGATCCACTGGTGGATCCGCTGCTAGTGGGTCCGATAGCGGAACGGAACCGCTAGCAGATCCGGACTCATGCCTCGATGAAGTAGTCAATCGACGGCGGGATGCGTATGTGCCCGGGGTACTCTCCGGGTCGGGGTCACTGGATGGGGTCACATCCCAGGAAGATTGAATACGACCACGACCACCAGCACCACTACGACCACGACCACGACCACCCCCACCACCACCACGACCGCCACCAGCACCACGACCAGGGCCAGCCATCATGACCTGTAAATAGAACACATAAACATAATTAACAATATAAAAGTGTAAATGAATATAAAATTCTAAACTAAAATATACATACCACCAGTAGGGAGACGAGTGCCGCCGCGACAAAAAAGACTAGGTGTGCCATCTGCAATAAGTAAATAATCGAATGAAAAAAACATGAATTCACGTAATTACTTTTATGAGGTCAAACTTAATTCACATAATTGGAAGTGTTTTTATCACGACCCGTACCCCAGAGTAAGGGCACGAGAAGTGGGTACGTCCAGCCTACGCCGCAGTGTCGGCGGTAGAACGCTGTCCTAGGTCAATCATCTAACAATATAAAGTACCTGTTTATACTCTCCGAATGGAAGTGACAAACAGAAAATAATAATCACATCTAGGTAGAAGAATGAAAGATAGATAGATAGACAGTAACTCAAAGAGAACAGTAGAATAGATGAAATAAGTCCAAGTGTCTAGGATAACATAACATCAGAATGACAACTCATAATACAATAAGTCTAAGAGTCTATACATCTCCACATCTCAAAATACAACTCAGATGTGAGACAAAAAGATAATACAGAAAAGACTGTCTAGCTAAACTAGCCTAGACTACTGGGGCAACATCCTCAGCTGCAGGTGGATCCTACTGAGGGTCCACAACATAAGTATCTAGTCCTGCTCCATAATAGGTAGACACCAGGGCCTCATCCTCATCATCTGTAATATTTTTAACAGGTCCAATCAGGACAAGAACGAGCACAATACATCTCACGCAGTGCATAGTATGATAGGAAATATAAAGCATGCAATAGAGTAAAATACAGGAAACGCTGAAGGAAGATACATGTAGCAAAAAAGATAACTGTAATGAAATATCTACTATAATAGAGAACTAGCAGTGACTAGTGAGTCAGAGTAAAATATAGACATGTGAATGGCATAGGAGATTCATGACTACAGCTAGAAGTGATTCATGACTATAGCTACTGGGTAATATCCACATGACTATTTCCACTCCCCCATCCCCAATCAATACACAAGGATCCATTCAAGTTATGTTAAGATTCGTGATAAGCCCATAAATGGAAGATTCATGAGAGGCTATATGAATATGAGAGTACATGAGTCACAAGCGATTCGTGAATCTATGAAAGCATAAAGATACATGATGATTCGTGAAAAGCACAAACATGCTGTATCTGATGCTCCCGAGGGGGATAACATCTCATGAAAAGATCCATATAGTACCAATCCGTGATAACAATCGTGTCAGCATCAAGTAAAGTAATCTAGAGCAAGAATATAAATCCTGGCAAATATGAAACGGTCAGAGAATGTACTCGCCTGATAACTGAATGTCTGAAGAGGATATACTGTCTGAGGAGAGGTGTATGGCTCCTAATCAGAGCAATACAAGTCACAATGTATCCACAATGGTAAAAATAAAGTATACAATGCATACTACATGATTCTAGGTCAATCTGGTCAAAAATCAACTCTTGGTCAACTCTAATAGTCAAACTAGGTCACAGGAAGTCAAACTAAGTCAAATAAAGTCAAACAAGGTCAAACAAGTCAAGATTAGTCAAATCTAGGTTAAAGTCAACTCTTGGTCAACATTCTAATCAAACTAGTCAAACTTAGACCAACTAAGGTATTGGTCAAACAAAGACTAGTCAGTAAGGTAATTAGGTCAAACAAAGACTAGTCAATGAGGTAATTGGGTCAAACATGGTCAAACTAGTTAAACTAGTCATTTTAGGTCAATTAGGTCATAGTTTGACCAATAGTTGACTTTAGTCAACCATTGTCAACAAAGGTCAACTAGTAGGTGTTTTGGGCCATTAGGTCAATTGGGGTTAGCCTCTATGCCATAGGCTAGTAGCTTAGACCATAGGCTAGATAACTCATAGGTTTCTATATAAACCTATACTTAGAAGGTCATATATATATATATATATATATATATATATATATATATATATATATATATATATATATATATATATATATATATATATATATATATATATAGATATACATGTCTACCCACTACATATACCTATCAATATATGTACCCTCTATACATAATACCAAAACCCATATATATATATAATGACACTAATACAATATATATATATAATACCCAATATATATATATAGTACCCACATATATACATAATATATATACATATATAGATAGCTTATTATATATACATATATATACAGTCCATATATATATATATATATATATATATATATATATATATATATATATATATATATATATATATATATATATATATATATATATATATATATATATATATATATATAAATATATATACCAATATATATAACTATATACAATATAACATATATATATATATATATATATATATATATATATATATATATATATATATATATATATATATATATATATATATATATATATATATATATATATATATAGAGGGAATTAGAGAGAGAGATGAGATAACAGTGAGAGAGAGAGTGAAAGAGAGAATTAGAGAGAGAGAGAGACTGAACAGTGAAGGGGGGAGTGAATGGGCTGGACAGTGAATGGGGGGGGATTTCCAGTTTCTGGAAACTGAAGACAGTCCCCAAACACACACAGTCACATATATTCATATATATATATGTATATAGATACACAACTACCAATATACACAACTAAACATCCCCAAAACTCACCTACACACTCACATACATATATACTACATATATATACACTGAAATACACATATAAATGCATATATCATAATCAAAATAGATTTGAAATTCATTTTTACAAAACTGGAAATTATCTAACATCTGGAAAAAATATACACTGTGTATTCGAAAACAGGTAAACCCATAAACACACACAAAACCGAGCTATGGCTCGAATCCCAAGGTTGATAAGTGATGCCCCACATGTATACGTGTCATGTGTGTCAATAGGAGTCCACCACGACACGACACGACGTGTCCAAACACTCAAAAACCCAATCGGGTAAACTGAGATACGCACACACAAATACAGTGTCGTGCACGCGTGCAATCCACTCTAGGACACACCACGAGACACGATACGTTTCGTGGTCGTGCACACGTGTAGCCCACACATAGGGCTACACGATCCACACACTAACACGTGTCTACGACACTCGTAGACAAGATACGAAACCCGTATCAGTCGTGAAAAACACGACTGATACACGCGTTTCGACAGCGTCGTGCACGCGGTTGCACGTCTCGTGCTCGCGACACAGGACACGACGCATCTCATGCTCGTGTCCTCGTGTACGCCACATATAGGGCTACACGCTAGTGTCACCACGAGACACCCAAGTGTCGTATCCGTGCGACACGACACGCTCGAAGTTGCCCCCGCACGCGTGTGCGCTGACAGCGCGTGTCTAGTACGAGTGAGATTTCTCACTCGACACGACACGATGCGACACCAAACTTTGGAGGCATGTTCGCAGACATTGCCCCCGTGTCCAAGTCAAAAATCGCGTGTCCTAGTGCTCTGTGTAGTGAGCACGAGCAGCGTGGTAGCAGGGCACGCACGCGAGCCTCGTGCAGCGGGTTCGTGTCCATTTTGGACACGGACACAGCACAAAAACGTGCTCAGTAAGTTAGGGTTGTAACCTACTAGTCTAGGGCTACCCAAAAATATATTTTGTTTTACATTTTCACAAAAACAATTCCTTTGTGGCATTTCATCAAACGAGGGTTTCTAGCTTAGGATACGTGTCCGATACGGACACCAAACCGACTCTAATTTTCACCAAACTTGACCCACAGTTCCCTGGTACCTAGATGTATGCAAATATGAAGAGAAAACATATTAACATGGTTTGAGGGTATTTACTTATTGATGCAAATCCAATGGAAAAATAAGGAGAGGAGGGTGTCCACTTCAACTTGGTGATGCCCAAAGCTCACGAAATCCTCGAAAGCAGGCCCTAACTAGTACCCTCTAGTGTAGGGGAGTCCAATGCAAGAAACTAGAGGTAATTTGGATCAAAATTGATCAAGTTGTGGTCTTATGAAGAAATGGGAATTTTGTAGGATTTAATTTCAAGCAAAATGCTCATGAATTAATGTGAGGGGTTAATATAGGATGGTGTAGGGCTAGGGGGGTGCCCTTGGCCGGCCATGGCAAGGGGGGGTGTCTTGGCCTTTCCTTCATGGTGAAGGCAAGGACTTTAGGTAAAGGGTTGAGATATTTTGAGTAATTCATGGTAAATATCCCATAAAGTAAATATCAAGATATTTTCCTTACTTTAACCAATGTAAATATCTATCCCCTTATCATTCTAGGTTAGTAACTAATCTCTAGGTTAGGCTAAACTTGGTTAGGGCTCTCATGACACTTAACAATAATTAGACAATAATAAAAACACATAAATACAAATAATTCCAAATAATTCCTAGAAAATTACCAAAATATCCTTTAGGCTAAAAAGTCCTAATTTGATGTTCTAAGCCTACGGCTAGGCTCCCATGGTCATGGTAACTCCTAGGTTAAGGAATAGCTAGGGTTTACACTAGGGTTATACTAGTAAAGTCACAAAGTCATAAGTCGTGACTTAGAAATAGTTTTAACTAACTAAAAATCACCAAAAATCATATCATGACTAAAATACCATTAATAAATAATAAAAATAATAAATTTTCAAAAATACCCCAATTTCAGAAAATTGGGTGTTACAAGTCTACCCACCTTAAAATAATTTCGTCCTCGAAATTTAGATGGTCGTACTCCTTCTAGGTCAAACTTCCAACAATCAGGGTCGAAGCTACTACCTAGCAACATACAAGGTCAACAAGTAAAATATGGGTAATAGACCTATACTGGGTCATGTCCAAAAATTAGCTGGCAGTTTTAGGTCATAAGGTGTCCTTAATCCAAATCGAAATCAAAAGTAACTCCATGGTGTAAATCAGGATGGAGCCTCGGGTCAGAAAAATCGTACTAAGCAAATGAAGTACACGATGGTATGCCTGAGTGGGACACTAAGGTCATGGGTGTAGAGTATCATGTCTCGGTCATGTATGCAAAGTCAGTTTTGAGAAAACAACTAGTCTTGTGCTCCAAATTTTAAAGTCACGGTAATGTGCCTACGATGATCATAATTTAGAGTGGGAAAGGTCTATGGCCTAAATTGAACCAGAAATTTGTGATGCAATAGTGGTACCAAGGGGATAGGTTAAATGGGACAGTCTGTGGTCTCATCTAGGTGCACTAGTCATTCTAGATCAAGACTGTCCTATGGTATCAAAACGTACAAGCAATCTAGGGTGTCCTATTTGGGAAGGTAAGGGAACAACAATCATCAAGGCTATATGGCCGTCTACCATCCTTTATGAAAATTGGTTATTAACAAGTAAGTGAGAAATCATTAAAAGTTACTATTCCATAAAGTGGTAAAAGAAAATTGAAAATTTAGGCACAAATAATCACAAATAGATTTTAGCCTTGACACGATCTAAGTTGATCAATTTCAGGATAATCATGATTTGGGCAAGGTGGAAAATCAATGAAATCAAGTATGAGCACGAGCATCCAATGATGAAGATCCAGGTCATGATTAAATTTAATTCAACTGGATACGAATACGAGGTTCATAGGCGATAAAATAATTCCAAGGAGAATTGTCAAGGCTATTGCGGATAAGATTCTAGGGCAAGTTTAACTATGTCTCCATCCACGTAGATTAATATATGAAAAAGCGAACCAAAACGTAATAGATTGATCAGACCATCATGCGTCGGTTCTGATTAGATAATATGTTAGTGGGTGTACACCCAATAAATATATCATGATCAAGCTCGAAAAGGATAAGCTTGTAAAACTTAAGGATAAATTTATAGCATAAGATATAAGTAAGGGTGGAAATAATGAAAGAAAATACATAGTCCAAGATCCTTAACCAATCGGGTCAAGCATTCAAGATAAGGTACAAGGTCAAGTATTTTAAGGATTCAAGTAAAACACCATCACATACCAGATCGAAAGAATTATGCCAAGGTGGATCTCTAATTGAAATAAAAATTAATTTAGTATCATGGTAGAGGTTATAGTTTAGACATTTGACCAGAAAATCATATCAAGAAAATAGAGTACAAGGAGACGGGTTTTAGTAGGACATGGAATACCTACATGAAGGTAGGCTAGTCTTGGTCTTACATGTGAAGTTTGTTGGGAGGTAACAGCTAGTGTTATACTCTGAATATCTAAGTCACGGTAAAGGACGTCCAATGATCTAGAATAGAAAGTGGGAGTTCAAGACGTGATAATTGATGCAAAAATTAAAGAAGATCAAATTAACCTATGGAATAAAATTAATTAGTAATCCAGTAAATAAATTAGGAACACAGTCCTAGGGATAGATAGGCTACTAGATGAATATAGTTAGGGTTCGATCAATCAAAGGTCAAGGTTAGAAAGTCTCAATAAAGTCTTGATTTGAGGAAATGTCGAGTAAGTCAGGTTTGGAATACAATCACATAGATTGGTAGAAGGAGCTGAGCAAGATGCAAAAATAGAGGGAACAGTTCATTTTAATGGAAAGCAATTAGCAAGAGGATTAGATGGCAAAAAACAGATGAGAGTTTTCTCATAAATGTGATTGAGTACCTAAAAATAAAATATATTAATCTAACACAAAGAAATTAAAATCAACAACTACAAAAATTTCAAAATCATCTACTAACACCAGGATTCAAAGTTCTACAGTGAATCCTCCAAAATCAAATTCACTCAAGGGAAAAGGAATTTAAATCGTAATTCAAATGAGATTCTCAAGGGTTATCCCAGGAATCTCTCAAGATATCCTAACAATGATTGAGTATCCTCTCTCACTAAGCCTATTCCTCAAATCCTATCGCAGGCTGTAGTGATACTCTAGTTCGAATACCACTACATAAACTCGACCTGCATGGGCCACTACTAAAAACGTGTCACGACCCGCACCCTAGAGTAAGGGCACGAGAAGTGGGTACGTCCAGCCTACGCCGCAGTGTCTGCGGTAGAACGCTGTCCTAGGTCAATCATCTAACAATATAAAGTACCTGTACAGTTTATACTCTCCGAATGGAGGTGACAAACAGAAAACAATCTCAATCACATCTAGGTAGAAGAATGAAAGATAGATAGATAGACAGTAACTCAAAGAGAACAGTAGAATAGATGAAATAAGTCCAAGTGTCTAGGATAACATAGCATCAGAATGACAACTCATAATACAATAAGTCTAAGAGTCTATACATCTCCATATCTCAAAATACAACTCAGATGTGAGACAAAAAGATAATACAGAAAAGACTGTCTAGCTAAACTAGCCTAGACACTGGGGCAACATCCTCAGTTGCAGGTGGATCCTGCTGAGGGTCCACAACATAAGTATCATCTAGTCCTGCTCTATAATAGGTAGACACCAGGGCCTCATCCTTATCCTTTGTAATATTTTCAACAGGTCCAGTCAGGACAGGAACGAGCACAATACATCTCACGCAGTGCATAGTATGATAGAAAATATAAAGCATGCAATAGAGTAAAATACAGGAAACGCTGAAGGAAGATACATGTAGCAAAAGAGATAACTGTAATAAAATATCTACTATAATAGAGAACTAGCAGTGACTAGTGAGTCAGAGTAAAATATAGACATGTGAATGGCATAGGAGATTCATGACTACAGCTAGAAGTGATTCATGACTATAGCTACTGGGTAATATCCACATGACTATTTCCACTCCCCCATCCCCAATCAATACACAAGGATCCATTCAAGTTATGTTAAGATTCATGATAAGCCCATAAATGGGAGATTCATTAGAGGCTCTGTGAATATGAGAGTACATGAGTCACAAGCGATTCGTGAATCTATGAAAGCATAGAGATACATGGTGATTCGTGAAAAGCACAAACATGCTGTATCTGATACTTCCGAGGGGGATAACATCTCATGAAAAGATCCATATAGTACCAATCCGTAATAACAATCGTGTCAGCATCAAGTAAAGTAATCTAGAGCAAGAATATAAATCCTGGCAAATATAAAACGGTCAGAGAATGTACTCGCCTGATAACTGAATATCTGAAGAGGATATACTGTCTAAGGAGAGGTGTATGGCTCATAATCAGAGCAATACAAGTCACAATGTATCCATAATGGTAAAAATAAAGTATACAATGCATACTACATGATTCTAAGTCAATCTGGTCAAAAGTCAACTCTTGGTCAACTCTAATAGTCAAACTAGGTCACAGGAAGTCAAACTAAGTCAAATAAAGTCAAACAAGGTCAAACAAGTCAAGATTAGTCAAATCTAGGTTAAAGTCAACTCTTGGTCAACATTCTAATCAAACTAGTCAAACTTAGATCAACTAAGGTATTGGTCAAACAAAGACTAGTCAGTAAGGTAATTAGGTCAAACAAGGACTAGTCAATGAGGTAATTGGGTCAAACATGGTCAGACTAGTTAAACTAGTCATTTTAGGTCAATTAGGTCATAGTTTGACCAATAGTTGACTTTAGTCAACCATTGTCAACAAAGGTCAACTAGTAGGTGTTTTGGGCCATTAGGTCAATTGGGGTTAGCCTCTATGCCATAGGCTAGTAGCTTAGACCATAGGCTAGATAACTCATAGGTTTCTATATAAACCTATACTTAGAAGGTCATTTATTTATATATATATATATATATATATATATATATATATATATATATATATATATATATATATATATATATATATATATATATATATAAAATATATATTTTTTATATATATATACATATATATATATATATATATATATATATATATATATATATATATATATATATATATATACAAGTCTACCCACTACATATACCTATCAATATATGTACCCTCTATACATAATACCAAAACCCATATATATATATAATGACACTAATACAATATATATATAATACCCAATATATATATATAGTACCCACATATATACATAATATATATACATATATAGATAGCTTATTATATATACATATATATACAGTCCATATATATATATATATATATATATATATATATATATATATATATATATATATATATATATATATATATATATATAAATATATATAACCCATATATGTACCCTTAACTATATATACCAATATATTTAACTATATACAATATAACATATATATATATATATATATATATATATATATATATATATATATATATATATATATATATATATATATATATATATATATGTTATATTGTATATAGTTATATATATTGGTATATATAGTTAAGGGTATATATATATAACATATATATATATATATATATATTTATATATATATATATATATATATATATATATATATATATATATATATATATATATATATATATAGAGGGAATTAGAGAGAGAGATGAGATAACAGTGAGAGAGAGAGAGTGAAAGAGAGAATTAGAGAGAGAGAGACTGAACAGTGAAGGGGGGAGTGAATGGGCTGGACAGTGAATGGGGGGGGATTTCCAGTTTCTGGAAACTGAAGACAGTCCCCAAACACACACACACAGTCACATATATACATATATATGTATATATATACACAACTACCAATATACACAACTAAATATCCCCAAAACTCACCTACACACTCACATACATATATACTACATATATATACACTGAAATACACATATACATGCATATATCATAATCAAAATAGATTTGAAATTCATTTTTACAAAACTGGAAATTATCCAAAATCTGGAAAAAATATACACTGTGTATTCGAAAACAGGTAAACCCATAAACACACACAAAACTGAGCTATGGCTCGAATCCCAAGGTTGGTAAGTGATGCCCCACATGTATACGTGTCGTGTGTGTCAATGGGAGTCCACTACGACACGACACGGCATGTCCAAACACTCAAAAACCCAATCGGGTAAACTGAGATACGCACACACAAATACAGTGTCGTGCACGCGTGCAGTCCACTCTAGGACACACCACGAGACACGACACGTCTCGTGGTCCTGCACACGTGTAGCCCACACATTGGGCTACACGATCCACACACTGACATGTGTCCACGACACTCGTGGACACGATACGAAACCCGTATCAGTCGTGAAAAACACGACTGATACACGCGTTTCGACAGCGTCGTGCACGCGGTTGCACGTCTCGTGCTCGCGACACAGGACACGATGCATCTCGTGCTCGTGTCCTCGTGTACGCCACATATAGGGCTACACGTTAGTGTCACCACGAGACACCCAAGTGTCGTGTCCGCGCGACACGACACGCTCGAAGTTGCCCCCGTGCGCGTGTGCGCTGATAGCGCGTGTCCAGTGCGAGTGAGATTTCTCACTCGACACGACACGACGCGACACCAAACTTTGGGGGCATGTTCGCAGACATAGCCCCCGTGTCCAAGTCAAAAATCTTGTGTCCTAGTGCTCTGTGCAGTGAGCACGAGCAGCGTGGTAGCAGGGCACGCACGCGAGCCTCGTACAGCGGGTTCGTGTCCATTTTGGACACGGACACAGCACGAAAACGTGCTCAGTAAGTTAGGGTTGTAACCTACTAGTCTAGGGCTACCCAAAAATATATTTTGTTTTATATTTTAACAAAAACAATTCCTTTGTGGCATTTCATCAAACGAGGTTTTCTAGCTTAGGATACGTGTCCGATACGGACACCAAACCGACTCTAATTTTCACCAAACTTGACCCATAGTTCCCTGGTACCTAGATGCATGCAAATATGAAGAGAAAACACAATATTAACATGGTTTGAGGGTATTTACCTATTGATGCAAATCCAATGGAAAAATAAGGAGAGGGGGGTGTCCACTTCAACTTGGTGATGCCCAAAGCTCACGAAATCCTCGATAGCAGGCCCTAACTAGTACCCTCTAGTGTAGGGGAGTCCAATGCAAGAAACTAGAGGTGATTTGGATCAAAATTGATCAAGTTGTGGTCTTGTGAAGAAATAGGAATTTTGTAGGATTTAATTTCATGCAAAATGCTCATGAATTAATGTGAGGGGTTAATATAGGATGGTGTAGGGCTAGGGGGGTGCCCTTGGCCGGCCATGGCAAGGGGGGGGGGGGTGTCTTGGCCTTTCCTTCATGGTGAAGGCAAGGACTTTAGGTAAAGGGTTGAGATATTTTGAGTAATTCATGGTAAATATCCCATAAAGTAAATATCAAGATATTTTCCTTACTTTAACCAATGTAAATATCTATCCCCTTATCATTCTAGGTTAGTAACTAATCTCTAGGTTAGGCTAAACTTGGTTAGGGCTCTCATGACACTTAACAATAATTAGACAATAATAAAAACACATAAATACAAATAATTCCAAATAATTCCTAGAAAATTACCAAAATACCCTTTAGGCTAAAAAGTCCTAATTTGATGTTCTAAGCCTATGGCTAGGCTCCCATGGTCATGGTAACTCCTAGGTTAAGGAATAGCTAGGGTTTACACTAGGGTTATACTAGTAAAGTCACAAAGTCATAAGTCGTGACTTAGAAATAGTTTTAACTAACTAAAAATCACCAAAATCATATTATGACTAAAATACCATTAATAAATAATAAAAATAATAAATTTTCAAAAATACCCTAATTTCAGAAAACTGGGTGTTACAGTTTTTAATATACAACAATATTTAACCTAATCATCGTCTTCGTTTTCATCCTCGGCCTCGTCTTCATCATCATCATCCTCCTCCTCATCCTCATCCTCATCTTCATTCTTATTTTCATCGTGATTTCATCTGTATCCTCATCCCTATGAAATTCGTCTTCTTCTTCTTTTTCTTCGTCTTCTTCTTCTTCTTCTTCTGCCTCAATATTTGGGATAAGATGTCTCTTTCTCCACTAGTTGACAGCTAAGTCTTGTGTATCAACCTCTTCCTCCCCTCTATTTTTCTCAACAATATCTTCATCATCCATTGTATCCGAGTGTTATCCCAAGTATTAGAACTTTTCGATCTGGTCCTCTTGGTATGCTGGGTCTCCAACGTTGAATGTATTTCTAGCTTTAATCTTGCATACTGCCCACCGGGCAAATTGATCTCTACGATGCCTTGGGTAGCTTGTATAGTAGACTTGAATAGCCTGATTTGCTATCGCAAATGTATCGGACCCTCTATACCTCCTGCGATAATTTATATCGACAAATCCAAATTGTTTATCGATTCTCCAACTGATATTTGGTGTCGTATCGAACCACTCACATTTGAACATCACAATATGCATATCATATGGGCCAGTATATTGTAAATCTACAATATCCCGAAGCACTCCATAATAGTCAAAGTTCGGCTCGTCGTCATAGATGGTGCCTCTTACGCAAACACCGGAATCCTTGGTACTGATGTCGTCATTGATAAATTCGACATTTATAGCATTCTGAGTTGACTTAAACCTGAAGCTATTAACGACATAGCTTGGCCAAGTCTTTATTTGATTCTTCGGTCCCAATGCCCGATAACGAACACTCTCATGAGTGAGTGTTGTTTCAGGCAATAAAACCTGTAAACAAATATTTATAATTTAAATGTTTTAGATTATATATTTATAATCTCAATTATAATCTCAGTTACTTACGTATTTGCGAAACCATGACGGAAATGTACAATCAACCTCTCTTTGAAGTCCTTCATCGGTAACATCGGGTGTCCTTATTTTGACTTCATCTCTAAATACACTATTAGAGAAAATAAGAATATATAAGTGTAGTCACTTACTTCATCAAATTAGAGATTATAACGAGTGCAAGTGTACTGCTTACTTCTCCAAATCTCTCACTTCTTGTATGTCACAGTTTAACAAGACATATCGGTGAGCGGCATCATACTCGTCGTCTGTCAACCACCATCTTTTACTAGCCCCAACAGGCTTGCCCCTTATATTGAATATACCTCCATTCTCAACGTCCTCGTTATTCCTTTGAGGTCTATTTTGATTTGTCTTAACATGAGTATCGAAATAAATAGAGCAGAAGTTTGATACCTCTTCGATAAGATAGGCTTCGCATATCGAAGCCTCTATATGAGCCTTGTTGCCAACTTTCTTCTTTAGATGGTGTAGGTATCTAGAGAGTCAAATTATCTTGAAAATTAATAATGAATTTTAAAACCCACTAAAATTCAACTTAAATTATATCGATTTTTATGTACCTTTTAAATGGATACATCCATCGATAATGAACAGATGCACCGACATGGGCTTCATATGCTAGATAAATCGGTTGATCTCCATGCTGTCGAAGAAGCCAGGAGGAAATATTTTCTCCAACTTGCAAATTGTTAAGATAATCTTCTCCTCAATTTCAACCATGTGTTGCACAGTCAACTTAGTTGAACAAATATCCCTAAAGAATCTAGATAGTTCGGCCAACGAAACCCATACAGCAGAAGGCAACACCTCTTTCAAAGCAATAGGCAGTAATCTTTCCATAAGCATGTGGCAGTCATGACTGTTCATTCCCGTTAGCTTGCGTTCATTGAGATCAACGCATCTAGACAAATTTGACACATAGCCGTCGGGAAATCTTAAAGTAGATACCCACTTGCAGATTATTAATCTATCTTCCTTGCTCAATGTGTATTGTGCTATCGGCTTACTTAATTGTCCAGCAGCTCCCCTTTGTATCAAGTTCAGATAAGGACGCTTGTATATCTCGGCAATGTCTTGTCTTGCTTTTAGATTGTCCTTCGTCTTTCCTTTAATATCCATGACGGTATTGAAGACATTATCGAACATATTCTTTTTGATATGCATAACATCAAGATTATGCCTTATAAGATTATCTTTCCAATAAGGTAAGTCCCAGAAGATACTCCATTTGGTCCAGTTATGGCGTTGTCCGAACCCATCGACACGATTGTTCGATGGATCTTCCATTACAGTGGGCAAGTCCTTTATATCTTTCTAAATATCGTATCCCGACAATCTGGCAGGTGGATAAGAAAATTCTTATTGTCCAGCTCTGAATGCGTCCTTGTTCTGTCTTCAAGGATGACTCGCGGGCAGAGATTGACGATGACAATCAAAGAAAGAAGTTTTTCCTCCACGCTTAAGGCGGAATGCCTTACTATTTCCCATGCATATCGGACAAAATATGGTGCCGTGAGTACTCCATCCCGACAGCATACCGTATGCGGGAAAATCATTGATTGTCCACATCAGTGAAGCTCTCATCTGAAAGTTCTGTTTCCTGGAAATATCATAGGTCGCGACGCCAATCTCCCACAGCTGTTTCAGCTCATCCACCAACGGCTGTAAATATATATCGATATTCTTCGTCGGATTTTTGGGACCCGGTATGATAGCTGTCAATAACATATAAGGAGTCTTCATACACATCCATGTGGCGGATTGTAAGGGGTCAGAATGACCGGCCAGCAGGAGTATTGAGATCCCGACTGTCCGAAAGGGGCAAAGCCATCAGAACATAGCCCCAGACGTATATTTCTAGGCTCTGCAGCAAAATCTGGATGACGCAAATCGAAATATTTCCACGTCTCTCCATCCGAAGGATGTGATAATTCTCCATTGTCCTTTATGCATTCTTTATTGTGCCACGTCATATGTTCTGCTGTATTCTGAGACATATACATCCTCTGCAAGCGCTTCGTGATCGACAAGTAATGAATATACTTGTAAGGACGTCGTTTTCTTGTTGACTTTCCTTTTTCCCTGACTGACTTGTAACGATCCGCATTACAAAAGCTGTAACTTTCTATATCCTCGTTCTCCTTGTAGTACAACATACAGCCGTTGCGACAACAATCTATCTTCTCGTACCCCAGTCCCAGTTGTCGGACTATTATCTTCGACTTGTAGAAGTTTTTTGGAAGCTCTTTTTATTCTTTCGGTAACACCTCATTGATTAGTTGTATAATCCGATCATAGCAAGTTTGTGGCAAGTTAAAATCGGACTTTATGTTCAACAACCGCATCATCACTAACAGTATGGAATGTGGCTCACAACCAGGATATAAAGAAGTTTCAGCATCCTAGAACATATCATAGAACTCCTTCGCCTCGGGATTAGGATCCTTCGGATCAAAATTAGGCCCTGCCGCGTCGTACACCATATCTCGTACAAGATTTTGCAGGTTTCTATAATCAACAGAGCATTCGTCGTCTTCGACGACAAAATCCGTTGTAGCATTATCATCAAAAGCAAAAGTAGCAGCATTCGCAACCTGTCTTTCCGTATATTGTTCACCTTGCGATGACCATAGGCCGTAATCACGTACGAAATCCTTACGAGTCAAATGATCTCTTACACTCACCACTTCTTCGTAACGTCTATTGCGATAATTACGACATGGACACTTGATTTTGTTACCGTCCATATACTGAGCTTTGCTCATGGCATACTTAAGAAATACTTCCACGCCTGTCTGAAAATCGTCACTCACACCTATTCTGCTCTCGTGTTGTCATTTGTACATCCATGTACGATCAACGAAATAACGATCCATCATAGATTGGATGTAAAAATCTGTATCGTAAGACAAACTAAACAGAATTAGTATATAATCATGTAACCGATATACCGATACTAATCTGCTACGATCGATACTAAGTACATACGGATACCGATACCGATACCGATAGTTCGATACCGATACCGATAGTTCGATACCGATACCGATAGTGCATACCGATACCGATAGTCCGATACCGATAGTGCGATACCGATACCGATAGTTTGATACTGATACCGTTAGTCCGATAGTTCGATACCGATATCGATAGTCCGATACTACCGATATCGCCGATACCAATACTCATAGTAAAAGTCCGATACCGATACTTTGAACCTTGATATATATATATATATATATATATATATATATATATATATATATATATATATATATATATATATATATAAAGCAATAGACTTTCTCATCCTATTTCTTAAACTAGGGTTTGTCATATTGCATTTTCTTTAAAGTATCGGCCGATACCGATCCGATACGGCCGATACCGATACGATTTGGCATGTTCCGATCCGATACCGACCGGTACCAAATATTGACCGATGTCGACATTGGGGGTCTTTGTTAGTTAGATATGACATATGTTAGAGTTATTTAGAAAATATATGTTGGTATCCTACTACTAGTTAGTATATTGGGATAAGGATACTAGAAGTATAAGATAGCTGGTTAGATGGTTAGTAATAAGTTAGTGTCTAGAATGAGGTTAGTAGATATAAGTTAGATAGCTTATATGTTTGATGGTAGTGTATTAGAGTGTGTGTTTTGATATGATAGCTTAGAGTTTAGATAGATATATATTGGATATGTATAGTATCTTAATTTTAGAGATTAAGTTAGATATTCATATATTAGAGTTAAGATACTTGGTAACTTGAGATACCAAGTAGTATATTAGAATATGTTGGTTAGTTAGAGATGTGAGTTAGCTAGTAGATGTTAGAATTAGTGTATAGATAGATGTTAGAATTTATATTGATAGTTATATAGATGGTTAGAAGTTAGATATTACAGTGGTATGTTTGTATCTTAGGATTCTAACGTTGGTAGCTTAGGATATTGGTTTTACCTTCACCATTAAGGTAAAGTGGTTTACCCTATTGTAGGCTAAGGTATTAGGTTTACCTTATTAGGGTAAGGTATTGGGTTACCTTATTAGGGTAAGGTATTGGGTTACCGATATTGTGAACTTAGGTTGAAAGCATAATAAGGTTGTAAAAGCATGTAAAAGAATCCGATACTACCGATAATTATTTGTTTCCCAATACCAAAAATTCGATACTCCGATCCGAAACTGCCGATACTACCGATATCGCCGATATCCTATTTCTTAAACTAGGGTTTGTCATATCGCCGATACTACTCATTGTATTTGTACCCCGCGCTGCCCCGCGCGCGCCACCCCCGCCGCCCCCCGCTGCCCCGGAGCGCACTACCCCCCGCCGCCTCCCACAGCCCCGCGTGCGCCAGCACTCCTCTCACCCCCCGCCGTACCTCCAGCCCCACGCTGCCCCGCGCACGCCACCCCCACCGCCCCCTGCTGCCCCGGAGCGCGCTGCCCCCCGCCGCCCGCCGCACCCCCGCGTGCACCCGCCGCAGCCCCGCGCGTGCCACCCCCGCAGTCTCTGCCGCCCTGCAGCCTACGATACCCCCGGCAGCCCACGACACCCACGACCACCGAGAGAGAGAGAGAGATTACCTTTGAGAGAGAGAGAGAGGAGAGGTCGTCGATCACCGCCGCGGGAGAGAGAGAGAGGAGAGTGAGGTCGCCGACCGCCGCGGGAGAGAGAAAGAGAGAGGAGAGAGAATAAAATTTAGGGGTAATGAAAAGTTCCCTCCATCGTTTCAATTTCAGCCTAGGCCCTTTATTTAGCGACGGACTAGCGACGGATAAAAACCGTCGCAAGGCCGTCGATCTTTTTGATACTTGCCGACGGAACATCCGTCGCAACGTCGTCGAAGAATTGTCCCGCCATTTCTCTAAACAATTCCCGCTAAATAATCGACTGCATGGCGACGGCTAGTTATTCGACGCTATATCTCCGACGCCCTAGCGACGGATGAGCGACCTTTTCTTCCCCTTAAAATAAAATAAAAATTGTGTCGGCTGGTCGTCGGTACGCCGTCGGTTATTTGCCGCAAATCCGTCGCTAACGCCGACGAAAACTTTTCGTCGCTAATATGCCGTCGCTAATTTACTGTATTTTGGTATTGATTCATACTCATTTTGCATACATATCCTCTCATCTTCCCTCCTCTCCCTGAATTTATATCCTTGACACAATTAGGAAGCCTACATCATTGGACTAGATCACAGTGGCACATAACCCACACGTGGGCCAAGTTCTAAGAGTCTACACACCCTCTGTTACTGCCTATGGCAGACTACACAAGGACACATATTCCTCCTAAACTATGTTACACCCAACTGATGTCTGACATTCAAGACATAACTATAGAGCTAAACAAAACTCTGCTATTCCCCACACTTGGCCTCTCTACATATCCTGCTATATGTAAATTACCTCGTCATGCTATATGTGGAGATTCACACCATAGCAAATAACAAGATTTGGGGTTTATAAAAACAGGGTAAACTTGACATCCCAAGTTACTGATACTTCTGCTGATACACTCCCACTACTCTATCTCATAACCCCGAATCACTAAAACCAATGCACATATCCAAATGTGGATACACGTACTCCATTTTTCTTGGAGATCCGTAGATGACTCTAACCCATCTCTCTTATACTGTATATTAATGAAACAAGAATTCCTTAAGTCTATTTCACTATTCATCTAGGTTCCTCTTGGGCATTAAGACAATTACCATTACTACCAAAGAATCAATATCAAAGTTTAACTAATAATAAAAGTTTACAGGAAACATTTGAGGGGTGAAGCATTACCTAGGCAAGTTTTCTTCTTGGCGATCCATCCTCGGATGTGCAGGTCAGGTGTCACGACCCACTCCCGAATAATCGAACACGAGTCGAACACGTCCAGCCTTCGTTGTTAGACACGACGAAGTAAGCTGTACCAATCTTAGAAAATCTAACCAGATAATCAAGACAAGTACAAATCACAGCATCTATAAACGTATCCCAGAATCAAAGTAAAGTACAAGTCTCAGAATTATTACATTCCAGTAAATGAAAGTAAAGTCTACTAGTCTCAAAATACAAGAAAATGTAAACTACTAAGGTAAAGCTCTAAGCTTCAGTAGCCTCTAAGTCAAGAGCAACTCCAGCTGGCTCTACAGCATCTACTGGCTCTCGGCCATAATAAGTGTCGCACAGAGCCTCCAACTCACCTGCAACATATCCTAGTCAAGAGCGGAGCAAAGTACAGTTCTAGGTAATGAACAAAAACATGATATGAAACTGAGTACATGGGTACACAAATATGAAATACAGGAAATTAACAGGAAAGTACAGGAAAGTAGTACAGGAAATAAAGTACAGGAACTATAGTACAGGAATGTAAAGTACAGGAAAATGTAATGTACAAGAATGAAACTATAATCCTGAAGTACAAGACATGATAAGTGCACCATGTTTGAAATACAACTAGTCTATGTGACCGGCTAGGGTGAGTACAGGAGCATGTACAGGAGTACATGAATATAGTACGGTTTAGGGCCCACGTGCACGATGCGAGGCCTAAGCTATCTACATGAATATAGTAACCGGGGTTTGGTCATATGGCTAGTGTATTTCCCCACTCGACACGAGCAAGTACAAGAACTGGAATACAGGAGTACATGATATCATGTCATGATGTGTCACAAGAAAAGTAAAAGATATGTAAATGTACAAGATCGTAGAAAAGTACTTGTCTTGCTCCAGGAAAGTACTGGTAAACAATGGAGCTGGATATCTTCCTGTTATAAATAATTTGGTACAAGTTGATTAATAGTTAATCTAGTTCTAACTTATTTATCTTGAATGCTAACTATGATCATTCGTAACTTATTTATAAAAAAAACAATTGGTTAAACTCATTCATTCATATCTAACAATTTATAGGCAACTACCCAAGAATTTAAATTAGAACATTGCTTATAGGGTCTCAGGTTCATCAAACTTATTAAGGCAGTTGCATCTCAGGTTCAGCCAATTGAACCAAACATTGCATATGAAATTCGTCAGTTCATCAACTAAACTAACTCTCCATATCCTGGAGTCTCATGTTCCCAAAACCAAAACCATGGATGAACCCTAGTATTTGAATATATCAGCTAGTGCCAAACTCAGATTTGAAAGGAATAGAACATACACTATTTACCTTGCCAAAACTAATCAAGGATTATACATAAATTATATATGAATATTAACTCAATTACTTTAATCAAAACTCAAGTCTCTGCTGGTAAAATTCAACCCTACCTGAAATTAAACTCAAAACTTAAGAGAAATTTCCAGAACAGTACAGCAACCAACTCAAATAAAAATATTCAATCAGAACCCCCAAAGAAAATTATACAATTATACAAATATCAAAATCAAAGAATTGTTAAACCAAAACCAATCCTGCCAAATGCTATACGCCATTTGCTGGCTACTGCAAGGAACACGAATGACACCAAGCAGAGGTCGGTAAGGCCATGGTTCCCTTCCCTTGAGCTACTGCAACATTCGGTCTCAAACGACTCTTCAACACGACAACAAAAATCGGACACCAAGCCAGAACTAGACACGATCTAAAGTCGACACGAGCCAACACAACTGCAACTTCAATCCATCCTCGGATATGCACCCAACTCGTACACAAATCGACTCCATTCCAGACACGAACACGGCACATGAAACAAACACGAATACAATTGATCACTACCAGTAAATACTGCATAAACAATAATCTAAATAGAAATTTACCTGAAGGAGATCCGATTAAAAAGACACAGAATGGACACGTCCCTCGCGTTCGACTGAACTCAAGAGTTCTCTGCAGTTCTCCGAAAACACATACCAAGCAAGAGAAAAGAAGAATTAATTTATTGAGAAGGATTCTCACCAACTGAACTAAAAATGGCACGAAACAGAAACTCGTCGACGAACTCACCGCTGTCTCCAACCAGTCGGTTACTAGATTCCAGTTCACAACAGCTCCCGTGACTTGATATCAATTTCACATCACGAACAGAACCTTCGAGCAAGATCAGTGATCACTACCTAGTAATCGAGAACGTCCAATGATTTATAAATTCGAAAAAGAGAAATTGATCCAGGAACTCACCAGATCTGAACGGAATCTCGATCGAGATGAAGGATCTCCAATCGATCCTCTCAGCTCTAGCTCGAAACTGACCGATCTGAAGAAGTTTAGCAGATCGACTCATTATTCGAACCTTAATCAAAAAAATTGATTTAAGAAGAGAAGGAAATTGTGGAGATGGAGAACCGCCGTGGTTGGGGAGAAAACTCACCGGAGAAAGCGGCTATAGACGTCGGTGTGGTAAAACTTACGGTGGGGGAACGAGATCGGCTCCTGGATGATCGATCGTCGCGCACAAGACGGTGCACCGTTGAGACACGCCGCCGAAGAGGAAGAACAGATCTGGCCGCGATCTGTGGAGTGTGACGCTGCCGAAGCTCTATCTGCCGGTGAGGGTGGTCATCGATGTCGCCGCCGCCGCCTATGGCTCCCGCCGAGAATTAGGGCTCGCGCTCATGCTCAGGAGGAGAGCAGAAGAAGATTGGGAAAAATGTAGAGAGTCCAATGATTCTCTCTCTCCTCCTCACTTTGATTTTAAAAGAAAAAAATTAAATTTTGCAAAAAGACCCTTCCGCTCTAATTCAATTTTATGCAAGCCCCTTCGGTTTAGGAATTTTTACACTATAGCCCCCCGCTCTAAGTATATTTACACAATGGCTTCCCTGCTCTAGAAATATTTACAGGAAATCCCCTATCCTTTCTATAATTTAAACTGAATGTAAAAATTCAGTTAGAAAGAGTGGGCCAAAGTATGTTCTAACAAACTTTCAAAAATTAAAATATTCCTACTCCTAATTAGTTACCTCCAAAATATAAATCACAATATTTATTATCTAAAACCAAACTTATTATTAATAGAAAAATTTTAATTCTCTAAAAATAGGATAGTGGAGTTACAAATCTCTCCCCCTTGAAAAATTTTGTCCTCGAAATTCGAAGACCCACAAAGTAAATCTCAAAATCACAAGAAGGTTCCAACACAAGTTATATATTGAAAATTGAATTTTCAAACACTAGAATACAATCAAGCAAACAAGCTAGGATAGCGCTCTCGTATCTCATCCTCGCGCTCCCATGTGGACTCTTCCGGAGAGTGGTGTCTCCACATGATGCAGACAAGTGGAATGGTCTGGTTCCACAGTTGTTTCTCCCTCATATCCAAGATCTTCGCTGGCTGTTCCTCGTAGGTCAAGCTCGGACCCACCTCCAGCTCTGAGTAGTCCACCACATGGCTCGGGTCCAGAATGTAGCGTCAAAGCTGGGATTCGTGAAAGACGTCATGTACTCCCTACAAGCTGGCTGGAAGCGCTAGTCGATATGCCACCTCACTAATCCGTGCCGTCACGTCGAAAGGCCCGATGAATCTCGGACTGAGCTTCCCGCCTCTGCCGAAGCAAATGACACCTCTGGTCGACGAGATCTTCAGGAACACTCTATCTCCAACTGCGAACTCCAGTGGCCGTCTGCTGTTGTCAGCCCAGTGCTTCTGCCGATCCTGTGCAACTCTGAGACGCTCCCTGATCAGTCTGACTTTCTCGGCTGAGTCTACCACCATCTCTGGCCCATGCAAAACCCTCTCGCCAACGTCGTGATAAAATAAAAGCGTGCGACATCTCCGCCCATATAGCACCTCGAATGGAGTCATTTCGATGATAGCCTGATAACTGTTGTTATAGGCAAACTCCACTAGATGCAAATGATCCTCCCATGAACCGTCGAAATCAAGTGTCCAAATCTGCAGCATATCCTCCAATGTCTGAATGGTGCTCTCAGACTGTCCGTCCGTCTGTGGATGATAGGCGGTACTGAACTTCAATTGTGACCCCAAGCTCAGCTGTAGACTCCTCCAGAAATGTGATGTAAAGCGGCTGTCCCTGTCTGAAATGATGCTCACCGGCACCCCGTAAATCCTCACAATCTGACGCATGTAGAGGTCCGCAAGCTTCTCGGTCGACAGCCCAACCTTGAATGGAATGAAATGAGCAGACTTCGTCAATCTGTCCACGATAACCCAAATAGCATCCTTGCTACGGGGCATACGTGGTAAACCAGAGATGAAGTCCATGGTGATATGCTTCCACTTTCATTCTAGAATAGGTAAAGGTTGGAGTAATCCTGCTGGGCACTGACGCTCTGCCTTGACTTGCTGGCACACAAGGCATCTGGAAACAAATCTGGCAACCTCTCTCTTCATTCCATACCACCAAACATACTCTTACAGATCCTTGTACATCTTGGTAGACCCAGGATGAATAGAATACTACGACTGGTGGGCTTCCTGCATCACCTCCTCTCGCAAATCCTTGGGCACACACAACTGGTTTTCGTGCCTCAGGGATCCATCCTCTGCAATAGTGAAGTCGTCGAGCAATCCTGCCTCTGCCTGGCCTCTGAGACATCGGAGTCCCTTATCTAGAAACTGGACCTCCTTGATCTTCTCTAACAGTCCTGACTGTATCTGCATGTGCATCAGCTGCCCTCCTACTCCTGGTAGAACAATCTCGATCCCAGGCTCTCAAGATCCTCCAAAAGATGCCAATCCATAGTAAGAAATATAGCAACAGGATATCGACTAAGAGCATCTGCTACCACATTCGCCTTCCCAGGGTGGTACTGCAGATTGATGTCAAAATCCTTCAGGAGTTCCAGCCATCTGTGATGTCTCATATTCAGCTCCTTCTGAGTGAAAACGTACTTCAGGCTTTTGTGGTCCGTGAAGATGTCCACTCTTTCTCCATACAAATAGTGCTTCGACAGTTTCAAGGCAAAAATGACTACTACAAGCTCCAAGTCTTATGTAGGGTAATTCTTGTCATGAGGCCTCAACTGTCCTGAAGCATAAGCAATGACCATCTTGTTCTGCTCAAGCACACATCCCAAGCCCTTTCCTGAAGCATTACTGTAGATGACGAATCTGTTAGGGTTATATACTAAAAGTATCACTTTTGTAGTAACCTTATTTCCTTAAATTTTGAATGAGAATCATATGGGCAAATGTTTGTATATTGTATTTGTTACAAGTGTTAATGCAAATGTCTGATATTCTATATTGTAGATAATATGGTGTGTGGTGTCACACAGAAGATCATATTATCAGTTTCCTATGGAGTATATAAATAGTTCATAACCTAGATTGACTTGGACAATCTATTGGAAAGGTTGTAGTGTAATCTGGTATTAGTCTATCTTGACTATAGGTTTACACTAGTACACTTCCTGTGTATTAAACAGGACCACTTGAGGTTATTCTCTTTGTACTGACTACATAAGAGAACAAATACCTCTGTTATTATGGATGCTTGTGCTCTTAATCCGGATATAATAACAGACATGTATATGCAGTGTGCATTACTTTGACTCATAAAAGAGTGAGATTCATTATAGATCAACAACCTCTATGAATTGGGTAATAACATTGTATGTATGATGGGCTGTTGATTATAAATGGAATCCATGTTCCGATACATCGGGTTGATGATGCCCTCTTAAGGAGCTCATAAGGATTGTCATGTAAACCCTGCAGGTGGATTATATCCGACATGACAAATAAAGTTGAGCGGTACTACTTAAGGATAAAAGATGTCGAATCAATATAGTTGTCAGTAACTTAATTTGATCGACGGACATACGATATCTTAACATGGGGAGCCAAACGACCATATAATAAAAGGAGCCCACAAACATAATTTGGGATTATGGAGTTAGTACAACAATAGCTCATTAGTGGAACGAGCTATTGTTAATGGGCCTGGATTTTGTGTTCGGGCTGAACACGGGATATCCAGATCCGTTAGGAGGCCTAACCCTAATTTCTCCTCATGGTCCCTGCCGTAGCCTATATATATCCTCTATTCTCTGGCCGCCAGATTACTGATCAAAAATCTGAAATTTTCTCTAAATTCGTGATTCACGTAAGGAGAGAAAGAGAGGGCTGCCAAGGAGAAGAAAAGGTTGGGAGATCATCGCCCACACGACGTCCAACTCGAGGAAGGAATACGTACAGAAGATCTTGGGGTCGTCCGCTCGAGATTGCCAGGAATTACTTGTCTCCTTTCCGTCGCAGGTATAATTCGTGAACCCTAGTTTCCGCCTATGAAGGGTTAGAACACGTATTAGATCTGTTTAACTTTCTATCGATCAATACGCACACCAAAGAAAGGGTCCTGGGAATCCCCAGTTCCATCAATTGGTATCAGAGCTACTTTGGATCTACGTATTGATTGATACGTCCATGTTGTCCAATAAAACCTGTACTGTATAATAGTCGGTAGATGTAGATCTGTTCTAACTCGGTTTTGCAGGCATCTTAGATCCAACTATTATGGTCCAATGCATGTTTTTTTATTGTGTTGTTTAAACCACGGACAGGTCGAACCCCGAATAGATCTGCATAGCGCTAGATTTTGGATTCGGATAGTTGAGGACAGAGCAGCAAAGATGACCATAATAGTTGGATATTTTCTCTTATTTTTATCATTTTGCTTTTTCGGATTATGCATGTTTATTATTGTGTGGTTGTTTTTTTTGAAAAACCAATCCTATATTAATAATGGACAACATGGACATAATATCAACTAGTAGAAAAACCCTCATTGTTAAATAACTAAGTGGGAGAGGATTTTTATTTAGTATAAATCCTATGGTCTCCATTACTGGTTTGTAGGTGATGTAATTATACTTGCGTGTTGGCTTTAGTGCTTTCCTCCATATCGGATGAGTATAATAATGGATCACCAGTACAAACTTCCTTAGGGATAATTATAGAAAGTTACCTAGTATGTATTCACTTCTCCATCTGAAGGAACTCATTACAAGGTAATGGACTTAGTATTAAGTAATGGTATACACTTAGATACAAATAATGGTATCCTCCCCATCGGAGTTACTGCTATTATTTGTATGACTAGAACAAGACCAGCATATTAATTTTATTTGTCATAAAGTTATATTGACATGATAGTAAAATTAATAAGAAAAATCTACTTGAACAAAGTTGAATTTGTATACGTCCACACTACCGTGGCATGCTAAATTCATGGTGTTCAAGGTGTTGGTGAATTTTTTATTATTGTTTTGAGGGAATCAATATTTAGTTAATTCAAAAGGTTTTTTTTGCCCTACATTATTTTATTTATGTGATTCTCAGGATTTTAAAAATGGGTTCTTTTAGTCTACTTATGGTGATTCTTAAAGAAAATAAACTTACTGGACCTAATTATATTGACTGGAAACGTAATTTGGACATTGTTCTGACTGCTGAGGAGTACAAATATGTACTTGTTGAGGAATGCCCACCTAATCCTGATGCTAACTCTGATGAAGAGGTCAAAGAGGCTTATAAGAAGTGGAAAAAGGCAGATGAGATGACGCGGTGTTACATTCTGGCATCTATGTCAAATGTACTGCAACATCAGCATCAGGCTATGGCCACAGCTTATGACATGATGTATAACCTCAAGGAACTCTTCGGACATCAGAGTAGAGTAGATAGGCAGTTTGCTATAAAATGTTTGATGAATACAAAAATGGCTGAGGGTACACCAGTAAGAGATCATGTTCTCAAGTTGATGGGTCATCTGAATGAGATGGAGATCCATGGAGCTGAAATCGATGGGGAATCCCAGGTTGATATCATTCTCGGGACTCTGTCTAAAAGTTTTAACAATTTCTGCCTTAATTACAACATGAACAAAAGGTTGTATAGTTTGGCAGAACTTACAAAAGAGCTACAGGATGCTGAATCTCTCTTTAGACAGAGTGGTCATGTTTTTGTTTCTGAAAAGGCTTCTACTTCTAAACCAAAAGGCGGTAAGAATAAGAATAACATTCAGAAACAGGCAAACTCAGCAAAGAAGGGCATGGGACCTCAAAGCGCGGTGAAAAAGCCGAAAGGCAAATGTTTCAAGTACAAAGGGTCAGGACATTGGAAGACTGATTGTCCACTTCTCAAACAAGGGAACAAAGAAGGTATATCTCATTTACTAGTAGTTGAAACATGTTTGGCGGTGTTATCTACCGACACCTGGTGTGTAGATACAGGAGCCACTAATCATGTCTGCAATACATTGCAGGGGTTCCAGGATACCAGACGGCTCAGTGATGGAGAGATATGCTTGTTCATGGATGATGCTACAAAAGTATCGGTCGTTGCATTAGGAGATGTTACTTTATGTTTTGGTAGAAATAAGTCTTTGACATTGAGAGATTGTCTTTATGCACCTTTACTTGGAAGGAATTTAGTTTCTGTTTCTATGTTAATTAAGGATGGATATTCAATTTATTTTAATAAAAATATTGTTATTAGAAAGAATAAATTGTTTATCTGTTCTGGTGCATTGGTTGATAATTTGTATGTCATTAATCCTATTTCGCCCACAATACAACTTATGGAAGTGAATAATATGTCATCTAACTTAAATAAGAGAAAATAACATTCTTGTATGAACCAAACATATCTTTGGCACTTGCGATTGGGGCATATTAACCTAAGAAGGATTCAAAGACTGGTTAAAGATGGACCTTTGAGTTCATTGGAAGTGGAGGCACTACCAGTCTGTGAATCCTGCTTGGAAGGTAAAATGACCAAAAGGCCTTTTACGGTAAAGGGGTATAGGGCCAAAGATGTGTTGGAATTGGTTTGTTCTGATTTGTGTGGACCCATGACTATCCAAGCTAGAGGTGGCTTTGAATATTTTGTCACATTTATTGACAATTATTCAAGGTATGGATACATTTATTTGATGCGCCGTAAGTCTGAGTGCTTTGAGAAATTCAAAGAGTATAAGGCTGAAACAGAAAAACGTCATGGAAAATGAATCAAGTCATTATGATCAGATCGTGGTAGCGAGTACCTCTTTAGAGAGTTTAGGGATTATTTATCAGAGGCTGGGATTGCATCCCAATTGACTGCATCTGAAACGCCCCAACAGAATGGTGTAGCAGAAAGAAGGAATAGAACTCTTATGGAGATGGTTAGATCAATGATGAGTTATTCGGATTTGCCAAATTCGTTTTGGGGATATGCCTTAGAGACTGCAGCTTATATTTTGAACTTGGTTCCTTCTAAATCAATACCTCTTACTCCCACAGAGCTGTGGATTGGGCGTAAGCCTAGTCTGAAACATGTTCGCATTTGGGGTAGTCCAGCACATGTGCTGAATAGGAAAGCAGATAAGTTTGAACCTCGTACAGAAGTACGCTTGTTTGTAGGCTATCCAAGAGGAACGAAAGGAGGTTTATTTTATAGTCCTAAGGATCAGAAGGTCATTGTTAGCACCAATGCCCGATTCTTAGAGGAAGACTATGTGATGAACCATAAACCCACAAGTAGAGTTATTCTAGAAGAACTGAGACGTGAGACACTAAGTACGTCAGTACCAACAGTACAAGAGGATGAACCACAAATAACTACACAACGTGTCACAAATGTTACACCACAACCGATAGTGCCTCGTCGTTGTGGGAGGGTTGTGATACAACCTGATAGATATATGTTCTTGGGAGAGTCGTCAGATTTTGTCCCTGAGGAACAAGATTATGATCCCTGTACCTACAATGAAGCACTCCAAGATAAAAATGCAGAGTCTTGGCAAAAAGCAATGATATCTGAAATAGAATCTATGGATTCTAATCAGGACTGGGAGCTTGTAGAACCACCCGTTGGTGTAAAAGCCATTGGATGCAAGTGGGTCTATAAGAGAAAAAAGAGGATTAGAAAGTAAGGTTGAAACCTTTAAAGCTCGTCTTGTAGCAAAAGGTTTTACTCAAAGAGAGGGTATCGATTATGAGGAAATCTTTTCTCCTGTAGCCATGCTTAAGCCTATTCGGATTCTTTTATCTATTGCAGCTCATCTCGATTATGAGATTTGGCAAATGGATGTCAAGACAGCTTTCCTTAATGGAAGTCTTGAGGAAGACATCTATATGAAGCAACCAGACGGGTTCATTGAAAGGGCCAGGAGCATCTTGTTTGTAAGCTCAAGAAGTCCATTTATGGACTTAAGCAAGCTTCCAGATCTTGGAACATATGTTTTGATCAGGTAATAAAATTCTATGGATTTGATCAATGTCAGGATGAATCATGTGTATACAGAAAGTGTGACGGAAACGTGGTGGTGTTCCTAGTACTATGTGGATGACATCTTGCTCATTGGAAGCAATGTGAAGGTATTATCTGATGTAAGGGTATGGTTATCCAAACTGTTTGATATGAAGGACTTGGGAGAAGTAGGTCACATTCTTGGGATCAAAGTTCTACGAGATCGTAAGAAAAGGATGTTGGGCTTATCCCAAGCTTCCTATATCGATACTGTACTAACTCGTTTTAGTATGCAAAATTCTAAGAAATGTTTCTTACCTTTTAGACATGGAATTGCTCTATCAAAGGAGCAGTATCCGAGGACACCTAAAGAGATAGAGAACATGAAGGCAGTTCCTTATGCTTCAGCAGTAGGAAGCTTAATGTATGCAATGCTATGTACGAGACCAGACATCTGCTTTGCCGTAGGCATGGTCAGCAGATATCAGTCTAACCCAGGACAAGAGCACTGGACCGCCGTAAAGCATATTTTGATGTACCTGAAAAGTACAAAAGAGTATATGCTAGTTTACCAGGTAGATAGTTTAGTTCCCTTGGGGTATACAGACTCAGATTTTCAGTCAGATAGGGATTCCAGAAAATCTACCTCAGGTTATGTGTTTACTTTGGGAGATGGAGCCATTGTGTGGAGGAGTATCAAGCAAAAATGTATTGCTGATTCCACCATGGAAGCCGAGTATGTGGCAGCCTCTGAGGTAGCCAAAGAAGCAGTTTGGCTCAAAAACTTTCTGTTGGACTTGGATGTGGTACCTAGTTTGCCTAAGTCTATTATAATTTATTGTGATAATAGTGGTGCAGTTGCAAACTCGAAGGAACCACGAGCCCATAAGACATGCAAACACATTGAGCGCAAGTACCACCTGATACAAAATTTTGTAAAAAAAGAAAAGTTGCTGTGATCAAGATAGCATCAGCCGACAACCTAGCTGATCCCTTTACAAAGAGCTTACCAGCTAAGGCTTTTTACAGTCATGTTAAGGGAATGGGAGTCAGATGTGTAGCAGCATGGCTTTAAGTATAAGTGGGAGATTTGTAACAGCATACTGAAAAGCAATGCTTTGAGTATAAGTAGGAGACTGTTAGGGTTATATACTAAAAGCATCACTTTTGTAGTAACCTTATTTCCTTAAATTTTGAATGAGAATCATATGGGCAAATATTTGCATATTGTATTTGTTACAAGTGTTAATATAAATGTCTGATATTCTATATTGTAGATAATATGGTGTATGGTGTCACACAGAAGATCATATTATCAGTTTCCTATGGAGTATATAAATAGTTCACAACCTAGATGGACTTGGACAATCTATTGGAAAGGTTGTAGTGTAATCTGGTATTAGTCTATCTTGACTATAGGTTTACACTAGTACACTTTCTGTGTATTAAACAGGACCACTTGAGGTTATTCTCTTTGTACTGACTACATAAGAGAATAAACACCTCTGTTATTATGGATGCTTGTGCTCTTAATCCGGATATAATATCGGACATGTATATGCAGTATATATTACTTTGACTCATAAAAGAGTGAGATTCATTATGGATCAACAACCTCTATGAATTGGATAATAACATTGTATGTATGATGGCCTGTTGATTATTAAAAGAATCCACATCCCGATACATCGGGTTGATGATGTCCTCTTAAGAAGCTCATAAGGATTGTCATGTAAACCCTGCAGGTAGATTATATCCGATATGACAAATAAAGTTGAGCGGTACTACTTAAGGATAAAAGTTGTCGAATCAATATAGTTGTCAGTAACTTAATTTGATCGACGAACATACGATATCTTAACATGGACAGCCAAACGAGCATATAATAAAAGGAGCCCACAAACATAATTTGGGATTAGGGAGGTAGTGCAACAATAGCTCATTAGTGGACCGAGCTATTGTTAATGGGCCTGGATTGTGTGTTCGGGTTGAACACGGAATATCCAGATCCGTTAGGAGGCCTAACCCTAATTTCTTCTCATGGTCCCTGCCGTAGCCTATATATATCCTCTATTCTCTGGCCGCCAGATTACTGATCAGAAATATGAAATTTTCTCTAAATTCGTGATTCACGTAAGGAGAGAAAGAGAAGGCTGCTAAGGAGAAGAAAAGGTTGGGAGATCGTTGCCCACACGACGTCCAACTCGAGGAAGGAATACGTGTAGAAGATCTTAGGGTCGTCCGCTCGAGATTGCCAGGAATTACTTGCCTCCTTTCCACCGTAAGTATAATTTGTGAACCCTAGTTTCCGCCTATGAAGGGTTAGAACACGTATTAGATCTGTTTAACTTTCTATCGACCAATACGCACACCAAAGGAAGGGTCCTGAGAATCTCCAGTTCCATCAGAATCCTCCCGATCCTGATGGCAAAGCTAGAACTGGCGCTATAGTGAGTCTTCTCTTCAATTCTTCAAATGCTGACTGGCAGGCGTCACTCCAGATGAACTCCGCGTCCTTCCGTGTAAGCTTCATCATCGGCTCTGCTATCTTGGCAAAACCTTTTACAAACTTTTGGTAGTATCCTGCTAGACCCATGAAACTATGAATCTCAGCTGCTGACTTGGGAGGTGTCCATGCTTTCACTGCTTCAATCTTCTTGGGATTTGCAGAAATCCCTTCTCCAGTCACCACATGACCTAGGAACTCCACTCTGTCCAAGAAAAACTCATACTTCCAGAGTTTCCCGTACAGTTCTCCTTCCGTAGAATCTCCAACATAATATGCAGGTGCTCCACATGCTCCTCCTCGGTCTTTGAATAGATCAAGATGTCGTCAATGAATACTACGACAAACTTGTCCAGATACTTGTAAAAAACTTTATTCATCAAGTTCATAAACGCTGCTGGGGCATTGGTGAGTCCGAACGACATCACTAAGAACTCATACTGGCCGTATCGGGTATTGAAAGCTGTCTTCGGGATATCCTTCTCCTGAACCTTCATCTGATGATATCCTGACCGAAGGTCAATCTTGGAAAAAAACCTTCGCTCCACTAAGCTGGTCAAACAGCTCCTCAATCCGCGGCAAAGGATATTTATTCTTGATGGTGATGTTATTGAGTGCACGATAATCGATACACATCCTCACAGTCCCATCCTTCTTGGGTACGAAGAGTACCGATGCTCCCCAAGGTGAAGCACTGGACCGAATAAAACCCTTGCCCTCTAACTCATCAATCTAGGCCTTCAACTCTGCAGCTTTCTTCGGGTTGATCTTGTAGCAATACTGGTACTTCGACGCTGATCCGGGCATTAGGTCGATGCTGAAATCCATATCTCGATCTGGCGACAATCCTGGCAACTCCTTGGGAAAGACGTCAAGAAACTCTGTAATCAGCGGATGCGACAACTCCTGGTCTTCTGTAACTGCTCCGAAGTAGACTCCCTCTGGCCTCTCTGCAACTCGTCTGCTGATCTCGAACGGTGGAACTCCTGGCGGGCTGAAGATCACCTTCCCCTCATGGCAGTTTATTACGGCAAACTTTTTGCTCATCCAGTCGATGTCGAGGAATATATCAAATCCGGACAATAGCATCACTAGAAGTCGAGTCCTAAGCTCCCTCCCAGCTATAGTGATAGGGCAATCTACCATCTCATTCACTGGTAATACCCCTCCTCCTATCATAATCCGACAGTTCCTCTAGGTCCTCCTGTCAGTCTAGCTGCAGCCTGTGGGCAGTCCCTCATCTGGTGTGCATCTGATCCACAGAATAAACAGAGCCCGAGCCTCTTACGACACTCATCGAAGCGGTGTACCGGTCGGTAACAAAATGCGCAAGTAACTGCCTGTCGCTGTCTCTGAGGCTGATGGATAGGAGCTCTGGCTGGATGGTGATGCTGCTGTGCCGGCTGTTGTGGCCTCGCCTGAATCTGAGTCTGGGCCTTCTTTGTCGGTGCCTGGAAACAGCTGCTGCCAATATCCTGGTCCCTCTTCAGCTTTGGATCTGCCTCCTTCTCTACAGCCTGAGCAATCTTGAGGATGCTCGTATATGTCGTCGCCTGACTAATTGCCACCACGTACCGCAGCTCCCTAGTAAGGCCCTTCTTGAATCTCTAGGCTCCGTCCTCCGGTGCTCTGACTAGGTTCTCCGCGAACCTGCTGGGTCTAGTAAACTCTGAAGTATACTCCGCAACCGTCATAGTCCCCTGTTGTAGTGTCTCGAACCGCATCCTCAGCTCATCCCCCTCCACGTCTGGGAAAAACTTCTCCTTGAATAGAGTTTTGAAATCCTTCCAAGAAACCTGGTGCACCGCCAACTGGGGCTCCTCCTAGTACCATACCCTGGCCAAATCAAAGAGTCGCATGCTCGCCACCTCCACCTTCAGGTCATCTGAGATCCGTGCCATATTCAAGGTCCTCTCTGCATTCTCCAGCCACTCGTCTGCATAGACGATCACCTCGTTGCCCCAAAAGTCCATCGGGAAGAGGTTCTGGTAGTCCCTGGCCGTCCCTGGTCTCGATGCTGCTGGTGCTACTGTAGCTGCTGGAGCTGGTGCTGCCGGCTCTCTAGTCCTGAGCGCAGCTACAACTGTCACTCGAAACTGCGATGCCTGGTGGTTCTGGGCCTCCATAAACTGCTGGAACATAGCCATCACCTGAGCGCCGTCAAAAGTCATCGTCGGGGGTAGCGGCGGAAAGATCGAAGGCGGTGGTGGAAGCTGATCTACTGGAGCATCTGGTGCAGGCTGATCCGAGCTTCCTGTAATTCCCGACTGATCAGCGGTCTTCCTAGTAGCGACCATCCTGCAACAAAAGAAAACTTTATGATTGATAAAAACCTAACCTACAAGTAATGTAAATATTTATAAAATATCTATATATACCAGAAGTACCCAATTTCCTATGCTGTGATTCAAGTTTCCCTAGTTTAAATTAAGTCCCCCCAATAGTACTCTAGTACCTAGGTACTATTAGGACAGACCTGCATGGGCCACCACTAAAAATATATCACGACCCGCTCCCGAATAATTGGACACGAGTCGGACACGCCCAGCCTTCGTCGTTAGATACGACGAAGTAAGCTGTACCAATCAAGGGAAATCTAACCAGATAATCAAGACAAGTACAAATCACAGCATCTATAAACGTATCCCAGAATCAAAGTAAAGTACAAGTCTCAGAATTATTACATTCCAGTAAATGAAAGTAAAGTCTACTAGTATCAAAATATAAGGAAATGTAAACTACTAAGGTAAAGCTCTAGGCTTCAGCAGCCTCTAAGTCAAGAGCAACTCCAGCTGGCTCTACAGCATCTACTGGCTCTTGGCCATAATAAGTGTCGCACAGAGCCTCCAACTCCCCTGCAACATATCCTAGTCAGGAGGGGAGCAAAGTACAGTTCTAGGTAATGAACAAGAACATGATATAAAACTGAGTACAGGTGTACATAAATATGAAATACAGGAAATGAACAGGAAAGTACAAAGAAGTAGTACAGGAAATAAAGTACATAAACTACAGTACAAGAATATAAAGTACCGGAAAATGTAATGTACATGAATGAAACTATAATCCTGAAGTCCAAGACACGATAAGTGCACCCTGTTTGAAATATAACTAGTCCATGTGACTGGCTAGGGTGAGTACAAGAGCATGGACAGGAGTACATGAATATGGTACGGCTTAGGGCCCGCGTGCACGATACGAGGCCTAAGCTATCTACGTGAATATAGTAACAGGGGTTCGGTCACATGGCTAGTGTATTTCCCCACCCGACACGAACAAGTATAAGAACTGGAATACAGGATTACAGGGGTACAAAATATCGTGTCATGACGTGTCACAAGAAAAGTACAAGATATGTAAATGTACAAGACCGTAGAAAAGTACTTGCCTTGCTCCGGGAAAGTACTGGTAAACAATGGAGCTGGATATCTTCCTGTAATGAATAATTTGGTACAAGTTGATTAATAGTTAATCTAGTTCTAACTTATTTATCTTGAATGCTAACTATGATCAATCGTAACTTATTTATAAAAAAAATAATTGATTAAACTCATTCATTCCTATCTAACAATTTACAGGCAACTATCCAAGAATTTAAATTAGAACATTGCTTATAGGGTCTCAGGTTAATCAAACTTATTAAGGCAGTTGCATCTCAGGTTCAGCCAATTGAACCAAACATTGCATATGAAATTCGTCAGTTCATCAACTAAACTAACTCTCTATATCCTGGAGTCTCGTGTTCCCAAAACCGAAACCATGGATGAAGCCTGGTATTTGAATATATCAGCTACTGCCAAACTCAGATTTGAAAGGAATAGAACATACACTATTTACCTTGCCAAAACTAATCAAGGATTATACATAAATTATATGTGAATATTAACTCAATTACTTTAATCAAAACTCAAGTCTCTGCTAGTAAAATTCAACCCTACCTGAAATTAAACTCAAAAGTTAAGAGAAATTTCCAGAACAGTACAACAACCAACTCAAATGAAATATTCAATCAGAACCCCCAAAGAAAATTATACAATTATACAAATATCAAAATCAAAGAATTGTTAAACCAAAACCAATCCTGCCAAATGATATACGCCATTTGTTGGCTACTGCAAGGAACACGAATGACACCAAGCAGAGGTCGGTAAGGCCATGGTTCCCTTCCCTTGAGCTGCTGCAACATCTGGTCTCAAACGACTCTTCAACACGATAACCAAAATGGGACACCAAGCCAGAACTAGATACGATCTAAAGTCGACACGAGCCAATACAACTGCAACTTCAATCCATCCTCGGATACGCACCCAACTCGTACACTAATCGACACCATTCCAGACACGAACACAACACATGAAACGAACACGAATACAATTGATCACTACCAGTAAATACTGCATAAATAATAATCTAAATGGAAATTTAACTCAAGGAGATCCGATTAAAAAGATACAGAATGGACACGTCCCTCGAGTTCGACTGAACTCAAGAGTTCTCTGCAGTACTCTAAAAACACATACCAAGCAAGAGAAAAGAAGAATTAATTTATTGATAAGGATTCTCACCAACTGAACTAAAAATGGCACAAAACAGAAACTCGTCGACGAACTCACCGCTATCTCCAACCAGTCGGTTACCAGATTCCAGTTCACAACAGCTCCCGCGATTTGATATCAATTTCGGATCACGAACAGAACCTTTGAGAAAGATCAGTGATCACTAGCTAGTAATCGAGAATGTCCAATGATTCATAAATTCGACAAAGAGAAATTGATCCAGTAACTCAACAGATCTGAACAGAATCTCGATCGAGATGAAGGATCTCCAATCGATCCTCTCAGCTCTAGCTCGAAACTGGCCAATCTGAAGAAGTTTAGCAGATCGACTCATTATTCGAACCTTAATCGAAAAAATTGATTTAAGAAGAGAAGGAAATTGTGGAGACGGAGAACCGCCGTGATTGGGGAGAAAACTCACCGGAGAAGGAGGCTATAGACGTCGATGCTGTGAAACTCGCGGTGGGGGAACGAGATCGGCTCCTGCATGGTCGATCCCCGTGCACAAGACGGTGCGCCGCCGAGACACGCCGCCGAAGAGGAAGAACAGATATGGCCGCGATATGTGGAGTGTGATGCCGCCGGAGCTCTATCCGCTGGTGAGGGTGGTCATCGATGTCGCCGTCGCCGCCTATGGCTCCCGCCGAGAATTAGGGCTCGGGCTCACGCTCGGAAGGAGAGCAGAAGAAGATTGGGAAAAATGTAGAGAGTCAAATGATTCTCTCTCTCCTCTTACTTCGGTTTTAAAAGAAGAAAAGTAAATTCTGCAAAAAGACCCTTCCGCTCTAATTCAATTTTATGCAAGCCCCTCCGATTTAGGAATTTTTACACTATAGCCCCCCTCGCTCTAAGTATATTTACACAATGGCTTCCCTGCTCTAGAAATATTTACAAGAAACCCCCTATCCATTCTATAATTTAAACTGAATGTAAAAATTCAGTTAAAGAGAGTGGGCCCAAGTTTGTTCTAACAAACTTTCAAAATTTAAAATATTCCTACTCCTAATTAGTTCCCTTCAAAATATAAATCATAATATTTATTATCTAAAACCAAACTTATTATTATTAGAAAATTTTTAATTCTCCAAAAATAGGATAGTGGAGTTACAAATCTCTCCCCCTTGAAAAATCTTGTCCTCGAAATTTGAAGACCCACATAGTAAATCTCAAAATCACAAGAAGGTTCCAACACAAGTCATGTATTGAAAATAGAATTTTCAAACACTAGAATACAATCAAGCAAACAAGCTAGGATAGCGCTCTCGCATCTCATCCTCGTGCTCCTATGTGGACTCTTTCGGAGAGTGGTGTCTCCACATGACGCGGACAAGTGGAATGGTCTGGTTCCGCAGTTGTTTCTCTCTCATATCCAAGATCTTCACAGGCTGCTCATCGTAGGTCAAGCTCGGACCCACCACCAGCTCTGAGTAGTCCACCACATGGCTCGGGTCCGAAATGTAGCGTCGAAGCTGGGATACGTAGAAGACGTCATGTACTCCCTCCAAGCTGGCTGGAAGCGCTAGTCGATATGCCACCTTACTAATCCGTGCCGTCACGTCGAAAGGCCCGATGAATCTCGGACTGAGTTTCCCGCCTCTACCGAAGCGAATGACACCTCTGGTCGACGAGATCTTCAGGAACACTCTATCTCCAACTGCGAACTCCAGTGGCCGTCTGCTGCTGTCCGCCCAGTGCTTCTGCCGATCCTGTGCAACTCTGAGACGCTTCCTGATCAGTATGACTTTCTCGGCTGAGTCTACCACCACCTCTGGCCCAAGCAAAACCCTCTCGCCAACGTCGTACTAAAATAAAGGTGTGCGGCATATCCGCCCATATAGCGCCTCGAATGGAGTCATCTCGATGCTAGCCTGATAACTGTTATTATAGGCAAACTCCACTAGATGCAAATGATCCTCCCATGAACCGCCGAAATCAAGTGTGCAAACCCGCAGCATGTCCTCCAATGTCTGAATGGTCCTCTCTGACTGTCCGTCCGTCCGTCTGTGGATGATAGGCGATACTAAACTTCAATTATGACCCCAAGCTCAGCTGTAGACTACTCCAGAAATGTGATATAAAGCGGCTATCCCTGTCTGAAATGATGCTCACCGGCACTTCATAAATCCTCACGATCTGACGCATGTAGAGGTCTGCAAGCTTCTCGGTCGACAGCCCAACCTTGAACGGAATGAAATAAGCAGACTTCATCAATCTGTCCACGATAACCCAAATAGCATCCTTGCCACTGGGCGTATGCGGTAAACCAGAGATGAAGTCCATGGTGATATGCTCTCACTTCCATTCCGGAATAGATAAAGACTGGAGTAATCCTGCTGGTCGCTGACGCTCTGCCTTGACTTGCTGGCACACAAGGCATCTGGAAACAAATCTGGCAACCTCTCTCTTCATTCCATACCACCGAACATACTCTCGCAGATCCTTGTACATCTTGGTAGACCCAGTATGAATAGAATACTGCGACTGGTGGGCTTCCTGTATCACCTCCTCTCGCAAATCCTTGGGCACACACAACTGGTTTTTGTGCCTCAGGGATCCATCCTCTGCAATAGTGAAGTCGTCGAGCAATCCTGCCTCTGTCTGGCCTCTGAGACATCGGAGTCCCTCATCTAAAAACTGGGCCTCCTTGATCTTCTCTAACAGTCCTGACTGTATCTGCATGTGCATCAGCTGCCCTTCTACTCCTGGTAGAACAATCTCGATCCCCAGGCTCTCAAGATCCTCCAAAAGATGCCGATCCATAGTGAGAAACATAGCAACAGGATATCGACTAAGAGCATCTGCTACTACATTCGCCTTCCCAGGGTGGTACTGCAGATTGATGTCGAAATCCTTCAGGAGTTCCAGCCATCTGCGATGCCTCATATTCAGTTCCTTCTGAGTGAAAACATACTCCAGGCTTTTATGGTCCATGAAGATGTCTACTCTCTCTCTCCATACAAATAGTGCTTTCACAGTTTCAAGGCAAAAATGACTACTGCAAGCTCCAAGTCTTGTGTAGGGTAATTCTTGTCATGAGGCCTCAACTGTCCAGAAGCATAAGCAATGACCATCTTGTTCTGCTCAAGCACACATCCCAAGCCCTTCCCTGAAACATCACTGTAGATGATGAATCCTTCCGATCCTGATGACAAAGCTAGAACTGGCACTGTAGTGAGTCTTCTCTTCAATTCTTCAAATGCTGACTGGCAGGCGTTGCTCCAGATGAACTCCTCATCCTTCCGTGTAAGCTTCGTCATCGGCTCTGCTATCTTGGCAAAACCTTTCACGAACTTTTGGTAGTATCCTGCTAGACCCAGAAAACTACGAATCTCAGCTTCTGACTTTGGAGGTGCCCATGCTTCCACTGCTTCAATCTTCTTGGGATCTACAGAAATCCCCTCTCCAGTCACCACATGACCTAGGAACTCCACTCTGTCCAAGAAAAACTCATACTTCCAGAGTTTTTCGTACAGCTTCTCCTTCCGTAGAATCTCCAACATAATCCCCAGGTTCTCCACATGATCCTCCTCGGTCTTTGAATAGATCAAGATGTCGTCAATGAATACTACGATAAACTTGTCCAGATACTTGTGAAAAACTTTATTCATCAAGTTCATAAACACTGCTGGGGCATTGGTGAGTCTGAATGACATCACTAAGAACTCATACTGGCCGTATCGGGTATTGAAAGCTGTCTTCGTGATATCCTGCTCCCGAACCTTCATCTGATGATATCCCGATCGAAGGTCAATCTTGAAAAATACCTTCGTCTACTAAGCTGGTCAAATAGCTCATCAATCCACGGCAAAGGATATTTATTCTTGATGGTTATGTTATTGAGTGCACGGTAATTGATACACATCCTCACAGTCCTATCCTTCTTAGGCACGAAGAGTACCGGTGCTCTCCAGGGTGAAGCACTGGACCGAATAAAACCCTTGCCCTCCAACTCATCAATCTGGGCCTTCAACTCTGCAGCTTCCTTCGGGTTGATCTTGTAGCAATGCTGGTACTTCGGCGCTGATCCGGGCACTAGGTCGATGCAGAAATCCACATCTCGATCTAGCGGCAATCCTGGCAACTCCTCAGGAAAGATGTCAAGAAACTCTGCAATCAGCGGATGCGGCAACTCCTGGTCTTCTACAACTGCTCCGAAGTAGACTTCCTCTGGCCTTTTTACAACTTGTCTGCTGATCTCGAACGGTGGAACTCCAGGCGGGCTGAAGATCACCTTCCCCTCATAGCAGTCTATTAAGATAAACTTTTCGCTCATCCAGTCGATGCCGAGGACTATATCAAATCTGGGCAATGGCATCACTAGAAGTCGAGCCCTAAGCTCCCTCCCAGCTATAGTGATAGGGCAATATACCATCTAATTCACTGGCACTACCCCTTCTCCTGTCATAATCCGACAGTTCCTCTAGGTCCTCCTGTCAGTCAAGCTACAGCCTGTGGGCAGTCCCTCATCTGGTGTGCGTCTGATCCACAGAATAAACAGAGCCCGAGCCTCTTACGGCAGTCATCGAACCGGTGTCCCGGCCTGTAACAGAATGTGCGAGTAACTGCCTGCTGCTGTCTATGAGGCTGATGTGCAGGAGCTCTGGCTGGATGGTGATGCTATTGTGCCGGCTGCTGTGGCCTCGCCGAAATCTGAGTCTGGGCCCTCTTCGCCGGTGCCTGGAAACTGCTGCTGCCAATATCCTGGTCCTTTTTCAGCATCGGATCTGTCTCCTTCTCTACAGCCTTAGCAATCTTGAGAATGCTTGCATACGTCGTCGTCTGACTAATCGCCACCACGTGCCGCAGCTCCCTAGTAAGGCCCTTCTTGAATCTCTAGGCTCTGTCCTCCGGTGCTCTGACTAGGTTCTTCGCGAACCTGCTGAGTCTAGTAAACTCTGAAGTGTACTCCGCAACCGTCATAGTCCCCTGTTGTAGTGTCTCGAACTACATCCTCAGCTTATCCCACTCCACGTCTGGGAAAAACTTCTTCTTGAACAGTATTTTGAAATCAGTCCAAGAAATCTGGTGCTCCGCCAACTGGGGCTCCTCCCGATACCAAGCCCTCGCCAAATCAAAGAGTCGTATGCTCGCCACCTCCACCTTCAGGTCATCCGGGATCCGTGCCATCTTCAAGGTCCTCTCTGCATTCTCCAGCCACTTGTCCGCATAGACGATCCCTTCGTTGCCCCAAAAGTCCATCGGGCAGAGGTTTTGGTAGTCCCTGGTCGTCCCTGGTCTCGATGCTGCTGGTGCTGCTGGAGCTGGTGCTGCCGGCTCGCTAGTCCTGAGCGCATCTACAACTGTCGCCCAAAACGGTGCTGCCTGGTGGTTCTGGGCCTCCATAAACTGCTGGAACATAGCCATCACCTGAGCGCCGTCAAAAGTCAACGTCCAGTGTAGCGGCGGAAAAATCGGAGACGGTGGTGGAAGCTGATCTACTGGAGCATCTGGTGCAGGCTGATCCGAGCTTCCTGTAACTCCCGACTGATCAGCGGTCTTCCTCGTGGCGACCATCCTGCAACAAAAGAAAACTTCATGATTGATAAAAACCTAACCTACTAGTAATGTAAATGTTTATAAAATATCTATATATACCCGATGTACCCGATTTCCTATGATGTGATTCAAGTTTCCCTAGTTTAAATGAAGTCCCCCAATAGTACTCTAATACCTAGGTACTATTAGGACAGACCTGCATGGGCCACCACTAAAAATATGTCACGTTCCGCTCCCGAATAATCGGACACGAGTCGGACACGCCCAGCCTTCGTCGTTAGACACGACGAAGTAAGTTGTACCAATCTTGGGAAATCTAACCAGATAATCAAGACAAGTACAAATCGCAGCATCTATAAACGTATCCCAGAATCAAAGTAAAGTACAAGTCTTAGAATTATTACATTCCAGTAAATGAAAGTAAAGTCTACTAGTCTCAAAATACAAGAAAATGTAAACTACTAAGGTAAAGCTCTAGGCTTCAGCAGCCTCTAAGTCAAGAGCAACTCCAGTTGGCTCTACATCATCTACTGGCTCTCGGCCATAATAAGTGTCGCACAGAGCCTCCAACTCACCTACAACATATCCTAGTCAGGAGCGGAACAAAGTATAGTTCTAGGTAATGAACAAGAACATGATACAAAACTGAGTACAGGGGTACATGAATACGAAATACAGGAAATGAACAGAAAAGTACAAGGAAGTAGTACAAGAAATAAAGTACAGGAACTACAGTACAGGAATATAAAGTACCGAAAAATATATGTACAGGAATAAAACTATAATCCTAAAGTACAAGACATGATAAGTACACCCTGTTTGAAATACAACTAGTCCATGTGACTGGCTAGGGTGAGTACAGGAGCATGTACAGGAGTACATGAATATGGTACGGCTTAGGGCCCGCGTGCACGATGCGAGGCCTAAGCTATCTACATGAATATAGTAACCGGGGTTTGGTCACATGGCTAGTGTATTTCCCCACCCGACACGAGCAAGTATAAGAACTGGAATACAGGATTACAGGGGTATAGAATATCGTGTCATGACGTGTCACAAGAAAAGTTCAAGATATGTAAATGTGCAAGACCGTAGAAAAGTACTTGCCTTGCTCCGAAAAAGTACTGGTAAACAATGGAGCTGATATCTTCATGTTATGAATAATTTGGTACAAGTTGATTAATAGTTAATCTAGTTCTAACTTATTTATCTTGAATGCTAACTATGATCAATCGTAACTTATTTATAAAAAAAAACAATTGATTAAACTCATTCATTCCTATCTAACAATTTACAGGCAACTACCCAAGAATTTAAATTAGAACATTTCTTATAGGGTCTCAGGTTCATCAAACTTATTAAGGCAGTTGCATCTCAGGTTCTGCCAATTGAACCAAACATTACATATGAAATTCGTCAGTTCATCAACTAAACTAACTCTCTATATCCTGGAGTCTTGTGTTCCCAAAACCGAAACCATTGATGAACCCTGGTATTTGAATATATCAGCTACTGCCAAACTCAGATTTGAAAGGAATAGAACATACACTATTTACCTTGCCAAAACTAATCAAGGATTATACATAAATTATATGTGAATATTAACTCAATTACTTTAATCAAAACTCAAGTCTCTGCTAGTAAAATTCGACCCCACCTGAAATTAAACTCAAAACTTAAGAGAAATTTCCTGAACAGTACAACAACCAACTCAAATGAAATATTCAATCAGAACCCCCCAAGAAAATTATACAATTATACAAATATCAAAATCAAAAAATTGTTAAACCAAAACCAATCCTGCCAAATGCTATACGCCATTTGCTGGCTACTGCAAGGAACACGAATGACACTAAGCAGAGGTCGGTAAGGCCATGGTTCCCTTCCCTTGAGCTACTGCAACATCTGGTCTCAAATGAAACTTCAATACGATAACCAAAATGGGACAACAAGCCAGAACTAGACACGATCTAAAGTCGACACGAGCCAACACAACTGCAACTTCAATCCATCCTCGGATACGCACCCAACTCGTACACGAATCGACACCATTCCAGACACGAATACGACACATGAAACGAACACGAATACAATTGATCACTACCAGTAAATACTGCATAAACAACAATCTAAATGGAAATTTACCTGAAGGAGATCCGATTAAAAAGACACAGAATGGACACGTCCCTCGCGTTCGACTGAACTCAAGAGTTCTCTGTAGTACTCCAAAAACACATACCAAACAAGAAAAAAGAAAAATTAATTTATTGAAAAGGATTCTCACCAACTGAACTAATAATGGCATGAAACAGAAACTCGTCGACGAACTCACCGCTGTCTCCAACCAGTCGGTTACTAGATTCTAGTTCACAACAGCTCCCGCGACTTGATATCAATGTTGGATCACGAACAGAACCTTCGAGAAAGATCAGTGATCACTAGCTAGTAATCGAGAACGTCCAATGATTCATAAATTCGACAAATAGAAATTGATCCAGTAACTCACCAGATCTGAATAGAATCTCAATCGAGATGAAGGATCTCTAATCGATCCTTTCAGCTCTAGCTCGAAACTGGCCAATCTGAAGAAGTTTAGCAGATCGACTCATTATTCGAACCTTAATTGAAAAAATTGATTTAAGAAGAGAAGGAAATTGTGGAGACGAAGAACCGCCGTGGTTGGGGAGAAAACTCACCGGAGAAGGAGGCTATAGACGTCGATGCTGTGAAACTCGCGGTGGAGGAACGAGATCGGCTCCTGGATGGTCGATCGCCGCGCACAAAACGGTGCGCCGTCGAGACACACCGCCAAAGAGGAAAAACATATATGGCCGCGATCTGTGGAGTGTGATGCCGCCGGAGCTCTATCCGCCGGTGAGGGTGGTCATCGATGTCGCCGTCGTCGCCTATGGCTCCCGCCGAGAATTAGGGCTCGCGCTCACGCTCGGAAGGAGAGCAGAAGAAGATTGGGAAAAATGTAGAGAGTCGAATGATTCTCTCTCTCCTCCTCACTTCAGTTTTAAAAGAAGAAAAGTAAATTCTGCAAAAAGACCCTTCCGCTCTAATTCAATTTTATGCAAGCCCCTCCAGTGTAGGAATTTTTACACTATAGCCCCCCCGCTCTTAGTATATTTACACAATGGCTTCCCTGCTCTAGGAATATTTACAGAAAACCCCCTATCCTTTCTATAATTTAAACTGAATGTAAAAATTCAGTTAGAAATAGTGGGCCCAAGTTTGTTATAACAAACTTTCAAAATTTAAAATATTCCTACTCCTAATTAGTTCCCTCCAAAATATAAATCACAATATTTATTATCTAAAACCAAACTTATTATTATTAGAAAAAATTTATTTCTCTAAAAATAGGATAATGGAGTTACAAATCTTCCCCCCTGAAAAATTTTGTCATCGAAATTCGAAGACCCACAAAGTAAATCTCAAAATCACAAGAAGGTTCCAACACAAGTCATATTTTGAAAATAGAATTTTCAAACACTAGAATACAATCAAGCAAACAAGCTAGGATAGCGCTCTCGCATCTCGTCCTCGCGCTCCCATGTAGACTCTCCCGGAGAGTGGTGTCTCTACATGACGCGGACAAGTGGAATGGTCTGGTTCCGTAGTTGTTTCTTCCTGATATCCAAGATCTTCATGGGCTGCTCCTCGTAGGTCAAGCTCGGACCCACCTCCAGCTCTGAGTAGTCCACCACATGGCTCGGGTCCGAAATGTAGCATCGAAGCTGGGATACGTGGAAGACGTTATGTACTTCCTCCAAGCTAGCTGGAAGTGCTAGTCGATATGCCACCTCACCAATCTGTGCCGTCACGTCGAAAGGCCCGATGAATCTCGGAATGAGCTTCCCGCCTCTGCCGAAGCGAATGACACCTCTGGTCGGCGAGATCTTCATGAACACTCTATCTCCAACTAAGAACTCCAGTGGCCGTCTGCTGCTGTCCGCCCAGTGCTTCTGCCGATCCTGTGCAACTCTGAGATGCTCCCTGATCTGTCTGACTTTTTCGGCTGAGTCTACCACCATCTCTGGCCTAAGCAAAACATTCTCGCCAACGTCGTCCTAAAATAAAGGCGTGCGACATCTCCGCCCATATAGCACCTCGAATGGAGTCATCTTGATGATAGCCTGATAACTGTTGTTATAGGCAAACTCTACTAGATACAAATGATCCTCCCATGAACTACCGAAATCAAGTGCACAAACCCGCAGCATGTCCTCCAATGTCTGAATGGTGCTCTCGGACTGTCCGTCCGTCTGTGGATGATAGGCGGTACTGAACTTCAATTGTGACCCCAAGCTCAGCTGTAGACTCCTCCAGAAATATGATGTAAAGCGGCTGTCCCTGTCTGAAATGATGCTCACCGGCACCCCGTAAATCCTCACAATCTGACGCATGTAGAGGTCCGCAAGCTTCTCGGTCGACAGCCCAACCTTGAATGGAATGAAATGAGCAGACTTCGTCAATCTGTCCACGATAACCCAAATAGCATCCTTGCCACGGGGCGTACACGGTAAACCAGAGATGAAGTCCATGGTGATATGCTCCCACTTTCATTCCGGAATAGATAAAGGCTGGAGTAATCCTGCTGGGCACTGACGCTCTGCCTTGACTTGCTGGCACACAAGGCATCTGGAAACAAATCTGGCAACCTCTCTCTTTATTCCATACCACCAAACATACTCTTACAGATCCTTGTACATCTTGGTAGACCCAGGATGAATAGAATACTACGACTGGTGGGCTTCCTGCATCACCTCCTCTCGCAAATCCTTGGGCACACACAACTGGTTTTCGTGCCTCAGGGATCCATCCTCTGTAATAGTGAAGTCGTCGAGCAATCCTGCCTCTGCCTGGCCTCTGAGACATCGGAGTCCCTCATCTAGAAACTGGGCCTCCTTGATCTTCTCTAACAGTCCTGACTGTATCTGCATGTGCATCAGCTGCCCTTCTACTCCTGGTAGAATAATCTCGATCCCTAGGCTCTCAAGGTCCTCCAAAAGATGTCGATCCATAGTGAGAAATATAGCAACAGGATATCGACTAAGAGCATCTGCTACCATATTCGCCTTTCCAGTGTGGTACTGCAGATTGATGTCAAAATCCTTCAGGAGTTCCAGCCATCTGCGATGCCTCATATTCAGCTCCTTCTGAGTGAAAACGTACTTCAGGCTTTTGTGGTCCGTGAAGATGTCTACTCTTTCTCTATACAAATAGTGCTTCCACAGTTTCAAGGCAAAAATGACTACTGCAAGCTCCAAGTCTTGTGCAGGGTAATTCTTGTCATAAGGCCTCAACTGTCCAGAAGCATAAGCAATGACCATCTTGTTCTGCTCAAGCACACATCCCAAGCCCTTCCCTGAAGCATCACTGTAGATGACGAATCCTCCCAATCCTGATGGCAAAGCTAGAACTGGCGCTGTAGTGAGTCTTCTCTTCAATTCTTCAAATGCTGACCGGCAGGCGTCGCTCCAGATGAACTCCTCGTCCTTCCGTGTAAGCTTCGCCATTGGCTCTGCTATCTTGGCAAAACCTTTCAAAAACTTTCGGTAGTATCCTGCTAGACCCAGAAAACTACGAATCTCAGCTACTGACTTAGGAGGTGCCCATGCTTCCACTGCTTCAATCTTCTTGGAATCTACAGAAATCCCCTCTCCAGTCACCACATGACCTAGGAACTCCACTCTGTCCAAGAAAAACTCACACTTCCAGAGTTTCCCGTACAGCTTCTCCTTCCATAGAATCTCCAACATAATCCGCAGGTGCTCCACATGCTCCTCCTTGGTCTTTGAATAGATCAAGGTGTCGTCAATGAATACTACGACAAACTTGTCCAGATATTTGTGAAAAACATTATTCATCAAGTTCATAAATACCGCTGGGGCATTGGTAAGTCCGAACGACATCACTAAGAACTCATACTGTCGTATCGAGTATTGAAAGCTGTCGTCGAGATATCCTGCTCTTGAACCTTCATCTGATGATATCCCGACCGAAGGTCAATCTTGGAAAAGACCTTCGCTCTACTAAGCTGTTCAAACAGCTCATCAATCCATGGCAAAGGATATTTATTCTTGATGGTGATGTTATTGATTACACGGAAATCGATACACATCCTCACAGTCCCATTCTTCTTGGGCACGAAGAGTACCGGTGCTCCCCAGGGTGAAGCACTGGACCGAATAAAACCCTTGCCCTCCAACTCATCAATCTGGGCCTTCAACTCTGCAGCTTCCTTCGGGTTGATCTTGTAGCAATGCTGGTACTTCGGCGCTGATCCGGGCACTAGTTCGATGCTGAAATCTACATCTTGATTTGGCGACAATCCTGGCAACTCTTCGGGAAAGACGTTAAGAAACTCTGCAATCAACGGATGCGGCAACTCCTGGTCTTCTGTAACTGCTCCGAAGTAGACTCCCTCTGGCCTCTTTGTAACTCGTCTGCTGATCTCGAACGGTAGAACTCCTGGAAGGCTGAAGATCACCTTCCCCTCTTGGCAGTCTATTACGGCAAATTTCTCGCTAATCCAGTCGATGTCGAGGACTATATCAAATCCGGGCAATGGTATTACTAGAAGTCGAGCCCTAAGCTCCCTTCCAGCTATAGTGATAGGGCAATCTACCATCTCATTTACTGGCGCTACCCCTCCTCCTGTCATAATCCGACAGTTCCTCCTAGGGGGCTTAGGTGTCAAGCCGTGTCTATGTAGAAACTCATATGATACAAAGCTATGGGTGGTGCCAGAATCAAACAATATAATGGCAGGGAAAGAATGTAAGAGTATAGAACCTTTGATCACATCTGTAATGCCTCATCCTCCTCAACTGTAGCCATGACATAAGCACGTCCCTGCTATGGTGGTCCCCTTTGCTGCTGGTACTGTACAAAATACTGCTGCTGAGTAGGCAAAGCCTGAACCCTCTGTGGCACAGCTGGTAGAGCTCTGGGTGGTGCAGGTGGTAGTCTTACAGCTCCTCTAGGTCCTCCTGTCAGTCTAGCTGCAGCCTATGGGCAGTCCCTCATCTGGTGTACGTCTGATCCGCAGAATAAACAGAGCCCGAGCCTCTTACGGCACTCGTCGAAGCGGTATCCCGGCCGGTAACAGAATACATAAGTAACTGCCTGCTGTTGTCTCCGAGGCTGTTGTGTAGGAGCTCTGGCTGGATGGTGATGCTGCTGTTCCGGCTGTTGTGGCCTCGCCTGAATCTGAGTCTGGGCCCTCTTTGTCGATGCCTGGAAACTGCTGCTGCCAATATCCCGATCCCTCTTCTGCTTCGGATCTGCCTCCTTCTCTACAGCCTGAGCAATCTTGAGGATGCTCGTATACGTCGTCGTCTGACTAATCGCTACTGCGTGCCGTAGATCCCTGGTAAGGCCCTTCTTGAATCTCCAGGCTCTGTCCTCCAGTGCTCTTACTAGGTTCTCTGCGAACCTGCTGAGACTAGTAAACTCTGAAGTGTACTCCGCAACCGTCATAGTCCCCTGCTGCAGCGTCTCGAACTGCATCCTCAGCTCATCCCGCTCCACATCTGGGAAAAACTTCTCCTTGAACAGAGTTTTGAAATCTGTCCAAGAAACCTGGTGCTCCGCCAACTGGGCTCCTTCCGGTACCAAGCCCTGGCCAAATCAAAGAGTCGCATGCTCGCCACCTCCACCTTGAGGTCATCCGGGATCCGTGCCACCTTCAAGGTCCTCTCTGCATTATCCAGCCACTCGTCCGCATAGACGATCCCCTCGTTGCCCCAAAAGTCCATCTGGTAGAGGTTCTGGTAGTCCCTGGACGTCCCTGGTCTCGATGCTGCTGGTGCTGCTGGAGCTGGTGCTGTCGGCTCTCTAGTCCTGAGCGCATCTACAACTGTCGCCCGAAATTGTACTGCCTGGTGGTTCTGGGCCTCCATAAACTGCTGGAACATAGCCATCACCTGAGCGCCGTCAAAAGTCATCGTCGGGGGTAGCGACGGAAAGATCGGAGGCGGTCGTGGAAGCTGATATACTGGAGCATCTGGTGTAGGCTAATCCAAGCTGCCTGCAACTCCCGACTGATCAGCGGTCTTCCTCGTAGCGACCATCCTGTAACAAAAAAAACTTCATGATTGATAAAAACCTAACCTACAAGTAATGTAAATATTTATAAAATATCTATATATACCCGATGTATCCGATTTCTTATGATGTGATTCAAGTTTCCCTAGTTTAAATCAAGTCCTCCAATAGTACTCTAATACCTAGGTACTATTAGGACAGACCTGCATGGGCCACCACTAAAAATATGTCACGACCCGCTCCCAAATAATCGAACACGAGTCGGACACGCCCAGCCTTCGTTGTTAGACACGACGAAATAAGCTGTACCAATCAAGGGAAATCTAACCAGATAATCAAGACAAGTAAAAATCACAGCATCTATAAACGTATCCCAGAATCAAAGTAAAGTACAAGTCTCAGAATTATTACATTCCAGTAAATGAAAGTAAAGTCTACTAGTCTCAAAATACAAGGAAATGTAAACTACTAAGGTAAAGCTCTAGGCTTCAGTAGCCTCTAAGTCAAGAGCAACTCCAGCTGGCTCTACATATCTACTGGCTCTCGACCATGATAAGTGTCGCACAGAGCCTCCAACTCACCTGCAACATATCCTAGTCAGGAGCGGAGCAAAGTACAGTTCTAGGTAATGAACAAGAACATGATATGAAACTGAGTACAGGGGTACATGAATATGAAATACAGGAAATGAATAGGAAAGTACAGGGAAGTAGTACAGGAAATAAAGTACAGGAACTACAGTACAGAAATGTAAAGTACAGGAAAATATAATATACAGGAATGAAACTATAATCCTGAAGTACAAGACATGATAAGTGCACCCTGTTTAAAATACAACTAGTCCATGTGACTGGCTAGGGTGAGTACAGGAGCATGTACAGGAGTACAAGAATATGGTACGGCTTAGGGCCCACGTGCACGATGCGAGGCCTAAGCTATCTACTTGAATATAGTAACCGGGGTTTGGTCACATGGCTAGTGTATTTCTCCACCCGATACGAGCAAGTACAAGAACTGGAATACAGGAGTATAGGGGTACAGGATATCGTGTCATGACGTGTCACAAAAAAAGTACAACATATGTAAATGTACAAGACCGTAGAAAAGTACTTGCCTTGCTCCGGAAAAGTACAGGTAAACAATGGAGCTGGATAACTTCCTGTTATGGATAATTTGGTACAAGTTGATTAATAGTTAATCTAGTTCTAACTTATTTATCTTGAATGCTAACTATGATCAATCGTAACTTATTTATAAAAAAACAATTGATTAAACTCATTCATTCCTATATAACAATTTACAGGCAACTACCCAAGAATTTAAATTAGAATATTGCTTATAGGGTCTCAGGTTCATCAAACTTATTAAGGCAGTTACATCTCAGGTTCAGCAAATTGAACCTAACATTGCATATGAAATTCGTCAATTCATCAACTAAACTAACTCTCTATATCCTGGAGTCTCGTGTTCCCAAACCCGAAACCATGGATGACCCTTGGTATTTGAAAATATCAGCTACTGCCAAACTCAGATTTAAAAGGAATAGAACATACACTATTTACCTTGCCAAAACTAATCAAGGATTATACATAAATTATATGTGAATATTAACTCAATTACTTTAATCAACACTCAAGTCTCTGCTGGTAAAATTCAACCCCACCTGAAATTAAACTCAAAACTTAAGAGAAATTTCCAGAACAGTACAATAACCAACTCAAATGAAATATTAAATCAGAACCCCCAAAGAAAATTATACAATTATACAAATATCAAAATCAAAGAATTGTTAAACTAAAACCAATCCTGCCAAATGCTATAAGCCATTTGCTGGCTACTGCAAGGAACACGAATGACACCAAGCAGAGGTCAGTAAGGCCATGGTTCCCTTCCCTTGAGCTACAGCAACATTCGGTCTCAAACGACTCTTCAAAACGACAACCAAAATCGAACACCAAGCCAGAACTGGACACGATCTAAAGTCGACACGAGCCAACACAACTGCAACTTCAAGCCATCCTCGGATATGCACCCAACTCGTACACGAATCGACACCATTCCAGACACGAACATGACACATGAAACGAACACGAATACAATTGATCACTACCAGTAAATACTGCATAAACAACAATCTAAATGGAAATTTACCTGAAGAAGATCCGATTAAAAAGAGATAGAATGGACATGTCCCTCACGTTCGACTGAACTCAAGAGTTCTCTGCAGTACTCCGAAAACACATACCAAGCAAGAGAAAAGAACAATTAATTTATTGAGAAGGATTCTCACCAACTGAACTAAAAATGGCACGAAACAGAAACTCGTCGACGAACTCACCGCTGTCTCCAACCAGTCGGTTACTAGATTCTAGTTCACAACAGCTCCCGCGACTTGATATTAATTTCGGATCACGAACAGAACCTTCGAGCAAGATCAGTGATCACTAGCTAGTAATCGAAAACGTCCAATGATTCATAAATTCGACAAAGAGAAATTGATCCAGGAACTCACCAGATCTGAACAGAATCTCGATTGAGATTAAGGATCTCCAATCGATCCTCTCAGCTCTAGCTCGAAACTAGCCGATCTGAAGAAGTTTAGCAGATCGACTCATTATTCGAACCTTAATCGAAAAAATTGATTTAAGAAGAGAAGGAAATTGTGGAGACGGAGAACCGTCGTGGTTGGGGAGAAAACTCGCCAGCGAAAGAGGCTATAGACGTCGGTGTTGTGAAACTCGCGGTAGGGGAACGAGATCGGTTCCTGGATGGTCGATCGTCGCGCATAAGACGGTGCGCCATCGAGACACGCCGCCGAAGAGGAATAACTGATCTGGCCGTGATCTGTGGGTGGTCATCGATGTCGCAGCCGCCGCCTATGGCTCCCGCCGAGAATTAGGGCTCGCGCTCACTCTCAGAAGGAGAGCATAAAAAGATTGGAAAAAATGTAGCGAGTCGAATAATTCTCTCTCTCCTCCTTACTTCGGTTTTAAAAGAAGAAAAGTAAATTTTGCAAAAAGACCCTTCCGCTCTGATTCAATTTTATGCAAGCCCCTCCGGTTTAGGAATTTTTACTCTATAGCCCCCCCGCTCTAAGTATATTTACATAATGGCTTCCCTGGTCTAGGAATATTTACAGGAAACCCCCTATCCTTTCTATAATTTAAACTGAATGTAAAAATTCAGTTAGAAAGAGTCGGCCCAAACTTTCAAAATTAAACTATTCCTACTCCTAATTAGTTCCCTCCAAAATATAAATCATAATATTTACTATCTAAAACCAAACTTATTATTATTAGAAAAATTTTAATTCTCTAAAAATAGGATAGTGGAGTTACATCAGGTCCTCTAGATCAAGAGCACAGGGAAGGATTAGGGTTTTAAGAGGGATAAGGGTTCGACTGCCTCTTCGTTTATATATCCGAGTTTGGGATAGAATTGAATCTCTCAGGGATTGAGAGAAATCAGATAGAGTTTAAATCAATTTCGAATTAAATAGGATTCGAACTGAGCTCTATTCCTATCCAAATTTGGTCGTTTGGATTTTGAATGGAAATTATGCAATCACACCTTTCCCGAGTATGGGATTTTCTGTTGTAAAAGGGAATTCGAAATGTCCCATTTGCATTAAAGTCCCTGGATGTTTGGGGTTTGGATTGGTTCGGTTCTAACAGTTTAGAATTTATGGTTTAAACAGGGAATTTGCATCCCAGTCCCTCCACAATGGTGATATTTACGAAAACCCCCTGTTCTTTTTTATCTACTAAGAAATATATATATATATATATATCACCTATATACATTTGTTATTCAATTGTCTATGCATTAGTTAATAACTCAGCAAAATATAATTACATAAAAATGGGGATTTTGGGTCAAGGGCTCACAAATCTACCCACCTTAAAATAATTTCGTCCTCAAAATTCAAATAAAGCTATGATCTACCGTAATGAATAGTCAAAACTTGCTACTACTAAAATATTTCCATGTTCTCACAAAATCTAATATAGGACTCTCAATGGTACTATTACTATGATCTATTGTGAACTTTCGTCAGCTCCTCCTTGTGGTGTCGTCGAGTTCTCCATGATCGTAGCATAAGCTTGTCCTCCTTGGGCGGTTGGTGGTTGTGGGGCAGTCACATTTTTCTTCGGACAAAATTGAGATATGTGTTGGTTGGAACCAGAAGTCCAACACAACCCTAACCATTTGCGGCACTGTTCTTGGATGTGGCCCTTCTTCATGCAATACTGGCAGGTAGAAACATTTTTTACTTGATATGGGGCTGTTTGTGGCTGCTGTTGATACTGTTGTGCTACGGTCTTATCTGGGATATTAGATCGCTTCGCTGATCCTGATTGCCTGCTGCCTCCTCCATGTGCGTCTCTGTCTCTCTTTTGCTTATGCTTCAATTCCGTCTCGACCGCCTGTGCGACCTTCAAGATTCTTTCATATGTGGTGGCCTGGCTGGTGGCTATAGCGATACAGATTTCGTGTGAAAGTCTTTTCTGAACTTCTTGGCTTTGGCTACAGGGGTCAAAGCATCTGCAAAGCGGCTAAGGTGGGAGAACTTTGCGGTGTACTTGTCGACAGAGAGGTTACCCTGTTCCAGGCTTTCGAACTCATTCTCCAACTTTTCACGGGCTGCTTCAGGATAGAACTTCATCTTGAACAGCTCCTTGAACTCCTCCCAAGTCACGTCTGGTACGATAAATCGGGGCTAGTCTCGATACCAGGTGTGGGCAATGTCGTAAAGTTACATACTAGTTGACTCGATCTTCAGGTCTTCTGGAACTCGAGTCTTCCGAAGAATTCGATCCACGTTCTCTAACCACTCATTCACGTAGAGAATCCCTTCCGTCCCCTTGAATTCCCTGGGCCTAAGGTCCATGAAATTCTTAGAAGTTCTAAGGTGCAGTCGTGGTGCATCTCTAGTCTGGAGAGTCTCTCTCAAAGTGTCGCAGAAGGCGTCAGCCTGCCGCATCTGGGAAGTGATGAGCTGCTGGAAGATTCTGAGGAGGGCGATATTGTCCAGCGGAGGTGGCGGAGACAGAACATGTGCTGGGTATATGGCAGGTGCTGGGTAAGTCGTTGGAGCTGGATGCATGGTGGGAGCTGGATACATTGCTGGTGCAGGGTGCATGGTAGGTGCTGGATGTGGAACTTGTGCTGTTGGTGGAACATCGTCTCTGCGGAATTTCGAATATTACGGTTGAGCCGGGTCGCCCTGATGAGTAAGCTGGCCACCCTGTGTCGGCGGGGTCATGTATGTGAAGAATCCTCCTATAGCCGGTAGGGTATTCAGGAAAGCATTGTCCCTGTCTTGAGAATCCATTTACTGCAATAAAAGAAAACATTAAACGGTATAAAGATTTCGAGCAGGATACAAGTCAAAGATTCAATAGAAATCAAGGACATAGATCAATACTGTTTTTAAGACACGTGGATAAGATCCTAAGTTTCTAATCCTATGTGCAGGCTCACGACGGTACAGTGATGTAATCGAAGTGATTAACGTAGACCTGTATGGGCCACCAAAAAACATATCACGACCCGCACCCGCATTTCGGATACGAGGTGTGTCTAAGCCCAGCCTACGCCGCAGTGTCGGCGGTAGAATGTTGTCTAGTACATATACAAGTCACAGAGTCTATTGAACAAATATGGTAATCTAGATCTCATCCACAGAAAGTAAAGTCACATCTGAATCCAATAAATACAACTGAAATAAAGGACTGAATAATATAAACTGAATTTCAAGTGGTTCAAGTCTCGTCCGGTGGACACAAATCCACTACCGGTAGACGGAATAAAATAAGACAATAATGATACAACTGAAACCAACTACGCTAATCATCAACGCAACAATACCGTGATCTGAATGCTGGCTCAATACTGCTCGTCTCCACCTGGCTCAAGTACGGCTAACCTGAAGAGATCATCAGGTCCTCAGAGGACTAGAAAGATACATAATATACAAGCCTTTCTAACAATTTATCATGCATGGAAGAAATCCAGGATAAAAATAGGAAAAGACTAAACGATCACAAGACATGAATGTATAAACAACTACGTATAAATGAACTGCTGGAAAACAAATAAACGAGAGATCAATATAATACCAGACCCTCGCCTCGAATGTGGACTCGCAGGTCAGTTTCAAGACAAGTCACCCTCGTCCCGTGTGTGGACTCACAGGTGCAAACGATCAACTCTCGCCCCATGTGTGGACTCGCAGGTTGTAAACAATCAAAATAAAGAAATAGCAGTTTAATTTTTAACGTGATCGTCCTATGATACAACTCAAACCAGTACAAGTAAAAAGTATGTCCAATAAAGCTACAAGGCTAACTATGAGCAATGATGAAGCACATGTCAGCAATCAGCAGAATAATAAAAGCAGATAAGCATGTAAGTAAAGCTGTAACGAAAGACAAGGTATACTTGCCTGCGGTCCTGAGCTATTGGCACAGCCAAATGTTGCGTCAAAAGTCCAATGAACCTGTTTATAAATTAATAGAATCAATTTATAATTTAGAGAGTGCAAATGAGCCATTCTATTTGGTGATTAAGACTCTAGGTCAATTCTAGGTCAATTATTAACTCAAAGTCAATGCTCTAGTCAGATTAGGTCAAGGTCAAACCAAGGGTTGGTCAACTAGGTTATTGGTCAACCCTTTAGGTCAACTTATAGTAAGGTTAAATCCTAAGCCAAAACTCAAAAACCACAACCACCTATATTAAGGTAAAACACATATATATATATATATCTATATGGAGCATACCACTTAGTGACTACAAACCATACCCTCACTACTACTAACTACCCTTGTATACATACATACATATCTACCTAGACTATGTAAAATGATAACAAAACATCTAACCAACACCCTTGTCCTGCTACCCCCTAGTCTGATGTGCAAGAATACTCTCCCCTGCTTACCAACTTCCCTGGCAACTAAGAACCCTCATGATATCCTTTCCCTTAGTAACCTGCTGTTGTCCATGTCCTGCTTTCTGTAGGTAGATTACATCTACTGGTTACTTCTGATACTAAGGCTTACTCTAATGCAATATGGACTAATGCAAAGGTTGGACTAATGTAATATGGACTAATGCAACTAATATGTGATATCCATAACTTATATACCAGTGTACCTGACTATTTTGTTTTCAGGTCATTCTACATATGAGAGACACTGTTTTAGTAGCAGCTATCCTACAACAAGACCATGTCCCTATGTTCACCTACTCGAGTACCCTTTTTCCCTCTATCCCTGATATCCTGACACTTACCTTCCCTGGCCACAAGGAATAGATGCAGGTTAGACATCCCCTCCCTCTAACTTCTATACAGTCCAGGTTATATAGTCGTATGTTTCAGAGACTTGGCCCCATCTGTTGCCAGATATTAGTCAACCTAATGTACCCTCTAATTTGATTATATGAGTGTTAACTCTAATGCCAACCCTATTGGTCATCTACAAGAATCTGTTCCTGTACAACGGTTCTTCCCAAAACTGATACAGACTCCCCATAAACTGACTGAAACTAATTCGAATGGTGATTAATACTTGGTGTGTATATCCTAAGACTGAATATTATATTGAACTGGGCTAAGGGAACATTCTACCTAATATGGACTGTACAGTCCCAAGTGATATAGGGACTGATACAGTAGTAGTTGAATTAGAACTCCAAACTAGTATGGAATGAACGAATTAGAAAATAAGGATTGAATACCATGGAGTATTCACCACAAGGAGATGACTGTTAAAATAACTAATAATAGGCCCAAGACACAATCCAGACTGAAACATCTGGGCACAGTGTGGACATGTGGTATAGAAATGGCATGTCTTCATGATCTTGCTAGGAGAACTTTAAATCTTGTAGGAATACACCTGGTTGGGATTTGTTGCTGCAAAGCAGCCTCCTACCAACACTTGATATACTCTATGACTGTTGTACTTAGTATATTCACATGGTGTCAGCCTGTGTTACTCATGATACACATATTTCATCATGTTCTCAATTTGTGTGTTGCACACCCTTAGAGGATTGTTCCTAAGATCTGCTCCTAACACAGTATATAGACTTGAATGTAGGGCTCTAAGACACTTGACACACCAATTTCCTGTATATGACAGTCCTGCAGTTTCCTGATACCATCTCTAATATTGCAAAAGATCACATTCATACTCATTCTGCATACATATCCTCTCATCTTCCCTCCTCTCGCTGAATTTATATCCTTGACACAATCAAGAAGCCTACATCATTGGCCTAGATAACAGTGGCACATAACCCACACGTGGGACAAGTTCTAAGACTCCACACACCCTTTGTTACTGCCTATAGCAGACAACACAAGGACACATATTCCTCCTAAACTATGTTTCACCCAACTGATGTCTGACATTCAAGACATAAATATAGAGCTAAACAAAACTCTGCTATTCCCCACACTTGGCCTCTCTACATATCCTGCTATATGTAAATTGCCTCGTCATGTTACATGTGGAGATTCACACCATAGCAAATAACAAGATTTGGGGTTTATAAAAACAGGGTAAACTTGACATCCTAAGTTACTGATACTTCTACTGATACACTCCCATTACTCTATCCCATAACCCCGAATCACTAAAACCAATGCACATATCCAAAGTTGGATACATGTACTCTGTTTTTATTGGAGATCCGTAGATGACTCTAACCCATCTCTCTTATACTGTATATTAATAAAAACAAGAATTCCTTAAGTCTATTTCACTATTCATCTAGGTTCCTCTTAGGCATTAAGACAATTACCATTACTACCATAGAATCAATATCAAAGTTTAACTAATAATAAAAGTTTGCAGGAAACATTTGAGGGGTGAAGCATTACCTAGGTAAGTTTTCTTCTTGGCGATCCTTCCTCGGATGTGCAGGTCAGGTCCTCTCGATCAAGAGCACAGGGAAGGATTAGGGTTTTAAGAGGGACAAGGGGTCGACTGCCTCTTCGTTTATATATTCGAGTTTGGGATAGAATTGAATCTCTCAGGGATTGAGAGAAATCAGATTGAGTTTAAATCAATATCGAATTAAATAGGATTCGAACTGAGATCCATTCCTATCCAAATTTGGTCGTTTGGATTTTGAATGGAAATTATGCAATCACACCCTTCCCGAGTATAGGATTTTTTGTTGTAAAAGGGAATTCGAAATGTCCCATTTACATTAAAGTCCTTTGATGTTTGGGGTTTGGATTGGTTCGGTTCTAACAGTTTAGAATTTATGGTTTAAACAGGGAATTTGCATCCCAGTCCCTTCACAATGGTGATATTTACGGAAACCCCTTGTTCCTTTTTATCTACTAAGAAATATATATTTTTATCACATATATACATTTGTTATTCAATTGTCTATGCATTAGTTAATAACTCAGCAAAATATAATAACATAAAATGGGGATTTTGGGTCAAGGGCTCACACCAGGTGCTGTCCCGATCCATATCTCATACATAATCCTAAACGAAGTCGGTAGTCATCTCTGATATGACCTTGCTTTCCAGAAAAGTGGCAAGTGAGCTTCTGGTAGGGTGTAGTCCTCTGCTGGTACTGGCCTGTGGTGCTCCTGATAAGTCCTCCCGGAGTAGCTCAGGCTGGTGTAACTGCTGGTGTGTGGTGCCTCGATGTCTGCTGCTGCTCCTTGGGAAAAATCTTCTTAGCACGATCTTCTTCCAAGACAGCTGAATGGGAGACTCAAGACTGGGTAGTCGTATAAGACTTGAGCTCTGGTGCAAGCCCCTGATGGAATCTCCTTGCCTTCTTTAACTCTGTCGGGATCAGTCCCGTACCAAATCTACTCAAGCGATTAAATTATGAGTCATACTCATCAACTGTCATATTCCCTTGCTTCAGGCGAAGGAACTGGTCATATTGACCATCTCAAACATGAATAGGGAAGAATCTCTCATAAAATACATCATAGAATTGCTTCCAGGTGATCCCAGTGCCTAATCGTCTCTCTTCTGCCATCCTCCATTGGTGAGCATTATCTTCTAATAGTAGGTCCACTGTTGTCATCCAATCTCGAGCTGGCAACTGAGATGCCTTTAGTAGCTTCTCTATAGTAATAAGCCATTGTGACACCTCTAGGGGCTTCTTCGTTCCTCTGAAGGCCTTGGGGTTCATGTCTGTGAAATTATTGGTAGAGCCTTCATAAGGATGCAGAGTCGGTACTGGTATTGGTACTAGAGGTGGGGGTGGAGGTCTAGCCAATGCTGCCATCATAGTCTGTCTTATCAGCTCAGTCTGCTGCCACTGAGCTTGCATCATGGCGTATATAAACTGGAAAGTAGGGCTCCCATCAGTCGGTGGTGGAAGCATCTGAAGTCCCGACTGTGATGGAAACTGCTGAGGAAATGGAGGTGGTGGAGGCAGTAGTACATTCCCTTTCGAGGGCACGGTAGTGGTCTGTCCAGCCTGGATGACTGGGGTACCACAATCTCTGGATGCACCATCGTCGGCATCGTAGTAGGCTGTGACTGTCCTGGCTGGTATGCTATCACCTGAGTCATTAGAGGATTCTGTCCCTCCGGGGTAGCCTCTTCACCAGATGTGAGGGCCAAGGAAGAAGTGCGTCTACTTCTTAGATTCATACTGTTGGCACGAGGAAGAATAGGACGATATTAGAAAATGTTAGATATGAGGTAAATCAAATAATCAAGGAAGTTTCAAAAAGGTTGGAAGTCAAAGGAGGTAGTAGTTCTGGATGAGATAATATTTCTATTCCTATATGTAGGCTTGTTGGACACAGTCATGTAACCTAACAATATTTTCTGACCTGCATAGGCCACAACAAAAATATGTAATGCCCAGTCCCAAAATACATAGGATCAAGTACGTAAACACGCCAGCTGCACATATACGAAGAATACTCCAATATATGGAACCCTCGTATACGTACATAAGCTGTATAATAAATTATCACAAGCGAGAATAATGTAATCTAATCTCATCACAGCTCAACACAAAAGATAATAAAGTCCAAATAATGAGTGTATCAAAAGATATCCGGGTGAACATACTCACTCCAAACAACTAAAAAAACTAGTCTCATAAGATTGGAGTCCAACCTCCGCAAAATATAAAGGAAAGAGATGTAAAAATATCCACTAATGTCTCAAATAAGGAATAGACTAGAAATCAGTAGGAACTACCTCGTCATCAATGTATGCAGGATCCAAAGCCGCTCCGTACTCCTGCAGGAAGTCGTCTAATCCTAAAGAGATAACCTGCTGGTCCTCAGAGGGACGTAACATGATACAAGAAAATACCATGCCATGTAAATTGTGATATATAATATAAAAGAAAAGGGGATGCATGTAATAGCGTTCCTGACCAGTCTACTGTGAATATGAAGTTGAGATATAATCCTTCGACGCATGAGCCCTGGCTGAACATAGGATCTGGTATAGTCCCCTCTTGGGCACCAGTGACCAAGCGCACAACGTTCAAGAACGTCAGTGGCCAACCTGAGAGGATAATCATACCCGTATCTCCAGCGAAGCTTCCGGGTTATAGAGGAAGTGTAATCGAAGTCCATACGTCAGGTATTGTTCTTTCCATCCAATATATAGTATCATCATCTTCATGAATGATATGAACCTCTAGTAACCACCAAGTCTTCTAGCAAGTAATTCTATTGGCAGTTACTCCAATCCGTCGCACGCTCCATACGTATAAGTGGCCAGCCGACTACGCGGGTACGTGTCCTACATGTGACTCACAACACGTGGTAAAGCAAGTGTTGAGGCTGTATGAGATATACCAATACCTCATCAACAATGGGTGGTCACTAAACTAAGTCAATGCAAGAGAAATAAATAAAACCAAGAAAACGACCGATAGAGTCGCTTGCACCCAAGTGTGACTTGGACACACAGTTTTATAATATCAACAAATAAAAATGCTAAAAATAACAACTAAAAATAATAATATAATAATCACAGAGTAAGGTGGCAAGGTATCTTGTCTGGTGGTACGAAGGTGGCAAGTCCAAGAAAATGTCAGTAAAAGAAATGTCACAATCTCCAAACAACTCCGGATGCTGAAACAAACATCAAGAACGTACTCGAAATAAGTGATATACCTAGAAAATGCTTGTCCAAAATTCTAATTCTGGATCAGGAGCAAAATCGTAATTTTGGGTCAAAATGATGTCCGCCGTTGGACCCATTTTGCACCGAAATGTGTGCCAATGTGTACGGTCTCCAAAGTCGTCAAATTGCATGTCTACGGATCCAGTTTGAGGAGGCGAACCCTACGGTATGTCCAATTTTGGATTCCAATGAGCCGTGCACAAAATCGCCCGTTGGGTCGGGTTACAGGTCCGCCAAAAAGGTGTTCCAATCAACCTTCTTAGAATCGGACCAAACTTGTCATACAGGATCAAAAAAATGATACGGTCCTACTGGCACAAGTTTTGCGTCGATCCGACGAACGTGCACGAAGTTATGGCCAAGTTTGCAAAAGGTTGATACGGGGGTATCTTGACGGATACGTACTGATTTTGTCGTGCACACGCAAAGAAATCGATTTTCGTGAGTTTTCACACGTCGTCAACATCCATACGCGCCTTTCGATGTGTATAGTGCGTGACCACGTCGTCCGGTTTGTCGGGGTGCACGCCGTATCGGAAAAAGTTTTTCTAAAATTTCAGTTTTGAAAACAACTTTTTGGTTAAATTGAGACACCAATTTCTCGGCGCTCAGTCGATCAAATCAACTTCTGTAAACTGAGTTCTGCAGACCTATAGATGGTCTAGGACTATCAATAATTAGATTTTTTGAAATTTCTACTATGGTGTTCATAAACATCCTGTAAAAATAGGGTTTGGGGCTGTAATTAAATTATTATCGAAACAATTTTTCCTCAGTTTTTTAGGAGATTTTCTGAGGTATCTATTGATATTTAAATAAAAATAATTAAAGGAAAGTAAGGGGGGTCATATTGACTATACATAGGGTTTTCTAGATCGAACTTTGATAGAGTATATTCGAAGAAAATTTGCAAGAAACTCGGGTACCTGACTGGTCGGGTTGGAAATAGGGCACCCCTGTTCTCGACGAAAGATCGAGCGTTGCGGCACTCCGGCAGCTTGCAGGTGGTCGAGATGACGCGTAGGGGCTAGGGAGTAGTCGGGGAAGCTTTGTGGTCTAAGGGAGTTTTTTTGGACGATTTCTCCTATATCCGTCCGCCCAGTTTTCTTTTTATACATGATCCTAAATTTGGATTTCCATTCGAATTCAAATTCGAATGGGTGGGGTTCAATTCAATCCAATCGAGAATTGGATAGGGTTGAGATTTGCGAAGATTTGATTGGAGTAAATCTCTCAAATCTGGATTCGTGGGGAGGGAAAACTCGGGTTTCTGAAGAAGTTCGCTGGGTTTGAATTGAGCGTCGGCCCTCATGTGTGTAAGGGGCCATTCTAGGATTCCATTTCTTAGTACCATGACCAAAATGAACTCCTGCTTCCATCATCTCTTCTAAATTGATGTTCCAATATCTTCTTGTCATTTTTTCCCGCACTTTCTCTTTTTTTTGAACAAATAAAAAAAAGCACTTGGCTTGGGAGCAAGCTACCTTGATCCGCCTTTTTTTTTCAAATAAATATTCATTGGCGCCAAGCGTGAGGGAATGCTATACGTTTGGTAATTTCTCCTCCGACCAGAATGAAAGATCCCATTGAAGCGGCTAATCCCATGCATATTGTAAACCTACCACGGCCACCATCTTTTGCCTATTTTCGTTCTCTTCCCTGCCCGGGAAAGTGGATCAAAGAAAGGCGATGGAATCCTTGGCCAAGGGAGAGACTGCATCCCTTTCTTTCGGTAGCTCTTTGGGTTTCCCAAGGATAGCGGTAGCTGGGGGTACTGTTCCTATGGGGAACAGTAACTCATGAGTTGTTAGCTCTCTCTCTTTTTTCTTTTTTTTACTGGTTTACTTATTATATATTCATATATATATTTCACTGTATATATGTACATATATATATATATATATATATATATATATATATATATATATATATATATATATATATATATATATATATATATATATATATATATACCAAAATATATATATATATACCACTTTTAAACCTTTTTTATTTAGACCTATATACACATACATTTATACATAATTACATTATATGCCCAATAAAATTCAATATATATATATATATATATATATATATATATATATATATATATATATATATATATATTTTATATATATAAATATATATATATATATATATATATATATATATATATATATATAAATATATATATATATATATATATATATATATATATATATATATATATATAAATGAGTATATAAATATATATAAATGAGTATATAAAAATATATATATATTACATATATAAAAATATATGTATATAAATATATATATATATATATATATATATATATATATATATATATATATATATATATATATATATATATATATATATATATATATATATATATATATATATATATATATATAAAAATATATATATATATATATATATATATATATATATATATATATATATATATATATAAAAATATATATATATATATATATATATATATATATATATATTTATATATATATATATATATATATATATATATATATATATATATATATATTTTTTTTATATATATATATATATATATATATATATATATATATATATATATATATATATATATATATATATAAATGAGTATATAAATATATATATAAATATACTCATATATAAAAGTATATATATATATGCATATATATGTGTATCAATAATTTCCATAAATTATATAGAAAAATCCTAAAAATTTCTAAAACTCAATATACTCGAATAGTATATTACCACCAATCTTCGTAAGCAGTATATCATATATATACAATTTTGTATATATACACATATATCACTCACTCTATTTACACTCATATAAAAATTTACAAAAAATACTATAAATCTAAAATAAATTAAATAAATACATATAAAATATTGGGGGTTTACACTGGGAGGTTAGCGCTCCCGGCTTTGTTATGAAAAATCTGAGCGGATTGACTTGGGAGATGACGTGAATTGTCTGTCCCGAGACATAATGGCGAGCCTTCTAGATGGCAAACACCAGAGCTAGACATTCTTTTTCGACGGGGTTGTACCGGTGTTCGACCCTGACCATTGTCCTACTTAGGTAGTAGATAGCCTACTCATAGCCCGTTTCGTTGTTTTGGGCCAACAAAGTGCCAAGGGAATGGTCTATTACACGGACGTAGAGAAGGAATGGTTTGCCTGTGACGGGTGCCATCAGAACTAGAAGACTCGTCAGATAAGCTTTGATGTCGTCGAAAGCTTTCTGACATTCTTCCGTCCAGAAATAGGAGACTCCCTTCTTCATGACCTTGGTGAAGGGTTGGCATTTCCCGAAAAGATTGTAATAAACCTTCGGATGTATGCGAGACGTCCTTGTAGGCCTCGAAGTTCTCTAAGGTTCTTCGGAGAATCCATGTCAAGGATGGCTTTGGTCTTCTCGGAATCGACGTGAATGCCCTTTGCCGTGATAATGAAGCCTAAGAATTTTCCACTAGAAATCCCAAGGAAGGATTTAGCAGGATTCATCTTAAGCTGATGCGCCCGCATGAGATCGAAGACTGTCTTCAGGTCTTGTAGGTGATCAATCCGAAGATAGCTTTTGACGATAGCTTTTGACGACAATATCGTCAACATAGCACTCGACTGTTTTGCGGAGATGCTGACGCAAGATGGTGCTCATTGCTCGTTGGTATGTGGCACCTGTATTCTTTAAGCCAAAAGGCAGTACTATGTAGCAGTAAACCCCCTTCGGAGTCCTGAATGACGTGTGTCTTTCGTCTTCTGGGAACATTTTGATCTGGTTGTAGCCCGAGTACCCGTCCATGAAGGACATGCACTCGAAGCCACATGTGTTGTCGATCATTACGTCGATGATCGGGAGTAGAAATTCATCCTTCGAGCAAGCAGAGTTGAGGTTCCGAAAGTCGATGCAGACCCGGATTTTTCCTTTTTTTTAGTGACGGGAACGATGTTAGCCGCCCAGTCTGGATGTTGCTATTCATGAATAAACCCGCCGTCTAGGAGCTTATCTACTTCTTTGTCGATAGCGTCCATGATATTGGGACAGAAGTGTCGCTATTGCTGCTTAACGGGCTTAGCGTCAGGTATGATATTAAGCCTGTGCATTGTGACTTGTGGGTCAAGTCCCGGCATGTCTTCGTAGCTCCAGACGAAGACGTCGATGTATTCTTTGACCAGTTGGACCAAAGATTCTCGGTCCTTTCCTACTAAGCTCTTGCTGATGAAGATAGATTTGGAGGAAGATCCATCCTCGAGGTCGATTTGCTCGACTTCGCCTTCAGTAGGGGGTTCCCATAGTTCAAAGCGAGATTCCTATTATGCACCTAGGCGTTGAGCCCAGGATTTTTCTTTGAAGAACTCTATTGCCTGGTCGTCGTCTTCATCTTCATAAGGATGTACATATGTCATGTTAGCTGACAACACTTTTCTGAAGATTGGGCCGATGCTAATCAGAGTCCCAAGTAGAAGCTTCAGACGAGTGAGAATGTGTGACATCCTCTTCTTCTAAACTCTTCGGGGCTGTCGGAGGCGTGACGTAGCCCACCCCCCATCGAGTATGGTGGTAATAGTCCTGCGACTTTCTTTTCGGCACGGGAAGTCGTAGGAGAAGACGTCGACCTTTGCCGTAGTTTAGACCCTGGCCGCTCTTCAGGTTGTAACTCATCTTTTGGATGAGATATTTGGCTCGATCATTATACCGGTAAATTTGCATTTTGTCGGTGTCGGGTTCTGGCTCTGTCGGTGGAAGGTCTTGATGATGTTCGACTTTGCCGAAGATGATAGGCCTCTCGTCCTGGTTCCGAGACAGAATTATGTAAAAGACTCCTTGGTACGAGATGACTCAATTTACATGATTTATAGTCGTTATTTATGTTTGCAACGACTGCAGGGCATTATCTAAAGTATACATTATATTCCAGTGTGGAAGACTAGAATAATTGGAAGACACCCTTTTATTGATAAAATAAGAAATTTTGTCCCGAGGGATTACATCATCAAGGGATGGAGCATCAATATTGGCTGATATGTACTCCTCTAGCTCTTCGTCAGTGAGTACTGGAGTAGCTTTGGGAGTTCAGGAGAGTCCATCAGGAGGTTGACCCGTGCTGGCTCTTAGGTCTGTGCTGAAAAAGATGCTGGGTCCTTCTTCTGTGACTTGGCGGTGGGAGGTACCGACGATTGAGGAGGTCTGCCTTTAAGCTGCACCTTGAGGGATGCCACAGTTGTTGTCCCGGCGATGGGTGCCTTTCCCGTAGTTTGCCTACGAGGGGAGCCACCACTTGAAGAGGTTTCCCCTTAAGTTGTACCTTCAAGGGGGCTTCAGTGGATGCTTCGTCCAGGAAAGCTGGGGCCTTCCTGCGAAGTTTAGCCACCATAGGAGATGGTGTTTGAGGTGGCTTCCCCTTGAGTCGCACTTTCATGAGAGCCTTGATTATCATTTTTGACTTCAAATCAACTTCAACTTCATCGTCGACGTCATTGGCTTCATCTTCGAGATGAATTGACTTGTATAGGTCCACGTCAGTGAAGAAGGCTTCAATCCCTCTGAAGGGATCGACATCAGCGAACTCAGTTCGGACGATGCCGTTGGTGGATATGTACTTCATACATTGATAAAGAGTGGATGACACCACCGTGTACTCATGTAGCCACGGGCGCCATAATAGAATATTGTAGTTGACGTCCGCATCTACAACATAATAAGTCACCCCGGTCTGGAGATCACAGATATGACATTTGAGCCGAATCTTCCCCAGCGGCTCACTTTTGTTGGCATTGAAGCAACTGATTGTAGTGTGGGATGCCGTCAGACGATGCATCAGGATCCCCAGTGTCTGGAGCACAGTCGGGGGATGATGCTGAGAGACGACCCAGGGTCGATCTGTATTCGATTCACCTTGATGGCCCCAACAAACCTTGTGTAATACAGCGGTCTGTTGTGCCAGTTGTTCTTGAGCAACATGTCCTGTTGAATGAATATGATATTGGAGATGATTTTTCCCATACTATGGCAGTACGGACATGCTGTTGGATCATCTTCAGGCTGCTTGACCTGACTGATGAAAGACTCAGCGTCCATCAGGGCTTCGCAGAGAGCCTTCCGAGTGTCTTTGGATAGACGGAAGAGTTCAAACAGGGACAGCCGAGTTGGGGTACTGGCAAGTTGTACCAGTATGTCGAAGTTGTGGGGTTTGGTTAACCCCAAAGCGTTGTCTCTTCGTAGAGGCCTATCGAAGCGAGCCTCTTTCTTCTTCTGTTTCTCAGCTGTTGGAGGTTGGGAAGGACCCTCTCCTAAGGTAGCCGAGGAGATGATGTGAGGTGCCACTTCGACATAGGCCTCCTCTGGTTGAGCGTTTTGCTGTGAATGTATTTTTACAGGAAGTGCCTCCTCAGGGGAGGTAGTCACCATTTGGCAAGACTTGATCTTCTTACCTTTGGCCTTGGAGGTAGAAGCACCTCCGGCTGAGTAAGTTCCAGAGCGAGATCTGGATGAACCCACATGATCTCTCCCCGAGGTGTGGTGAGTGGAATCAGTCCACTCGCGTTGTCACGAGCTGGCGCAAGGTTGACCACCTTTATTGTCGCCTTCGGGATGGGGATAACATCATCTCGAGCTGTAGTAGGCGGCAAGGTGCCGAACTGGAGCGACACCATGTTGGTCGAGACTGCCTTCTCCTCGTAATTGACTGACGACACTCGCATTGATCATGCATTATATGTAGTCTTTGCGGATGTAGCAGCCTTGAGTTGGATGTCCCACGAACCGATGGTAGTGACAGTACCTCGGATCGCCGACTATGCCCACCTCATCAGGATGCTTTGGATCAGGCAACTTGATTTTGTCGCTCTACTTCAGCATCTCGAAGAGTTGTCAGTTATCCTCATCATTGAAGAAGTAGACCATCTTTGGTCTCGGTGCAGGTGGAGGCTTCTGAGCGGGGCCCTACGTACTTTTTGAAGCATTGACAGTTAATGCATGCTTCCCTTTTGCCTCATGCCTACCGTTGTTGGTAGCAGGCCATTTCGCTTTGTCGTCAAAGGCAGGGAAGTAAACCCCTAGAAGGCAAAAATTACGTGCCTTCTTTTCAGTGGCCTCGGCTTCAATAATCAATGAACTCCAATCGGGAGGTTGAGCAAAGTTGAGCCAGAGTTTGATCGCAGGGATCATGTTCATGCTGCAAGAGTCAATAAGTCATGCTCTGGCATATCCAGAGGTAACCTTAGGCATGCTTGTCGGAAACGCTCGATGAAGGTTCGAACAGTTTTCTTCTCCGTCTGACGGACTTCTATGAGAGACAACATAGTCATGTCTTTTCTACCGTCGTAGAACTGATCGAGGAAGAGGCATGTCAAGACATCGAAGGATGATATGGAGTTGTCAGGGAGACTGCAGTACCATTCGTAGGCAACAACTTTTAATGCCCCAACAAATAGGCTTGTGAGTAGGGCATCTTCCTTCGGGATATGCCCCGTCTGAGACTGGATGTATGTCAGGTACCGGCGAGGAGAATCCTTTTCGTCGTATGGCTTCAATGTTTATGGTTTATACTTGGGAGGATATAACACCTTGTTCCACTCGAGGGGTAAGGTTGCGGGATTCCCATCTTCTGACGCTCCTCCTGCCTATTTTGAGCCTCGAAGCGCTCACGCAGGTCTCTAATCATCTCGACCAGATCTTCTGTAGAGCTGGCAGAAGGTGAAGGTGGTAGAGCCTGAAGTTGGATATTGGAAGGAGCCGATGTCCGGGGTGCGGCGTGATGATCTGCACCCAAAGATATTCGTTGAGGGGGTATACTTCATTTCCAATTGGTCCCTGGATCAGGACTGGGGAAGACAGGTGCCCTTGCTAGAGTGGTCCAAATCTCGAATATTGCTTGAGTCAAGGTTTACATAGGGGCAGAGTGGGTTTGAGGCCCCCTTCCAAAGTGTCTATGCGTTGCACGATGTCCGAAGCGGGAGTGTCTGATTCTCCTTCTTCACCACCTCCTGCCATGTAAGCTGTCATGACATAGGTGGAAGTGGATGGATCGATTGAAGCCTCACTCTCAACTTCATTTTCCTGTGGAAGGGCCTCTTCTTCCGAGGCTACTTACTGGCTACCCCAAGCTACGTCGAGGCTGGTTCCTTGGGGGACTTCCGCGTCTTCAAGAGGAGGATTGTCAGGAATTTGACTACCCCTAGCCACTGCTTCAGCCAGAGACCTCTTCCTTGACCGGGTGCTTTCGAACACCCCTGAGGACGGGACCACCATTTTGTTCTTCCTCGGCTGACTCTTGGATGCAGAGGTCGAGGAGTTGGTAGTTGTCTTTCTCCCGGATGAATGAGAGTTGGAAACAACATGGCAAGAAACGATCATGGGTTCCTCTTCATCTTCAATTGGCACCTTCTTTTCGAGGAGACGTCGGATGGGTGCCGTAGTTTAAAGTCACTGGGACACGGACTGCCTTTGTGGTGGAGCTGCTGTCTTGCAACAACATCAGTTGATGGTGACCATGGCACAAGTGTGCCCAAAGAGGGGCGCATCGTGCTTATTGGTCATCTCTCTTGATCTGCATTTGTGAGTGATCACGTTACGTAAATCATGATGGGAGAGTTCCACTTTGACACCCTCTTCAAGCGTATGGCAAGGCCAAGCGCCGGGGTGGTAATGTGAATGTTGCGCCCCCTGATCTAGTTCACGCATATGAGATACGCCCACATCATTGGTGGGGGAACAACATTTATTGCAACTTGAACCTACTTCATGCGCACCACCCAATTGGGCGCATGGATTCAACGTCGCAGATTTTGCCCTGCCTGACTTGGTTTGAAACGCAGCAGATGCGCCCAAGCAGGACAGGGACTTTGAAGGTCGGCTCGTGTAACTCCTCTTCTCGGATTCTCAAAAATTTTTGTTTATCTTTCTCTATTCTTATTTTTTTTAAATGTTAAGGGTTAGACTATGTGAAAGACAGTTGTGAGTAATTTTGTATTTGAAAACTAGGTCAAATATTTTTGTTTAAAAGATACCATTCGGTTTTTATAGAATAAATTAATCATGAATATCCATTAGTTGTATTAAAAATATATGTTTAATTTTGGACTATCAAAGCATTGACTTTGTAGGCAGAATAATTTTCATGAATAAAAAGAATTTGTTAATATATTTTTTTAGATAAAAGTTCTGATTATTCGATAATCAATTTCTAAACTAATTTAAATTGTTTTGATAGAGTATTATTTTAAAAATACTATGTGATCACTTATTTAAATTGGAAATCGTTAGTGTTCTCAAAAAACAATAGAAAGATTTACAAAAATATATTTTTAATGAGAATTTACGAAAACATATTTTAATGATGGATTTATTATTATAAAATGTTTTACGTTTTGAACTCATAAAATAAAATTGAATGATATCAATATTAGTTTACATTCTCATTGTGATTAATAATTAGATGAAGGTTTACCAAAATTTGTTTTAGAATATATTTTTCATATGGATTTAAGTTATTATTCTAATCAAACTAGATCTGATTGACGATACGAAATATGTGATTTAATTTATGTTTTAAATATTACATTGATCTCTTGATTGACTTAGATATATGTTCATATGATTGGATTACTAAAATTACTTAATATTGTCAAATATTTATTTAAACTAGTATCGATTTTAAATTAACTAATGGATAAGGAATTAGATTTAATTTTGATTTAAAGGACTTATTGGATTAATTATGTTTAAAATAATTATATGGGATTTAAATTTGTGAGAGGACTATCTATTAGAATCTAAACTATTTGCTTTAGTTAGAGGATCGAATTGTACATGGAATTTACGATAAGATTTCTTTTAGACTAGTATTCCTATCTACTCCTTTAAATTATTATGTTATCCATATCTCCTAAACTAGTTTTAAATAACTATATATGTTAACCATGATTTTATCAATATCCCTTCCTCTTATCTACGAGATAATCGACCCAGCCCTTCCGACTATATGTATATAGGAAACCCTTGCCATCTACATACGCTACCACATAAAACCATTGGCAAATCCCCTTATTTCTCCATGCTAGACGATACAAACATGGCCCTGCCTTCCGAACAATCACGCCCAACTCCACCATCACAGACCACCCTCTTTCGCCAACATCCACCCCCACATCGACATCTGACAACAATCCATAAACACACCATTGATGACGTGCATCGTGTTTGTGTCCTCCATTCCTTTCTACTATTCATCTTTACATTATAATATTTTCTTCCACTGTCCGACATATCAGATACGATACAATCCATAGCAGAACTCTCTGATCCCGACGGCTTGAAGCCAAGCCGTAATACCCCGACTCGCCATACCCATCCACCCTGTCACAACCACCATCTCTTTCATCTCCGGCATCCCATCGCCGTCACGACCACCAACCCCCCAGTCCCTCTCCCCATTCTTCTCCCCTGTCTCCCTTCCAACCACTGCCATAGGCATAACCACATCAAAATACCAACTCACCCCTTCCCAGCCTCGTCGGACTGACCAAACCAAAACATCACCCGATAAAGGGAAAATAGAAGAAAATCTAACACTCACCTTGGCGCCTCTCCGGCAAGTAGCCAAGTTCGGCGAGTGTACCAGCATCGCAACCTCCCTCTCTCATCCTCCTCCTTACGCACTCTCGCGCACGCCTGATACGGTGTCGGGCCGCCGAACAAGAGCGCCCCTCCGGCGTACACATTCGCACAGCCGACATCGAGCTGTGACTTGCGGAGTACGCTGCGACCAATTTTTTCCCTGGTTCTGGCAGCACCGTACCAGATCCCCACCGCGCCTTCAGACGCGCCAGCCACTAGTAACTAGCACCGGCCTCCTCCTCCGTATTGACGAGCGCCATCAAAGCCCAGCCTCCGGGGCCGTCTCCTCCAGCACGGCGCCTCTGCATCCGTACCGCCGAAGGTCGCCTACGATCTCCCCGGATGACGTTGCCATCCAGCGTTGGGAGCCTCCGTGGTGAGCCGCTCCCCGGAGCCGCATGTTGTGTCGCGCTCCACCGTGCTTCCGTAAGCCTCCTGGAATCTGTCGAACGACGACCATGCTTGGGGTGAGCTTATAGCTCCTCTTCCCGAGAATTTTTGAAATATTTTTTATTATTTATTTGTTTTAAATGGTGAACTTTATATTTTTATAAATAATTGTTTAGTTAATTATTACGGTAGACGACTTTAGCCCTAGTTGAGTTTTGAAGTATCAGACGACTAGAAATCATGGCACGGATAGTGCAGCGGCGTACCTTGACTAGTGTATTAGCCATGCCAAGGAAGACTCAGCCATAAGTGTGTCCTAAATAGGAAAATCAGGCCAAGTTACGACTTAGCCTCTAAAGATGTTCTAATTATTTATTAATGATATGATTGACTTATAAGAGAACCGGTTGTACCCAGCTAGTCCAGACTTGACCCCAAACCAAGCTCTAGCCCATGTAGGCATGTAGTGTGTGCAAAAACGTCCATGTCGACATATTTCGAGAGTATACCTCGTACCTTACTTTAAATGTTATAAATTAATGGTTCCTAAATTTATTGTATATAAATAAATAACATCAATATTATTGATATGGCATCTTAGAATAATTATAAGACTTTCTCTGTGGACCAATTTATGTGAAGGGTATGACATGTTCACCCAAGATTACTATATCTTCTATTGGTTTAATTTTTAGTTGAATATCGAGGCCTTTATTATTATTATATTTAATGTTGTTGTTATTATTTAATAAGATTAGTTATATTTATTGGTTATTTATTTACATATATGTACTTGTGACCATAAATAAACTATATACTAGATAAATATAATATCGAGGTTCATGTAGATTTTACGAGGATTTTTTATATATAGTATATATATATATGTGTGAAATATATATATATATATATATATATATATATATATATATATATATATATATATATATATATATATATATATATATATATATATATATATTAAAAAAGGTAAATGAAATAGAAAAAAGAAAAAAAAAATGAAAGGACCAAAACCCATTCCCCAAGCTCAGCCTGAGCAAATCCCAGCCGGGCCCAGCAACCCAAAGCTTGGCCCAGCCAAGCAACTTTCGTTTCCTTCTGAAACCAACCCAAGCGTATATACACAGCCACCCATATATACACGAGAGATCGGGAGAGCACAAAACATGCAAACCCTAACCTAATGGCACGCCACCCTCCCTCGACCCTGGGCGGCCACTAGCAGCCCGCACCGCCGCCGCACGTCGCCGGAGACGTGCGGGAACAGCAGCCAAAGACAGCTGCAGTAAACAACAACCAGCAAGCAACACACAGCGCCGATCCGAGTTCAGGACGTGATTTCTTATCACACAGGGGATCATCTTTCGATCTACTTATTCAGGTGTGTACACAACCTATAGGTCTTCTATCCCCTTTAAATATATTCATTTGTCGTGTGCAAGATTTCCCGTAAAATTGACACAAAGTCGATCAAATATCTGTTGCAAAATAGGGCATACGATAGTCCAAACCTCCATGTTTGGAGTTGAATTCAGATCAACCTAATAGCAGTTACTGAAAAAAATTTGAACAATCTTTTAGATCACATATAGGAGCTCAGAAATCGTTTTGTAGATTTGATGTTCATTAAATATGCACAAAGAAATCAGTTTTGGAAATTTAGGAAAAACCATAAAAAAACTGTTTCCAAAAATAATAAAATCCTCGATACAACGTGCATCCCGCCAAATTGGGCGACATGGTCACGCACCGTAAGCATCGAAAGGCACGTACAGATATTGCGGACATGTGGGCTTTGACGGAATTCAAATTGGTCGCGTGTGCGCGACGAATTTGATCCGTATCCGTCGAAATTTACCGTATCGGCCTCTGTGCAAATTCTCTAATTACTTTGTGCACGTTCGTCAGATCGAGATGAAACTTACGCCAACAGGACCGTATCATTTTTTGTTCCTGTATGCTAAGTTTGGTCCGATTCTGAGACAGTTGATCGGATCATCGTTTTGCGGGTCCCACGATCCGATTCAACGGACAATTTTGTGCACGACCTACCGGAATCCAAAACTGGACATACCGTTGGGTTCGTATCATCAAACCGAATCCGTAGACATGTAGTTTGATGACTTTAGAGACCATTAAATCTGGCACAATTTTTGGTGCAAAGCGGGTCCAACGACGGACATTATTTTTACCCGAAATTACCGTTTCCCCCTGTGTCCAGAATTGGACTTAAGGACAGACAATTCCAACTAATTTGACTATTTTGAGAACGTTGGTAATGATTGATTCAGCTTTCGGAGATATTTGTGATGATTTGGACTTTATGGCTTAGGAGTCGACTATATTTTGTTGGATCTGCGTGCAACCTCCAGACAAGATACGTTACCTCCCTCTACAGTTTAATTTCATGTTTATAGTTTTCATGTTATTATTGTATTATCATAGGTACTCTATTTGTTATAGATTTTACATGATTTATTATCTTTCTAGTTGACTTGATTTATCTAGATTCTATATACCGTGTTCACCAGTTTATGGTCTTGCTTGACTTGACAATGTAGTTATATTGGACTTGACTGTGTCTTGACTGAGTCGTACCTTGTCTCACTAGTACCTTGCTTGAGTCGTGTCATAGAACGAGTACGTGTAGTTGAACTGCTATTTCCCTATATCGTTTTTCCTCAACCAGAGAGTCCACACTCGGGATGAGGGTTGACCGCTTGCACCAGAGAGTCCACACTCGTGACAAGGGTGTTTGTTCCTTGGCACCAGAGAGTCCACACTCGGGACAAGGGTGTTTGTCTTGATATGTTTACATCCGAGAGTCCATACTCGGGACGAGGATGTTTACTTGCACCAAAGAGTCCACACTCGGGACGAGGGTGCCTTGACGTGAACTAACCAGAGAGTCCACACTCGGGACGAGGGTTAGTGATTAGAACTAACCAGAGAGTCCACACTCGGGAGGAGAGTTACTGCTTAGTTCAAACCTGTGAGTCTACACGGGGCGAGGGTTTGGTATTCCATTGGTCTCGTGTTCACTTGTTCATCCAGCAGTTCAGTTACATGTGGTTGTTCTTGTATTCCAGTTCATAGTCACCTGTCAGTAGCCACTTGTCGTTATTTACTGGTTAGCAGTTTGGTCGTAGTCTCTTGCCATGTTAAGTGTCGTTCCTTGTTTATATCTTGTTTATATTATCATGCATGATTAAAATGCTAGATAGGCATGTTTTTATGTATCTTGCTATGTCCCCTGAGGACCTAGTGATCTCTTCGGTTAGCGATTGCATGGAGTTAGTTAGCAGAGCGGGATGGTAGATGACTGTGATGCATAATTCAGGTATTCGTCAGTGATATTACATTGTTATCCTTTCGTGCTTTACATTCCTTATCATGAGATATCCTGTTTATTGATTCACTTTAAAGACTCTTGTTATATTCTTTGGAGTCGTATCGGACATGTATGCTAGTGGGCTGCAGACCACGACCCATAGTGTTCATTCATGTTTCGTACATATATTATGGATTTGAGATATAGATTGTTTTGCCATGAATTGGCAGTATACCATAGCCGAGACAACGTTTACGTATTCGAGTCGGGCTAGAGTCCGCTTGATGCGTAGCTGGCTTGCTCACGAGCTCGCATCCGAAAAGTGGGTGCGGGTCGTGACAAGTTTTTTTGGTGGACCATGCAGGTCAGAGCATATCGCATCGGTTACGTAACTGTACTGATAGGAGCCTGCGACTATGACTAAACCTTAGAAATCTCAATCCACACTGCTTTGAAAATTCTCCTAGAAATTTCTCTGTGTCCTTGAAATTTCATATTTGTTCTCGATTATTCTTCCTTGCCTTCCAAACCATTGATTTTCGTCTCCTTCTATTTCGGGGTGACAAACGATCGTGCTGTCTAGAATCTATCAAAAATTCTTAAGTTATAGTATAATATTGCTTGACTATTAAATATTTGGTTGTTTATAGATATGAGGGATTATAGATGCCATACACCCTAGATATCTGTTGGTAGAATTGTTAGCAACTAGTTAGAAGATTATAAGATTTTAGGGACCATATTTTGAGGAGTAGTGTGACCAAATGTGGGTAGAAGTCCTCAAGTATTCGGAATTACGAAATGGATAGGGAAGGTTATTAAATATTTTTGAGAAATTAAATTTAAGGAAATTAAGGTAATAATAGACTTTGATTTTTAAGGAATAGTTATAAATTAGAATTTCGTGGACGAAATTTTTTAGGTGGGTAGATTTGTAGCTCCCCTTCTCGAGAATTTTTAAAATATTTTTTATTATTTATTTGTTTTAAATGGTGAACTTTATATTTTTATAAATAATTGTTTAGTTAATTACTACGGTAGACTACTTTAGCCATGGTTGAGTTTTGAAGTATCAGACGACTAGGAATCATGGCACGGATAGTGCAGTGGCGTGCCTTGACTAGTGTATTAGCCATGCCAAGGAAGACTCAGCCATAAGTGTGTCCTAACTAGAAAAACTAGGCCAAGTTGTGACTTAGCCTCTAAAGATGTTCTAATTATTTATTAATGATATTATTGACTTGTAAGAGAACCGGTTGTACCCAGCTAGTCCGGACTTGACCCCAAACTAAGCTCCAGTCCATGTAGGCATGTAGTATGTGCAAAGACGTCCATGTCGACATATTTCGAGAGTATACCTCGTACCTTAATTTAAATGGTATAAATTAATGGTTCCTAAATTTATTGTATATAAATAAATAATATCAATATTATTGATATGGCATCTTAGAATAATTATAAGCCTCTCTCTGTGGACCAATTTATGTGAAGGGTATGACATGTTCACCCAAGATTACTATATCTTCTATCGGTTTAATTTTTAGTTGAATATCGGGGCCTTTATTATTATTATATTTAATGTTGTTGTTATTATTTAATAAGATTAGTTATATTTATTGGTTATTTATTTACATATATGTACTTGTGACCATAAATAAACTATATACTAGATAAATATAATATCGAGGTTCATTTAGATTTTAGGAGGATTTGTTATATATAGTATATATATCTTTGTGAAATATATATATATATATATATATATATATATATATATATATATATATATATATATTAGAAAAGGTAAATAAAATAGAAAAAAGAAGAAAAAAAAAGATAAAACGAAAGGACCAAAACCCATTCCCCAAGCTCAGCCCGAGCAAATCCTAGCCGGGGCCAGTAACCCAAAGTTTGGCCCAGCCAAGCAACTTTTGTTTCCTTCTGAAACTAACCCGAGCGCATATACACAGCCGCCCATATATACACGAAAGATCGGGAGAGCACAAAACACGCAAACCCTAACCTAATGGCGCACCACCCTCCCCCGACCCTGGGCGGCCACTCGTCGCCAGCGCCGCTGCCGCACATCGTCGGAGATGCGCGGGAACAGCAACCAAAGACAGCCGCAGTAAACAGCAACCAGCAAGCAACACACAGCGCCGATCCGAGTTCAGGACGTGATTTCTCATCACACAGGGGATCATCTTTCGATCTACTTGTTCAGGTGTGTACACAACCTATAGGTCTTCTATTCCCTTTAAATATATTCATTTGTCATGAGCTAGATTTCCAGCAAAATTGACACAAAGTCGATCAAATATCTGTTGTAAAACAGGGCATACGATAGTCCAAACCTCCATGTTTGAAGTTGAATTCAGATCAACCTAATAGCAGTTACTGAAATATTTTATGAACAATATTTTAGATCACATATAGGAGCTCAGAAATCATTTTATAGATTTGAAGTTAATTAAATATGCACAAAGAAATCAGTTTTGGAAATTTAGGAAAAACCGTCAAAAAACTGTTTCCAAAAACAATAAAATCCTCGATACGATGTGCGTCCTGCCAAACCGGGTAACGTGGTCGTGCACCGTAAGCATCGAAAGGCGCGTACGGATATGCGGACGTGTGGGCTTTGACGGAATTCAAATTGGTCGCGTGTGTGCGACGAATTTGATCCGTATCCGTCGAAATTTACCGTATCGGCCTCTGTACAAATTCTCCAATTACTTTGTGCATGTTCGTCGGATCGAGACGAAACTTGTACCAATAGGACCGTATCATTTTTCTGGTCCTGTATGCCAAGTTTCGTCCGATTCTGAGACAGTTGATCGGATCGCCGTTTTGCGGGCCCCATGATCCGATTCAACGGGCAATTTTGTGTACGGCCCACCGAAATCCAAAATTGGACATACCGTTGGGTTCGTATCATCAAACCGAATCTGTAGACTTGTAGTTTGACGACTTTAGAGACCATAGACTTTGGCACGATTTTCGGTGCTAAGCGGGTCCAACGGTAGACATAGTTTTTGCCCGAAATTATTATTTTGCCTCTGTGTCCAGAATTGGACTTAAGGACAGGCAATCCTAGCTAATTGAACTATTATGAGAACGTTGGTAATGTTTGTTTCAGCTTTCGGAGACAGTTGTGATGATTTGAACTTTATTGCTTAGCAGTTGACTATATTTTGTTGGATCTGCGTGCAACCTCCAGGCAAGATACCTTGCCTCTCTTTACAGTTTAATTTTATGTTTATAGTTTTCATGTTATTATTGTATTATCATCGGTACTCTATTTTTTTATAGATTTTACATGATTCAGTATCTTTCTAGTTGACTTGATTTATCTAGATTCTATATACCGTGTTTACCAGTTTATGGTCTTGCTTGACTTGACAGTGTGGTTATATTGGACTTGACTGTGTCTTGACTGAGTTGTATTTTTTCTCACAAGTACCATGCTTGAGTCGTGTCATAGAACGAGTACGTGTAGTTGAACTGCTATTTCCCTGTATCGTTTTTCCTCAACCAGAGAGTCCACACTCGGGACGAGGATGTTTGTTCCTTGGCACCAAAGAGTCCACACTCGGGACGAGGATGTTTGTCTTGATATGTTTACATCCGGGAGTCCACACTCGGGATGAGGATGTTTACTTGCACCAAAGAGTCCACACTCGGGACGAGGGTGCCTTGCCGTGAACTAACCAGAGAGTCCACACTCGGGACGAGGGTTAGTGCTTAGTTCAAACCTGTGAGTCCACTCGGGGCGAGAGTTTGGTACTCCATTAATCTCGTGTTCACTTGTTCATCTAGCAGTTCAGTTACATGTGGTTGTTCTTGTATTCTAGTTCATAGTCACCTGTCAGTAGCCACTTGTCGTTAGTCACTGGTTAGCAGTTTGGTCGTAGTCTCTTGCCATGTTAAGTGTCGTTCCTTATTTATATCCTGTTTATATTATAATGCATGATTAAACTGCTATATAGGCATATTTTTATGTATCTTGTTATGTCCCCTGAGGACCTGATGATCTCTTCAGGTTAGCGATTGCATGGAGTTAGTTAGCAGAGCGGGATGGTAGATGACTGTGATGCATAATTCAGGTATTCGTCAGTGATATTACATTGTTATCCTTTCGTGCTTTACATTCCTTATCATGAGATATCCTGTTTATTGATTCACTTTAAAGACTCGTGTTATATTCTTTGGAGTCTTATCGGACATGTATGCTAGTGGACTGTAGACCACGACCCATAGTATTCATTCGTGTTTCGTACATATATTGTAGATTTGAGATATAGATTGTTTTGCCATGAATTGGCAGTATACCACAGCCGTGACAGCGTTTACATATTTGAGTCGGGCTGGAATCCGCTTGATGCGTAGCTGGCTTGCTCACGAGCTCGCGTCCGAAAAGTGGGTGCGGGTCGTGACAGAGCTCCCTCTGTCTTCTATCCCTCTCTTTTCCTCTCTAACTCCTGCTTTCTCACTCTCTCTTAAATTCTCTAATGTCAGACTTTAAACTCTAAACTATTATACTCATTATTACATTAAAAATAATAATAAGATACATTGGAGACTAACAGAAGATGGTTAATGCTGGGAATTCTATTATTGTTTATCTTAAAATATCAGTATGTATTAGTTGTATGCCAGCATGTATTAGTTGTAGGTATATACATATTACTTATACGATTAATAGCAGCTGGCTTTAGTATCCAGTGGGTCGGGGCTTAGTAGGTGAACGTATGGGCTTAGAGCTTGGGCTATATTCAGTTTTGTTATTTAATAATTTTTTTAAGTTGGTTTGGGCTTAGTATTTTGGGCCTGTTACGTACAAAGAAATATATATTTTTATTTTTATATAAAATTTTATAAATAAGTTTTACATAAAATATTTATGTTTTGGCCTTAAGGGATAAATATGTCGGCTTTAATAATGATTTTTTTTCTGTAAATAAAAACCAACAAGTAATTTCTTAAATGAGTTTAATATATATATATATATATATATATATATATATATATATATATATATATATATATATATATTATATTTTACCTATTTTAATTCGACTTTTGACCTAAAAAATTATTTAACAAAGTTAGATTTTTAATCCTGAAATGATTTCTAGATTTCCAAATATTTTTCTACAATATTTTGACAAGTAAAAATATAGTTTTAAATATAGTAACTAATTTCCAAACATAAGTTATATGTATTATTTATGTAAATTCCTTCTATTATACGTTCTCGGTCATGACTAATCATACTTCTCCTAAAATCATATTCCTCTATATTAGAAACCTTGATCATGGCTAATCGTGTTCATATATTTTCTTTGCCACTGTGGAATTTCTGCACATCAACCTTGGCCAATTGGACTGTCCTGAACCCAACGAGATTATCGGTTTCACCAGCAAAGGACCCTAGGCAAGTACAATTTCTGATTGCTTTCGATTCATAGTAGTCTTTTCATTTCATGTTTATACATATGTCTTGCTGCTTGTTGACACGCTCGTCACACGGAGATTTGTATCATGGATTTATTATACATACTTGACTGTTATTTTCATGATTACCATGCTTGCGACCTGATTCCATGAGTACTAGCTTGGCGGAGAAATATCTTAGTAGACATGTGGACTACCCAGAAATATTCTAAAAACGTCTATTCTTGACTGATAGCAGCTGCACACGACACGTGCAGGATGCCGGATTTACCCCTTAGCCGTTCACATGTCGAACAAGATATTTCAAATCACATAGATAGTTGTACTTTTATTTGTTTTCCTTGTCTTCTTCACCACTTGCCATGTTATCAGTTACTTTCTAGTTTCATTTCACATGTGTTATTTTCATGTCTTATGAATTCTATTGTGTTTTCGATTTATCATCGGTTTGTGTGCTTGTTCCATTCATGACTGGAAACCAATATTTTTTAGGTTTAGCCGCGATCACTCTTAGTACTGGGAAGGAATGGATATGCTGAGGTCAACCTAGATAGTTCAATTAGCTGTCTTTTCTATTTTGTGAGACATTGTATTTTCTAGCAAATATGAAGTTGTGAAACCTTGTAGTTTATAAACTTCATTTAATAATGTGAATGAGCAATAAATGTATAATTTGTGATTTTGAGCATCTTGGTCGTGACAGCGTTCTACCGCCGATACTGCGGCATAGGCTGGCTTGGACACGTCTCGTATCCGAAAAGCGGGTACAATTCATGACAAGTTTTTGTGGTGGCCCATGCAGGTCAGTCTTCGCAAATTATGCGAACTCGCGGTAGTACCATATTAGTCATACTGTTGCGAGCCTGCGACTAGTAAATGCTCATTCACAACTAGGAGTAAGTCAATTTAAAGAGAATGGTTAGGACTAGGAGTCCCTAATTTAATTTGACTGTTGGGTAGTTAAGGTTGCTACATAGGCCTCATAGAATTCTAAATCCTACTAGATGACTTTCATAGAAGGATTCACTATCTCATTTTGATTCGACAGTATTTCTAAGGAGGGTAGATTCGTAACCCTCTTTTCGAAATTTTAAAAATATCCTTTTATTTACTTACTTGAATTAAATATAATTTTTAAAATTTTAGAAATATTTAATTTAATTAAATATTATTATGGAATATCTTAGTCATAGTTAAATTTTAGAGTGCCAAATGACTAGAAGTGATGGCACGGATAGTGCAGTGGCGTGCTTTGACTAGTGTATTAGTTATGGTAGGAAAGACCGAGCCATAAGTGCGTCCGAGCTAGAAAAACCAAGCAAAGTTATGACTTGACCTCTGTAAATAATTTAATTATTTATTTAATAATAATACGACTTTTAGAAGACCCGGTTGTTCTAAACTAACCCGAACGCGACCTAAGTCCTGGTAGTCATGTAGTGCGACCAACGACGTCCATGTAGATATATAGATGTGTATACATATTGGTCGTCCATTTTGATCTTGTGAATAATTTCTATAAATTGTATATTGAATATAATAGATGTGTTATTGCTATTTAAATTTGTATTTTACTTGGGAATAGGATAACCTTCCCTTAAAAGGATATTTCGGAATTTATTTAGACTATACTTGTGCATAAATATATTCATAATAAGTAGACATAATGCTTTATACATATTTTCCTCGATCTTGAATATTAGAGAAATAGAGATTAAAATTTATATTTATTTTGGCTTCGGTCCTTTTCTTCCTGATCTTGATCATTTGTACAAACTTTATCTTATGTCTTCTCTAAACATCGCCATATCATGGGTTTGAATCACTTATATTTTCCTTGGATCCAAGGGATTATATCTTTTTAAATAATTTCTCACTCAATTGTCTATACATTAATCTCAAGTTAAGTTTTTAGATTCAAGAGTTATCCTTCCTAACTAATCATTTTCTTTTCAAGACTTGATATTTATACTTGAAGGATAGATACTTACACCCTCATGGAACTTGTTTGAAATTCTAGAACCTCCTTTGAAATTTCATAAAGTATAGTTAAAAGAATGTTCGTTGACTTGCGATGGCAAGACAACAGCGCACTGTTGCCACTTTTTTGAATTATCGAGACTACGGGTTCACTGCAGCCAGCAGCGCACTGGCGTGGCATGTTCCCCAAGTTAAAATAATTTCAAGTAAGCGTGAGTTATCGAATGTCATTAAAGCCATATCTTAGTTGCCCTATTTTTCATCCTTGAATTATTATGTCAAGATTGGATAGAGTTGATAGGGTATTCATTACCGTATCATCATTTGAGTCGTAGAACCAAGAGTTTATTGCAGCTAGCTGTACACTGGCGAGGCATAAATTTTCGGTAAAATGACTTCAGATATGTTTACGATATTCAAATACCATATAGGCTACGTCTTTTATTGGCATACGACTATAAAGTTTCTAAATTGATTTGTGCATTATTCCTACTTACCAGCTTCTCAATAAACTGATTGTTCTTTTCCTCCATATCTTCCTTTTTTTGAATCGTCATCTTTAAACCTAATTTGATTTCCTTCCACTAGATTCATAATCACACCTAGATTACGATTCTATGATCATGCTTACCCAGTCGATCGTGTTAGAACGGTTTCAATTTGGACCATCCTTAACGACCTTTAGATCACGACTAGACTATTCGATTCTATTTCAATCGTGCCATTTCTCATGTTATCCTAGAATTCGATTCCATAATCGTGCCTAAATAATTTTGCTTAACTGTTTGTTCGTACCACAATGATTTCAATTTTGATCGATCTTGAACAATTTTTGTTCATGACTAAATCAAAATCGTGCCTATATTTTTAACTAAGTTATATTTTTATTCCACCGTGATCGTGACTTTTGTGATCTTGTTCATGCTCGTACCAACTTTTAATTTTTGATTATGCTTGGATGACTTGCATGCGTCTTAGTTGTACCTAAGTGGCTTTAACCATGCTTGGACTTTACCTAAATTTTGATCCTTGACCAGGCCTAGATAATTCCAATAGTAGTTAGTCGTGCCTAACGACTCCTCCTTGTTTAACTAATCCCATTTTAATTATATCCTCGACCACGGTAAGTAGACCCTTTCAACTATACTTTAAACATGATTCGTGGTACCTTTTCTATTCACGATCTAACTCTTGATCATTGGTCATACAATTTTTTATTATATTCGTAATCATGACTAATCGTGCCCTTCAAATTTTGAGGAAGAAATTTTCTAAGGTGGGTAGAGCCTTCGATTGATGAATTGTCCATAAGGTTACTGTTAGCGTTGTGTCAAATTTTTTGAACATTTTTAGCATTTAGGATCCAAGACTATAGCCTAAGGCCCCAACCCCAAGCCATATCTATTTACTTAATTCTTTTTTTCACCCAACGAATCAATGTTCTTAATAAAGACTGTTCCCTTCCTTTTTTTCCCGATCCAAACTTCTCTTCAAAATAATTATTACTATCTTTTTCACGATCAACCAAGTTCGTCTATCCTAGTAGTCCTTAAATTTGAGGACGAATTTATTTCTAAGGTGGGTAGATTTGTAACTCCTCTTTCCGGATTCTCAAAAAATTTTGTTTATCTTTGTCTATTCTTATTTTTTTTTAAATGTTAAGGGTTAGACTATGTGCAAGACAGTTGTGAGTAATTTTGTATTTGAAAACTAGGTTAAATATTTTTGTTTAAAAGATACCATTCGGTTTTCATAGAATAAATTAATCATGAATATCCATTAGTTGTATTAAAAATATATGTTTAATTTTGGACTATCAAAGCATTGACTTCGTAGGCAGAATAATTTTCATGAATAAAAGGAATTTGTTAACATATTTTTTTAGATAAAAGTTCTGATTATTCGATAATCAATTTCTAAACTAATTTGAATTATTTTGATAGAGTATTATTTTAAAAATACTATGTGATCACTTATTTAAATTGGAAATCATTAGTGTTCTCAAAAAACGATAGAAAGATTTACGAAAATATATTTTTAATGAGATTTTACGAAAACATATTTTAATGACAGATTTATTATTATAAAATGTTTTAGGTTTTGAACTCATAAAATAAAATTGAATGATATCAATATTAGTTTACATTCTCATTGTGATTAATAATTAGATGAAGGTTTACAAAAATTTGTTTTAGAATATATTGTTCATATGGATTTAAGTTATTATTCTAATCAAACTAGATCTGATTGACGATACGAAATATGTGATTAAATTTATATTTTAAATATTACATTGATCTCTTGATTGACTTAGATATATGTTCATATGATTTGGACTACTTAAATTACTTAATATTGTCAAATATTTATTTAAACTAGTATCGATTTTAAATTAACTAATGGATAAGGAATTAGATTTAATTTTGATTTAAAGGACTTATTGGATTAATTATGTTTAAAATAATTATATGGGATTTAAATTTGTGAGAGGATTATCTATTAGAATCTAAACTATTTGCTTTAGTTAGAGGATCGAATTGTACATGGAATTTACGATAAGATTTCTTTTAAACTAGTATTCCTATCTGCTCCTTTAAATTATTATGTTATCCATATCTCCTAAACTAGTTTTAAATAACTATATATGTTAACCATGATTTTATCAATATCCCTTCCTCTTATCTACGAGATAACCGACCCAGCCCTCGCGACTATATGTATATAGGAAACCCTTACCATCTACATACGCTACCACATAAAACCATTAGCAAATCCCCTTATTTCTCCATGCTAGACAATACAAACATGGCCCTCTCTTCCGATCGAACACGCCCAACTCCACCATCACAGACCACCCTCTTTCGCCATCATCCACCCCCATATCGACATCTGACAACAATCCATAAACACACCATTGGTGACGTACATCATGTCCGTGTCCTCCATTCCTTTCTATTATTCATCTTTATATTACAATATTTCCTTCCACTGTCCGACATATCGGATACGATACAACCCACAACAGAACTCCCTGAGCCCTACGGCTCGAAGCTAAGCCGTAATACCCCGACTCGCCACACCCATCCACCCTGTCACAACCACCATCTCTTCCATCTCTGGCATTCCATCGCCACCACGACCACCAACCCCCAGTCCCTCTTCCCATTCTTCTCCCCTGTCTCCCTTCCAACCACTGCCATAGGAATAACCACATCAAAATACCAACTCGCCCCTTCCCAGCCTCGTCGGACCGACCAAACCAAAACATCACCGCCCAAAAAAAGAAAAATAGAAGAATATCTAACTCTCACCTTGGCGCCTCTCCGGCAAGTAGCCAAAGTCAGATGTTTTCTCCTGTGCACCAGAGTTCATGCGGGGGAGATTGGCTGCACCTCTGCTCTGTTGGAATATCTTCTTCGACTGGGAAGAAGATAGTTAGGGAATGTAGTCAACATCACATTTTTCTGACAGATGCGCTGCACCAGTAGGTGCATCTTGGTTGCTAAGAATGTCAGCAGGAAGGGTCAGCTGTGGTGGCGCATCCTCTTCAGTGATGGTGCTAGGTGCATCGCCCTTACGCACCCAGACTTGGCGAGTCTTCTTCGGCTTTGGCAGCCGCTTCGAAGGACATACGCTGCCTTTAGAGATGAACTCCTCATACGCCTGTTGATCGAGGTGCACCATAAGTGTTTTGTGGGAGGAGCCGAGCTTGATGTCGTCAGATTGCAACACAACCTTCTCGTTAGAGGAGAAGGTCATCGCCAGCAGAGTCGCCAGCTTGTTCGCCATCGAAAAGTGGATACAAATAGTTTTTGACTACAACTTTTGTATTTCGATTACAAACAGAACAGTATACATTGTAGGACTTAGATGTAGTCCTTTGAGTACACTTTTGTTTTTATCTGAAAACTGTGTTGGTGGAGCGAGAGGTAATGCGTTGACTCCGTTGACGATCTGACGATGATCTTAATTTCTCTGAAGGTCTGGTTTGCTCTGGATGCCGGAGCATTTTGAGGGAAAGAAGACGCGAAGTGTGTCTCCTACTCTCTAGATATGATCTGTGGATATATCTCCGTTTATATATCTCTGAATATCTCTGAATGAAGAAATGATCCTTCTATTTATAGGCAGCAGGCTGAGCTGCCTCTGCACGCATATGTAGTATGCGCCTGGGTATGGGAACGCCATGTGGCTGATGTTGGCAGAGATGCATAGATGATGCGCCTCGAATCTGTTTGAACTGTTGCGTTGGGCTATGATGGAGCTGACACGTGACAATTGCGAGAATTCGGTTGTTGCTGAGATCTTAGGGGGTTAGCACCCATTCGTAGGTAGAACTGAGTCAAATAACATGTGGCTCATGTTCATGGCTCAAAGATCTCGGATTTGGGGGAGATAGCTATGTCTTGATGTGCCTAGGATAGAGCGCATAGAGAGGACTGAGTTGCTGTCTTTAGGAATAAGGAGCGAGTCCGAGCTCATGGCTTTTGAGGTGCATGCACGGCTTCACATCAAGATGCGCCTAGGATCAGGCGCATAGGGTGACTTGGTCTATGACTTCGAGCAGTCTTAGGTAAGTCCAGGCGTATGCTTTTGAGGCGCATAGCTGTGGAAGCGCATGCAGAGATCAGGAGTAAGTCTGGAGGGCACATGACTTTTGAGACGCATGTATTCTTCTGGGCGCATGGCTGCGAGGCGCATGCGAATGAATGATCGGCCGCGTGGCAAGGACTGTTGTAGCCGACTAAAAGTGTAATGATGGTACTAATGTCAGCGGCTCTTTATTTTCTACAAAGGACGGCTGATTGGATGGCTCTTTGGAAGATGTGTTGCCGTCTTTGTCACTCAGCATTAAATTTTTGATGATGACAAGTTTGAAAGGGGTGCATCGGTTAATTCCAATCTGGGTGCATGGGTCTTTGTCCCACTGGGTGCATCAGTACGGAGCGTATGGTGCTGACAGCGCATCTGCCGTATGGCACATCCTTATTGGTCCGTCTGTTGAGTTCTTCGAGGCATTGATGGATGTTTGACTTGACTGAATTTTAAGTGGTAGATTCATCACCGTAAATGCAAGTTCGTTGCATTGACTTCGGGAAGGTTAACACTTGGCGCATGGGTTTGATTTGCCCGGCCTATAAATAGCAACAGTTGAGAGAGTGTGTTGTTTATCTTTCTTTAGACTTCTCGACGAAGATGAATTCGACTGATCCTCCTCGATGGCAAGACGTTGCACTGTGGGTTGTGGATCCCCTTATTCGAAGAAGCTTTGACGATGAACTCCTTTAGAAGACTGAGATACACCGGGAATGGATACGACAGTTTATGTTCGAGCTCCTTGTTGGCAGTGTTCTTCTATAAGACGACATTGAGTGTCGAGTTGAATGCATGGTTTGGGTTTGATGTGCCCAAGCCTCATTATGATGGAAGAGCCCCAGGCTGGCAGATGCGCCTGTGCATTGACGAAAAAGTGACTCGCTCTGACGAGGGGGGACGATGCGCCTGCAGACTAATGTACTGGGCTGAGACATCAGAGTGATGCTCCTAGTTGAGAGTAGGCTGTTACAAAGTCTTTAATTGGCATCATGTTTCCGAGATAATATCGGACAGGTGCAGCAGATTTGAAGTCGCTGGAGCACAACTGCCTTGGTAGTGGAGCCACTGTCTTGCAACAACATCAGTTGATGGTGACCATGGCACAAGTGTACCCCGCGAGGGGCGCATCGTACTTAATAGCCAGCTCTCCTGATCTGTGTTTGTGAGTGATCACATTACACAAATCATAAGGGAAGAGTTTCACTTTCACACCCCCTTCAGGCGCATGGCGAGGCCAAGTATCGGGGTGGTCATGTGAATATTGCACCTCCTGATCCAGTTCCAGCGCATGAAATACACCCAGATCATAAGTAGGAGAGCAGCACATATTGCGAGTAGAACCGACTTCATGTGCATAGCCCACGTGGGCGCATGGGTATGACACCGCAAGGTTTGTCCCCTGACTTGGTTTAAAATGCAGAAGATGCACCCAAGTAGATGGGGGACTTTAAGTGTTGAACCATTCTGGGTACGAAAGCACCTGAGTCAACTTCTGTATAGCCTGCTATTAGCCGCACACATGACTTTTAGCACACGTTTCTGACTTACTGCTGACATAGCACTTTGAGGGCGCATGGCCCATACTGTCTTAGATTTCTTCGTAATAGCACAACTTTTCCTTGCCATGATGGCAAGTGAAGAACTTGCAGCCGATCCAGAAGAAGAACAGGCACCGTTGCAACTTTTTATGGCTCGAAGGCTCCCTGGAAATGGGCTCCCTTTTCTTCTTCTTTTTTATTTTGTTGCCCTTTTCAAAGGAGGCAAGGGGGCTCTTTATATAGAGTGGAATGAGACTTCCCCTCTTCTCCTTTCTGATGTAGGATTAAAGTAATCCCCTTTTTCATGCTTCTACAATGCAGCCGTCAGCTTCATGAGACCCGAAGAGTTTTGCTGACGTCAGCCTTTATCGGTTCACGTACATGGCTTATGCCTATAAATAGGCGTCTATGAGGGGAAGAGAGAGAAAGAGTCTTCTACTTTTGTTTTCTCCTTCTCCTTATTCATCTAGAGTCTTCGATAACCCTGGCTTCTTTAGAGAGATGGCTCCCAAGACTCCTCGTGGAGGTGCTAGCCGAGGAAGGGGCAAGGACAAGGAGCCCGTGGAGGTCGACGTGGAGGACACTCCCGTTGTCGCAGCGACGCACGTCGACGTTCGGCCGACGGTGATCGGTGGGTGATCCTTCACTTTGTTGCAACACTGTTGGGTGGGTGTGACTAAAATAAGTCAAATCCCCATTGACACGCCTAAGCTTCCCATTGCTGACACGCATGGACTTTCTCCTGATGATGCGTCGAAGCTCCTTCTGCTGATACGCATGGACTTAGGTCCCGGTGATGCGTCGAAGCTCCTTTTGTTGATGCGCATGGACTTAGGTCCTGATGAGGTGCCGAAGCTCCACTTCAAATGCGCCCGGGCCTCGGTCCTGTGTGTGCGCCTTTGATGAGATTCTATCTGGGTGCATGGACTTAGGTTCTGATGATGCGTCGAAGCTCCTTCTGCTGACGCACATGGACATAGGTCCTGATGATGCACCGTAGCTCCGTTTGCTAATGCACATGGACTTAGCTCTTGTGTGTGTGCCTTTGATGAGGTTCTATCTGTGCGTATAGGTTTTGACCCAGTTGATGTGGCAGATTTGTTGATGTGCCTCAGATGCTTGTTTTAAGCTTTTAAGTCTTTTTGCTAACTTTTCTTTGACTTTTTTACAGTATCCATGCCGAAGGTAGAGGCTAGCCTGAAGGAGGAGATACTGCCTCCTCTCGTCAAATAAGAGCCGGTGACCGTTAAAGAGGAGGTGTTACCAAAGGTAGAATTCAAGGAAGAGCCGGTGACTTTCAGGAAGGAAGTTACTCCCAAGGTTGAATTTGTTGTCAAGGAGGAGCCACTGTCAGAGGATAGTAGCATCGAAAGTTCTGACCCTCATGCCCCTGCCAAGGATCTGAATCTAATAGAGCCTTCATATGCGAAATGGCTGAGAGAATAGTACATGCCTCAGCGCAACTATGATCCCTGGCTGTAAGGATTCTTAGGTTGCCTGATAGTTGCTGTTTCTGGGAGTATGAATAAAGTCAATGTCCCTATTTTGTCTTAGTATTTCTGTCGGTCTTTTGAGATCCGAAGATATCGTTTGTGTTTTGCTTCTTTTTGATGTCGTAGTAATCCTTTACTTCCTGCTTAAATGAAAAAATGAAGAACCTTTTGCTTTTGTTTATTCTTGTGATGAATCTTGTGATTTCTGGTGAACCTATTATCTTTTGTACACCTTAGTTTCTAGGTACAAATAATAAGTTGAGAATGGAGAAACTGACATATTTACTCAGAGGTACTATGGACGTGGTAAATACGGGTTAATGGTAGAGCATTCCTACTCAGAGGTAATATGGACGTGGTTGGAGTGAACTCTGTAAGGATGTATGAACAACTCAGAGGTGATATGGACGTGGATGTTCTATGATTGATGTACAACAATGCGGGAATTATTGTATGGGATGTTTACTCAGAGGTAATATGGACATGGTAAACATAGTAATGAGCATGATCCTATATAGTGTAGAATTCTCCTTTATGGAGTATAGAGAAGCAACTCAGAGGTGATGTGTACATGGTTGTTCTCCTACAGGGGATGCAACGAAACAACTGGGTTCCAGAAGTACTTGATTGTCAAAGAAGGAGAGTGAACTCGGTTATCAAGTTCACAAATTCCCTTGCTGGAGAGCAGGAAGTACATTTTGAAGGATGTCAAGAATAGTACTTCTTTAGGAACTTGTCGTTGATAGGCATCATGAACAAGTCCCATTAGGTTGAATGAGACGGTAAGCACCGTTTGAGTGTACCATCTCTATGATGAAGGGTCCTTCTCATTTGGGTTTGAACTTTTCTAGTATCTTGTGGGTCATCACCATCGGTCTCCTGACTGCCAGAACCAGGTCGCCTACTCAAAAAGTTCTCTATTTTGACTCTTTTGTTAAAAGCCTGTGAAATACGGGCTTGATAAAGTTCGATACGCTGATGAGCCAAGAGGCATTTTTTATCCAGCGCTTCCAACTCTTACAGACGACAACATTGATTGTCTTCTTCCATCAGCTGGTTTGTGATCGTCACTCGGAGTGAGGGTATCTGGATCTCTAGAGCCCGTACTGCTTCGCTTCCATAGACCAAGGAGAATGGTGTATTACTCGTCGGAGTCCGTACTATCGTACGATATGCCCAAAGGCATTTACCGAGCTTCTCGTCCCAGTCGTGTTTGTTGGATGATGCAATCTTTTTGAGTAGCTTGACGATGGTTTTATTAAAACCTTCATCCAATCCATTTGCTGTCGGATTGTGGGCGGTTGATACCATATTCTGAATACAATTTTTAACGCAGAATCTACTATACGTATGGCTGATAAATTATAGACCGTTGCCGTGGATGATCCTCCGGGGCACCCCAAAACGGTAAATGACCTGATGCTTGATGAAGCTGATCACCTTTGAGATTTTCACCTCTGTTAATGGTACTGCTTCTGTCCATTTAGAGAAGTAGTCGATGATTGCTAGGATAAAGCGGTGTCCCCTGGATGCGGGAGGGGTGATAGGTCCCACTATGTCTATGCCCCAGACTTCAAATGGCCAAGAAGCGACCGTAGGATGTAGAGGATCTGACGGTCTATGGATAAAGTCGGTGTGTAGCTGGCAAACACGATATTTCTTTGTATACTCGATAGCATCGTCCATCATGATAGGCCAGTAATAGCCCATACGTCGAAGTCGGTCCTATAGTTTAGGACCTGGTTGATGGGCTCCATATGTTCCATCATGAGCTTCTTGAAGAGCTTCGGCTGCTTCTTCGTTTGATAGACATCGGAGGAGAAGTCTATCGTAGGAGAGTCGGTATAGCATTTTAGTAGCCGTATCGAAATAGAACCTGAGCGAGCGCCTTCTGACAGAGACTGCTTCCTTCGGGTCATCCGGGAGGATTCCGTAGCAGATAAAGTCGATGAACGGTAACCTCCAGTCTCTGACATTGATGCTGGCATTTGTATCCATGACATAAGTTGTCCGCATGTACAGATTATTTCTGGGGCATGCCAAATCCTGGCCTACCATTGTGATGAAGTGTTGCGTACTGACCGGTGCTGCTAACAAGGCAGCGAGGTCGGCCAGAGCATCACCTTCTAAGTTTTGTAGCCGAGGCATATCTTCTATGAAGAATTCAGCGAAGGTTGAGATGATGTTCAACGCTGCTTTGTGATAAGAGATCAGGTCTTCATAGACGACCTCGTATTGTCCTCAAACCTGATTAACGATGAGCTTCGAGTCGCCGTAAGACTCGTGGTATTCTATCCCCAGCTGTTTTGCTAACTGGAGTCCCATGATGAGGGCATTATACTCTACAATATTGTTGGAGCATGGCTCTGAAAGGGAATAGGCACGCTGGATGACCAACTTGTCGGGGGACATCAGAACTACCCCCACTCCTGCGATGATCTGGCCTTTGGGGCCTATTCTTGAAGCATCGTCGAAGAACATCCGCCAAACGGGGTTCTCTTCGGTAATGTTTGATTCTCGTACTTCATCTGGAATGTCTTCATAGAGTCTGGACGATTCCAAAATTGGGTGCACGGCTAGGAAATCGGCCAGTGCTTGGCCCTTGACAGCCTTTTGTGGGGCAAATACCATGTCATATGGTGTCAATAGTATCGCCCAAGTAGCCAATCGGTAATTTAGCTCTCCCAAATTTGTCATGAGGACTCTGAGCAGATTGATTCGGGAGATGACATGAATTGTCTGTCCCGAGACATAATAGCGAGTCTTCTGGATGGCGAACACTAGATCTAGACATTCTTTTTTGACGAAGTTGTATCGGTGTTTGGCCTCGATCATTGTCCTGCTGAGGTAGTAGATGGCTTGCTCGTAACCAGCATCATTGTTCTGGGCCAACAAGGCGCCAGAGGAATGGTCCATTGTGCGGACATAGAGTAGAAATGGTTTACCTGCGACGGGTGCCACCAAGACTGGGGGGCTCGTCAGATAAGCTTTAACATCGTCAAAGGCTTTTTGACATTCTTCCATCCAGACATAGGAGACTCCCTTCTTCATGAGCTTGGTGAAGGGCTAGCATTTACCGAAAAGGTTCACGAGAAACCTTCGGATGTATGAAAGACGTCCTTGCAGGCCCCGAAGTTATCTAAGGTTCTTCGGAGGGTCCATGTCAAGGATGGCTTTGGTCTTCTCGGGGTCGACATGGATGCCTTTTGCAGTGATAATGAAGCCCAAGAACTTTCCACTAGAAACCCCAATGAAGGATTTAGCAGGGTTCATCTTGAGCTGATGTGCCCGCATGAGATCGAAGACTGTCTTCAGAACTTGTAGGCGATCGCCTCGAAGACGGCTCTTGACGACGATATTGTCAACATAGCATTCGACTATTTTGCGGAGGTGCTGGCGGAAGATGGTGCTCATAGCTCTTTGGTATGTGGCACTCGCATTCTTCAGGCTAAAGGGCATTATTGTGTAGCAGTAAACCCCTTTCGGAGTCCTGAACGACGTGTGCTTTTCATCGTCTGGGAGCATCTTAATTTAGTTGTAGCCTGAGTACCCGTCTATGAAGGACATGTGCTCGAAGCGACACGCATTGTCAATTATTACGTCGGTGATCGGGCGTGGAAACTCATCCTTTGGGCAAACCGAGTTGAGGTATCGAAAGTCAATGTAGACTCGGATCTTTTCATTTTTCTTGGTGATGGGGACGACGTGGGCTACCCACTCCGGATGTTGCTCTTCACGGATAAACCAGCTGCCCAGGAGTTTATCTACTTCTTTATCAATAGCGTCGATAATGTTGGGACGAAAGCGTCGCTGTTGTTGCTTAACGGGCTTAGCGTCAGGTAAGATATTAAGCTTGTGCATTACGACTTGTGGGTCGAGCCCCGGCATGTCTTCATAACTCCAGGCGAAGACGTCGATGTATTCTTCGACTAGTTGGACCAAAGATTTTTGATCTTTTCCTGCAAAGCTCTTGCTGATGAAAATAGGTTTGGATGAAGATCCATCCCCGAGGTCGATCTGCTAGACTTCATCTTCGATAGAAAGTTCTCGTAATTCAAAGCGAGATTCCCATTGTGTGCCTATACGTTGAGTCCAGGATTCTTCTTTGAAGAACTCTATTGTTTGATTGTCGTCTTCATCTTCTGAAGGATGTGCAGACGTCATATTGGCTTACAGCACCTTCCTGAAGATTGAGCCGACGCTGGTGTCAAAGTTCCAAGTTGAAGCCTCAAACGAGTGAGAGTGTGCGACGTCTTCTGAACTTTCTGGGGTTATTGGAGGCGTGATGTAGTCCAACCCCCCCCCCCCCCCCCCCCCCCCGTCGAGTACGATGATAATAGTCTTTTGGCTTCCCTTTCGGAATAGGGAGTCCTAAGGAAAGACGTCGTCCCTTGCCTATTTTAGACCCTGGCCGCTTTTCAGTTTGTAGCCCATCTTTTGGATGAGATACTTGGCTCAATCATTGTACCGGTAAATTTGTATCCTGCCGGTGTCGGGTTCTGGCTCCATCGGTGGAAGGTCTTGGTGACGCTCGATTTTGCCGAAGATGATAGGTTTCTCGTCCTAGTTCCGAGGCGGGACTATATAACAGACTCCTTGGTACAGGATGACTCGATTTACATGATTAACAGTCGTTATTTGTGTTTGTAACGACTGTAGGGCATTATCTAGGTATACATGGCATTCCAGTGTGGAAGACTAGAATAATTGAAAGACACCTTTTTATTGATAAAATATTGGATCTTGTCCCGGGGGATTACATCATCAAGGGACGGTGTATCCATATTGGCGGATATTTACTTTCCCAGTTCTTCTCCGGTGAGTACTGGAGCAGCCTGAGGTGGTTCGGGAGAACCTATTGGGAGCTTGGCCTTCGTCGGCTCTGGTGCCGATAGAGATACGTAGTCCTTCTCTTGAAACTTAAGAGGGGCTAAAGACTGAGGAGGTCTGCCTTTATGCCGCACCTTGAGAGGTGGCTCAGTTGGAGTACCATCGACTGGTGCCTTCCCACATAGTTTTTCTATGAGGGGAGCCGACACTTGGGGAGGCTTCCCCTTGAATCGTATCTTCAAGGGAGCTTCAGTGGATGCTCCGCCTAGAGAAGTTGGTGCCCTCCCGCCTCCCATGAAGTTTGACCACTATAGGAGACGGTGTTTAAGGCAGTTTTTCCTTGATTCACACTTTCAGAGGAGCATCGATCGTCATCTCTGCCTCCAAGTCAGCTTCGGCTTCGACTTCATCATCGGCATCATTGGCTTCATCTTTGAGATGAATCGATTTGTACAGATCAGAGTTGGTGGAGAAGGCCTCAATCCCTCCGAAAGGATCAACATCAGGAACTCTGTTCGGACTATGTCGTTGGTGGATACGTACTTCATACAATGATGGATAGAGGATAGTACCACCATGTATTCGTGTAGCCATGGCCGCCCTAACAAGATGTTGCAGTTGACGTCCGCATCCACAACATAGAAGGTCACTTCGGTCTGGAGATCACTGATTTAACACTTCAGCCAGATCTTCCCCAGCGGCTCACTCTTGCTGGCGTTGAAGCCACTGATGGTGGTGTGAGTTGTCATCAGACGATGCATTGGAATTCCCAATGTCTGGAGCAGAGTTCGGGGGATAATGCTGAGGGAAGACCCCAGGTCGATCTGCATTCGATCCACCTTGATGGCACCAATCTACCCTGTATAATACAGTGGTATGTTGTGCCTGTTGTTCTTGAGCAGCATGTTTTGTTGAGTGAATGTGATGTTGGGGATGATCTCCCCCATACTATGGAAATATGGACATGCTATTGGATCGTCCTCAGTGTAAAGCCCCTAAATTTCTACTACATTTTTTTATATATATAAATAAACTGGTATTTAAATTGTACTTCGTATTTTGTACATCGCGTACGAGTTTGCGTTATTCGTATTTGTACTACGCGGGCGAATGTACATTTTTGTATTTGCTCGACGAGTGTGAATATGTGCGAGGTACATATTTTAGAAAATATTTTGATTTTATTATAAAGGAAGTATAGACTTTCAAATATATATATATATATATATATATATATGATAATTACTTAATTTGTTTAAGGTTGTGAGCAAAAAAAAAAAGAATTTCAAAACTTCATAAAATGCTATTTTATTTTACAAAAGTAATTTAGAAAACGAGGATATTGTAAATATTTGCATACATGAAACTATATCATATATAAATTTTAATTTCTAATTTTTGAAATTTATTTAATAATAATATTTTATTATTGGAAAGGATATTTTAAAAATATTGTTTGGTTTAGAAATAAATAAATTATGGTGATTTAAATTTGAAAAGATTTTATTCGATTTTAATGGCTTTAAATTAAAAATATAATTATCTATATCAGATTTAGATTGGATCGAGATAGTTTTAAATTAAATAATGGGAAATCTAATAGAGAATTTAAATCATCCCAAGGCTATATCTAACCGAGAGCACCACCTCCTATATAAGGAGAGGCTCCTCTCTCTTTTCCATAAAACTATTCACAACTCCAATTCCACCCAAAATCTGCATCGTGTCTGTGCCCTTCTTTCCATCCATTATTTTCTTTTTCCATTACAAATACATTATCACCACCGTGTCCGACAAACCCGGACACATCGCATCATCGAGTCCATATCGTATCAGAACCCAACCCTGACACGACACACCCATCCCCCCGGATACAAGAAATCAGGAAATCCAAACCTTCACCCCATTCTATTCGCCACCATCACCATCTCGTCCCAGACATCGGCCTCAATACCCGTTCCGACAGCAGCTCGCCTTCACCCCCAAAATCACCGCCACCATCCTCGACAACCCGTCAGCACCCACGGCCAGCGACCACCGCCTACCGCCGTCACCACCTTCTTCACTTCCGTCCACCACCATGACGACCACAACCAGAATAAAAAAGAAGAAGGGAACCCTAACCCTAAACTCACCTCACGAGCCACCGCCGCCACCTTCACGAGCCGCCGCCGCCGCCTTACGAGCCCGGAGCTGAAACCCTTTCTAGCCGACCGCGTCTGCGTCCGGCCGAGCACCACGTGGCCGTCCACTGCGCCGCCCAACCTAGGACCCCCAGCGCCGGAGCCCGTAGCCGCCGAGCTTACCCGCCGCCGTCCGCCGCAGTCGCGCCTCACCAAGATTTACTCTGTGAGTCCCCCTACCCCTCACTCTCGAACTTTCCCCTTTCCTCATTCTCTCTCATCTCTTTCTTTCTTTTCCCTTTTTAAAAAAACAGAGAACAGCTGCTGCTTGTTTGGTAATATTAATATTATTATTATTATCAATATTATTATTATTATTTTCAATGTGGTGATGTATAGCCATTATTATAAGCTGGTTATATATTTTTTTTTGTAACAAAATATAATGATAGGCTTGCCTATACTAATTCTCAAGTGAGTTTCAATTTATAGAAATATTTTTTTAAATATAAAATAAATTAATAGATTCGAAAATATTTATCCAAAAATAATATTTACCCATAAATTATATAGTCTTAAAATATAAGATAAAATTTAGTACTAAATATTTATCTAACAACATTGCTTATGCAAAATATAGTATTTAGATGTGCTAGAGAAAATTTCAGAACTAAAATTTATATGTTTTAAGATATTATTATATTATGATTATTGGCCTACAAAAATCATATTTTTAAAAATGTTGAGCCTTAAATAGATTTCTAATTTTTTATATAATTTATTAAAGTATTTTCAACCAATAAAAAAACATAGTTTCTTTCTACTTGAAAAATCCAAATTTTTACAACTTGGATTATCTACAGCCTAAAAACGAATTTATGATCAAAAACTATTTCACTAATAAATATATATATTTTTCTAAAATAGTATATGTATCTTCATCCACGAATACTCATTAATTGGCAATCTTGATCATGATTAATCACACGTTCATACTTTCCACGACTTCAGACCTCTACACCTCGAACATGGCTATTGGGCTATTCGCGACATGTCGGAACCTCGCACAAACACCAAGCAAGATACCTTTCCACCTTTACTGCTTACATTAGTTGTATTTATTTATTCAGTTATTGTATATTTTTCGTACTTTTATTTCCAGTTATTTATTTTTTCTCTTGCATGTGGACCTAGAGTTAAGGGACTATCGTCAATCTAGTGTGTCTCATTAACTTGTCAGGATTGTACACGAGTTGTGTGTGAGTTGTGAGTAACATATAGAGGTCACTTGCGTGTTAGCTGATCCCCCGTGCGCATGCGTAGTAACTGTCAATAGATGCATTTTAGAAGACTTGACAGTTATCTGTTATAAAACAGTATTGCGGAAGCGACACACGTTGGTGCCTCATGGTTACGTTGCACATATAGTATCATTGGGGGGAGGGGACAGCTACTAGCGTAGGGGCTATATTTACTTTTTGCACACAATATGGGAGCTAATGACTCGGATGAGCGCTACTTGTTACCCCGGTCGATAGTGTCTCGGATGAGCGCTACTTGACGGCTACTCTTTATTACTTGCGTGAATCCTTACAGCCCCTGCGTAGAACGTTGTCCTCAAAGTGCATATCACATAGATGGTTAGGGACCCGGTTGTGTTGTAGTTTTTATAGTGTTTATTTTTGCAGTATATTGGCTTGTTCTTCCTGTATCTTGTTACTTCCCTCTAAGGACCTGGTGATCTCTCCAGGTGTGTGTTTCGTAATTTCTCGCAGGTGCTCTAGCTAAGGCCATGTCTTCCTTCCTTCATGATGAGGACTCGTAACTTGCTTCGCTCGACCAATTCTTCCTTTGTATATTTTTTTATTTAAAATTTATTGGTAGTGGATATGTCTCCGTCCAACGTATGTATAAATGACTATTTGATTATATCATTAAACCTTCATATTTGTGGAGTTTGTCATGGCTTTCTATATTTTACAGCTTATGTATACATACGAACATCTCATACTAGTATGTATACAGCTGGCATGATACGTATCTGGTCCCAAGTATTTTGGGACTGGGGCGTTACATGTTTTTGTGGTGGCCCATGCAGGTCAAGTTTAACACTTCGGTTACGTGACTGTATCGATGTGAACCTGCATATAGGAATAGGGTCTAGAATCTCATCCTCTTAATTGATCTCCTCCATTGACCTTATTTTCGGTCTCTCATTCGACCTCTTAAATTGCATCCCGTTGATCTCTTTCTACCGTAACTCTACCTTTTATTTCGTGCTTAATAATAACTAGGAAGAGAACTACACTAGTATATGCTCATAGGTCAAACACATGGCTAGAAGGATTACGTTGCCAATTAATACGCATGAAGGTCTAATTGAGTGATAAAAACAATTATTATTTTTATTTCCTAAAAGTGTGATCTTAAGGATTAGTTAATTCTAAATTGGGTAGTCGCACATTACTGCCCTCAAAGGATAGTTGGAATTTTATTTTGATATTACAAGGTGGTATACACAAGAGGATAGCTAGATCGAGAAAACAAATTGATTGGATTTTGAGTTTTGATTTTGAAGGTCTTTGAAAATATTTATGATTTATTGAGTTATAGCTATACATCTTTGGAAGGAAATAAATTTGGTTTGAAAAGGATCTTAAATCTTTTTGAATGTTGAAGTATGATTTACGACTAACCAAACTTTGAGGACGATTGGCAAATTTCAGTATTTTTTTTTTGAATTGTGTCATATGATCTATGATTTATAAAGTTACTTAGCTTTTGAGCGTAAGTTTAGGAAATAATAATGCCTTGTTCTCATTGATGGAGTATATTTACAATATATTTATTGGGCTTATGGGCCATATTTACATTAGGTACAAATATAATCTAACACTCTCCCTCAAGTTGGAGCATGCAAGTCACAAATGCCCAACTTGGGAAGTAAAGAATCAAACACATGCTTTCCAAGAGGCTTGGTGAAGATGTCAGCCAGTTGACAAGACGTATGAATATGCGAGGCTATTACGGTGCCATCTCTAATAGCATCGCGAACAAAATACAAATCCACCTCAATATGCTTACTGCGCTCATGAAATACCGGGTTCTGAGCCAGGTGCATGGCTGACTGACTGTCACAATACACCGACATAGCAGACTCCTGGCGAACGCCCAAACACACCAATTACTCCTTCAACCATTTCAACTCACAAACAAGCGCAGCAAGAGATCGATATTCAGCTTCAGCGGAAGATCGGAAAACAGTTGGTTGCTTCTTGGTCTTCCAAGAAATAAGAGACCCCCCAGAAACACCAACCAGCCCGTAACAGAGCGGCGAGTCAAGGGACAACTTGCCCAGTCGGAATCACACCAACCAGAAAGACGGAGATCACAATCAGCTTTCAAAAGAATACCCTGTCCCGGTACATGTTTGAGATATCTGACAACTCTCAAAGCAGCATGCCAATGATCTTGTCGAGGCTCCTGTAAGAATTGAGACAAGATATGCACAGCATAGGCTAAGTCAGGACGAGTAAATGATAGATAAATCAATCTCCCAACCAGCCTCCGATAAGGCTCTACATCCGTCATCTTTCGACTAGTCGATTCTGCCAGCTTGTGGTTGGGCTCCATGGGAAAACCAGCAGGTCGAGACCCCATCAAGCCGTATTCTGAAATAATGTCCAAAGCATACTTCCTTTGACACAAGGAAATTTCTTCTGCACTCCGAGCCACCTCTATACCAAGAAAGTACTTCAACACACCAAGGTCCTTCATGTGAAAGCAAGAACTAAGGTACTTTTTGAAAGTATCTAAAGCACCTGAGTCATTACCAGACACAATCATATCATCCACATAGTTCAGAACATGCAACTCTACCTTCCCTTTAAAAAAAAAGAAAAGAAAATAATCGGAATGAGATTGAATAAATCCATAGGATATCAGAGAAGCAGCAAGCTTAGCAAACCAACAACGTGGTGCCTGTTTCAATCCATATAGAGACTTACGCAGGCGATACACTTTATTGGGTTCACTATGCGAAAAACCTGGCGACAACTTCATATATACTTCTTCTGTCAGATCTCCATGAAGAAAAGCATTATGCACATCCATCTGGTGCAAAGTTTAGCCTCTCACAGCTGCAACAACCAAGAACGCCCGAACTGTAGGCTTTTTAGCTACCGGGGCAAATGTCTCTGAATAGTCGATCTCCTCAACCTGATGATTACCGAACACAACCAGCCGTGCCTTTAAGCGCTCAACACTTCCGTCAGATTTGTACTTAATTTTGTACACCCATCGACTTCCCAATGCTTTCTTTCCAGGAGACAAATCGACAAGACTCCATGTCCCATTATCTTCCAGAGCCTGTATTTCAGTTTGCATAGCCGCACGCCAGCCTGAATCTCGCGAGGCCTGGCGATATGAAGTAGGCTCAACACCTGCAATGATGGTTGCAAGAAAATCTCTGTGTCCAGTAGTAAATATGTCATAACTTAGAAATTGTGTTAGAGGATATGAAGTTCCTGAGGAAGTGACGGGAACAGATGAACTGTGGTGAAAGGGGGGACTTTTACTTCGAACAGCATTCATCACAAAATCCTGTAATCGTACTGGCTGTGATTTCTTTCTCATTCCTCTTCCCAACACTACCTCGTCGGGCACCTCTGGCATCACTGTATCCCCTGTATCATTAGTAGTATCCGCATCACCCCCAGCGGACGCTCCTGTCAATACTTCTGCAGCTACCTGTGCATCTTCGCCACTCGGTGCCGAGCCACCAGCAACCACTCCGGCCTCAGCCACCATAGCCGGCACCATCCCAAAAGCCACTATATCGTCTTTCGGAACCTCAACAGATGTATGGCGTGTCGCAGAAGTCATCTCGCTAGTAGAGCCACACCCAGGAAATTCTTTTTCATAAAAAGTTACATCACGGGACACAAAAAATTCACCAGTCTCCAAATCATACAGTTTCCATCCATTTTTATCAAGTGGATACCCAACAAAGATACATTTTCTACTTCTGCTAGCAAATTTATCATGTCGGGATTTCAAATCATACGTATAGCACAGACAACCAAAAATACGTAGATGATCATACGAAGGAGCCGAACCATATAAAACTTCATAAGGAGACTTAAAATGTAAGATACTAGAAGGTGCTCTATTTATCAGATAACATGCACTCAGAACACATTTCTCCCAAAAATCCACAGAAAGAGAACCCTGAAATCTCAATGCCCTGGCTACATTTAAAATATGTCGATGTTTTCTTTCCACCCTTCCATTCTGTTGAGGTGTCCCAACACAAGATGTTTGGAACAATATACCTTGAGATGAAAAATAATCTCGTAAACAATTAAATTCAGTGCCATTGTCACTCCGTATACGACGTATATCAGCCCCAAACTGATGATTCACCATAGCAATGAATTTAAGAAACATAGAATAAACAGCACACTTATCCGTCAATAAAATAACCCAAACAGCTCTAGAAAAATCATCCACCAAGGTCAAAAAATATCGTGCCCTATTAGATAACGGAACACGATATGGTCCCCACAGATCACAGTGTATAAGTTCAATGCATCTCAAAGCCCGACTACTACTATCAGAAAAAGCATCACGAGTCTGTTTATCTTGATGACAAATATCACAAGCTTTATGAGAAAACACACTACTACCAGAAAGAAAAGGCAAAGTCTGCATTACTTTATCTGAAGGATGTCCCAGTCTACTATGCCAAACCTCGGAATCACTCTCTCTGCATGCCAGGATCACCGAAGCAAAAGAAGCTGGAACCTCCCCCAAGAAGTAAAGTCCACCCCTTTGTTCACCTGCTCCAATCACCATCCTCGTACTTCGGTCCTGAACAAAACACAAATCAGGAGTAAATAACATATCACAATTTCTAGCACCAATCAATTGTGAGACAGAGATCAAGTTGCAAGTCAATGTCAGAACATAAAGAACATCCGTCAACACCAATGAAGCAGTCAAAAATACTTTACCTCTCAGAACAGCCTCAATAGTGCTCCCATCAGGCAAAATCACAGGACAGACAGGGCCCTCAAAGCAATCAACTAAACAGTCACGAGAACCTGTCGCATGAAGAGTTGCCCCAGTATCGAATATCCAAGGGACAAAAGAATTCTTACCCATCAAACGATCAGAGTTTGAAGAACCAGGGTTGGAAGGATTGTCGTTACCCAGCAAGCTCATCAGTTTCTGCCGTTGTTCACCTGAGAGTGGTGAAGGATACCCTCCATGCATCATTTCTGCTGAACTCCCAGCAAGACCATCAGGGACACCATGCCCAGCAGCGGCGACATGATGAACAACCCCTGCGCCACCAGCACCACCTGCACCACGTCTCTGCTGTGGTGCCGGGCCTCTGCCACCACCAGTACCACGTCCGCCCTCACGCCGAGGACGAGTATCCCACCACTATGGATAACCAATCTTGGCAAAGCAAGTTGCAATATCATGACCTATTTTTTTGCAATGAGTATAGATCATACCTGATTTGTCCCTGGAATCTGAGGTTCTACTATTAGAAGCAGTAGAAAGACGAGGTGAAGTCTTGATAGCCAGTGCCAACACCTCCTCAGTAGCAGATTGGACCTAAGATTTTTGCATATCCTCCTCCTCACGGACTGCCTGGTATGCCCGATCTAAACTTGGCTTAGGATCCTGAGCCAGAAGATTAGATCGGGTATGACCATACAACTCAGCATTCAACCCATACATAAAGTCCTGAAAGTGGTATTCATCCCTTATAGCCTGTAGCTTTGCAGCAAGTTCACCACAGGTACAAGTAGGCAATGAAAAATAAGCAGCTTGTTCATCCCACAAAGACTGCAAATTTCTAAAGTAGGTTTCCACAGACATCGAAGCCGTTTGTTTGCACTCAGCCAAAGCCACCTTAACTTGTTGCTTCCGAGTGCCATTGCTAACAACAAATCTTTTCTCCAACAAGTTCCACAATGGATAAACCTCCTCAAAGTACGACAAAGATTTCTTCAGAGACAGATCAATGGTATTATGAACCCATTGAACCAATAGCGCTTGCACACATCTCCAATCGAGCAATTTACTAGCATCATTAACAGGTTTGACTTCAGTACCTTCCAAAAAAGTGATCTTTCGCCTAGAGATCAGGAAGAGACGTATCGAGCGAGACCACTCAGCATAGTTCGGTCCACGAAAAACAATAGGAGTAATGATATTTCCTAGTTTATCAGCAGAACTTAGAAAATAAGGATCCTTCGAATTAGGATAATTTGTGTTGTGTGCACCGCCACCGCCAGTCGTGACGGAGGAGCTGGACGCAGCATCGTCTGCCATCACGGATGTCGGGTGTACAAAAATTTTGTACAACTCCGACGAATCGGCCGCTGATGAACGGGGTTGGCGGTGAATCGGCCGCGATAAGGGGTGCCAGATCTGGCGCATAGGGGCGAGCGGATGTCGGATATACAAAAAAAAGTACAACTTCGACGAATCCGTCGCTCATGGACGGGGTCGGCGGCGAATCGGCCGCAATCAGGGGCGCCGGATCTGGCGCGGAGGGATGAGCGGCGCGGATGTGGGGTGTACAAAATAAAGTACAACTCCGACAAATTGGCCGCTGATGGACGGGGTCGGCGGCGAATCGGCCGCTGCTGGACGGGGTACAGTCGGGCGCCGAAATCAATCGGGAAGCCCCTTCCTTTGCTAATGTTAAAGGAAAAAGAAGAAGAAGAAGAAGAAGGAAGAGTACTTTTTTTGCAAGAAACGCAGAAAATTTAAATACCAGCAGAATTAAACTAACTCGATGATTCAGAATTCTAGCAAAGACCCAGATGGGAGAAGCCTCTTCCTCGGCTAGTACACGTTCACAAAAAAGGAACCAAGGAGTAAAGTTTAGATTTTTAAAGTTGCCGAGAAGGAAATGCGCCTCCTTTTCTCTTCCCAGAGTGAAGAATTCTGAGATCGATGGAAGCTTCCAATGGTCTTATCCTTCCTTCTTTCCTTTGTTTTGATTTTCTTCGGTTTGAAAGTTTCTTCCTTTTAGAGTCGGGCGCCGGGATCAGTCAGGGTTTTTTCGGAAGATGGCGGCTAGGGTTTTTCGGGAGGCTCTGATACCATATAGGAAATAATAATGCCTTGTTCTCATTGATGGGGTATGTTTACAATATATATAGTGCTACATTATTGGGCTTATGGGCCATATTTACATTAGGTACAAATATAATCTAACAGTAAGGCCTTGATTATGGATATTTAAATTTTGGTGAAAAAAATATAAAAAAAGGGTATATTCGATTTACGATATACAAGGGTTATTTCGAGATTGATTAGAGATTTAAATTTTTTTGACTTGACAGCCTAAAATGATTAGAAATTTTGGTGGAGTGTCTTGAGAATTTTATTGAAAAACTTTTGAGAAACTTAAAATTTTAGATTAGATCATATATTGGTAGAGGACCAAGAAGCAAGCAAGGTCATCCTAATGAGATAGAAGTATTCCACATTAAGTTGCCATACCACCTACGATTATGATAGTACATATACACAAGTATAATTAGTCATCGACCTAACTTTCTCTTTGACCTTAACCAGGAAGATGGTAGGACTGCCAATATAGGCACAAACACCGGACAAGACTTAGATTCCTAATAAACATAAACTATTTACAATTTTCTTGCATTGTTCTCTTTCATGCTTATTTTTAAACTAGCTTGACTAATGCCGCTATTTTAGCTCAGTTTTGCAAGCTTATCCTTTTTATTGAACTTGTTCAGGACATATGTGTTATTGTGGGCGCCCACTAATGTATTGTCTAATGTGGACCGACGTATTATGGTCTGATCAACCATAGTGCACTTGGTTCGCCCTCATATGAACTATTCTAGTGGATGCAGATATAGTCAACTTGCCCTTTAGGATCTCATCCGCAACTGACAACTCCCTTTCGAACTACTAAAACGCCTTTGATCTCCGTAATTAAAATCACTCACACCTCCTTGAATCCTTTATTGTTTTGACTTCAGGTACACCAACGTTCGTGCTTGAGGATTTCCATTTGTTGTCATGCCACTCACGACCATGATAGTTATACACAAGTGTAGTAGCTGTCGACCAAGCCATGTGATTTTATCTCCATCTTGACGTACTCGTCTTTCCTTAAAACTAGATCTATCATCATGACCTTCTAATCTTTTGACACTTGAAAAGAATTAGAATCGTCTCCTTAACCACACCCTTATCTAGTAGACTATCTTCTCTCTAGAAACCTTGTCCTTAACTTATTTTACTAAGTTCCTTAACTATTTTTATTTCGTGCCTTAACTTGGCCCTTTTTATTTCCGTGCGTAATCATTACCTCATGAACCCCCACTCTCCATTTAGATCTTTTGTGTGCCTTACTGTGACATTGATATTTGGAGCGTGAAACTAGCTGTTACCTTCCAACAAATCTTATATGCAAAACCGAGACGAGCCCACCTTCGTGTAGGTATATCATGTCCCACTAAAACACGTTCCCTTGTACTCTATTTTTATCCTACGACTTCCAAGACAAAAGGGCTACACTACACCTTTACCATGACACCGATATACTTTCCAACTATAGACAAGGACGCAACCTCGACTCATGTTCTTCGACCCAATAAATGATTATGGTCCACCTAATTCGTGTGCTTTATGTTGATTGCTACCCGTGCCTTTTATTTTGTGCCTTATCTTAATTTGCTTAGACCCATACATTTTTATTTTTACTTTCGTGCAATAATCCGTATTTATTATCCAAACCCTTACCATGACCGCTAAACCTAACTACACTCTCCTCCTGATTGTTTTATTCTCTTCAAGGATCTTATTTTTACTACCCTGTTATTCATGCAAACCTTGTTTCTTATGTGTGAAGATGGAAAGCTTATCATGACACTCTTCGGTTAAAAACGAGGATTTAATTAGAAGGCCCATAGAGGAGATTGGTGTTATAGTTAAATAAAATAATTGTATGATTAGAAAATTTGGTAGTGATATTATCTTTTGACGAGATGAGATGTTCAAAGGATAGTGTATTTGCTATTTATAAAGAGTTCGAGATTTCTTAAACAATCGTGATGCTTATGAATAAATTTTATAATAAAATAGGAGTACAAAATCCATGGTAAGAGGATTGACTTGACTTTGGAAATTGATTGAGGATATGGAAAATTTACTAGGAGGATTATGAATATAAAGCTAAGACGAGTTCCATACTACCATCATGGATTATAGATGGTTGAATTCAAATTTCGAGAAAGACATCAATAAATAAATGTTTGAGAGTTTACATTTATGATGACGAAAGATTGAGTTATGAAGGTATACTTTTGATTAACAAATTAGCTTCCAAGATTATCGAACATTGGAGACGGACTCTTATTTCGGTACTTTTGGATATATGATAAATAAGTACAAATTTGTAGTAAGAGGATTTTGATGTTTACATGGACCTAAATTGATTGAAGGTATGAAATTTTAATTTTCGAGCTTGGGGATAAATAAATAAATATATATATATATATATATATATATATATATATATATATGTGTGTGTGTGTGTGTGTGTGTGTGTGTGTGTGTGTATGGTTAGTATATTAAAGAATTCAAAGTTCAGACTATTTGAAGTTCAATGATGAGATATAAAAATTTAGACTACACTTTTAGATCAAATATCTATAAGTTAAACTTTGGAGGGAACATAAAATGAAAAAGGTTTTAAAAGGACGATTTAGGTTAATATGAGTTTTGATAAATAGATAAAAAATGAAATATGATCGAGGAAGTTATCATCTAACCATGAGGTTGCCTTTTATAAGGTTAATGTTAGGGTTGATCAAGCCTAGTCATTGATCAGTTGTCGTACACATGATCATATTCTAAACTAGAACCATCAAAAATTATTTTTCCTAGTCATTCAAGTGACATATTTTCGTTGAAATCTCGTTCACCTTCTCGTCAAACATTTTGATTGCCTTCTCGCCTAAGATGAATCTCGTACGACTATTCGAATCAACTCTTGTATTACCACAACCCTACCAATTCTAACTATTCCTACATTTCGAGGACAAAATTTTTTTAAGTTGGGTAGGATGTAAACCCCCTAAATTTCTACTACATTTTTTTATATATATAAATAAATCGGTATTTAAATTGTACTTCGTATTTTATACGTCGTGTACGAGTTAGCGTTATTCGTATTTGTACGACGCGGGCGAATGTGCATTTTCGTATTTGCTCGACGAGTGCGAATATGTGCGAGGTACATATTTTAGAAAACATTTTTATTTTATTATAAAGGAAGTATAGTTTTTCAAATATATAAATATATATAGAGGAAAATGTACGTAAGGTCGACCTTAGGTAAGTTACCTAAGGTCGACCTCATTTTCTTCACTTTACAACATTTTTTTCTTGAATTTTTTTTATGGGATTCATCTACACCTTATTGATTGGCAACATACCAAATTTCAAGAAAAAATAATATTGTTTTGCCCCCTTTCTATCCCTTGCAAAATCGACGGTCTAAAACTTTGCTGCTACACCGTCGATTTTGAACCTTATTGATAGGGGGCTAAACAATATTATTTTTTCTTAAAATTTGGTATGTTGCCAATCAATAAGGTGTAGATGAATCCCATAAAAAAAATTCAAGAAAAAAATGTTGTAAAGTAAGGAAAATGAGGTCGACCTTAGGTAACTTACCTAAGGTCGACCTTAGGTACATTTTCCTCATAAACCTTAGGTACATTTTTCTCATATATATATATATATATATATATATATATATATATATATATATATATATATATATGAGGAAAATGTACCTAAGGTCGACCTTAGGTAAGTTACCAAAGGTCGACCTCATTTTCCTTACATTACAACATTTTTTTTTTGAATTTTTTTATGGGATTCATCTACACCTTATTGATTGGCAACATACCAAATTTCAAGAAAAAATAATATTGTTTAGCCCCCTATCAATAAGGTGCAAAATCGACGGTGTAGCAGCAAAGTTTTAGACCGTCGATTTTGCAAGGGATAGATAGGGGGCAAAACAATATTATTTTTTCTTGAAATTTGGTATGTTGCCAATCAATAAGGTGTAGATGAATCCCATAAAAACAAATTCAAGAAAAAAATGTTGTAAAGTGAGGAAAATGAGGTCGACCTTAGGTAACTTACCTAAGGTCGACCTTAGGTACATTTTCCTCTATATATATATATATATATATATATATATATATATATATATATATATATATATATATATATATATATATTTATATATATATATATATATATATATATATATATATATATATATATATATATATATATATATATATATATATATATATATGATAATTACTTAATTTGTTTAAGGTTATGAGCAAAAAGAAAAAAAGAATTTCAAAACTTCATAAAGTGCTATTTTATTTTACAAAAGTAATTTAGAAAAACGAGGATATTGTAAATATTTGCATACATGAAACTATATCATATATAAATTTTAATATCTAATTTTTGAAATTTATTTAATAATAATATTTTATTACTTGAAAGGATATTTTAAAAATATTGTTTGGTTTAGAAATAAATAAATTATGGTGATTTAAATTAGAAAAGATTTTATTCGATTTTAATGGCTTTAAATTAAAAATATAATTATCTATATCAGATTTAGATTGGATCGAGATAGTTTTAAATTAAATAATGGGAAATCTAATAGAGAATTTAAATCATCCCAAGGCTATATCTAACCGAGAGCACCACCTCCTATATAAGGAGAGGCTCCCTCTCTCTTTTCCATAAAACAATTCACAACTCCAATTCCACTCAAAATTTGTATCGTGTCCGTGCCCTTCTTCCCATCCATTATTTTCTTTTTTTTATTACAAATACATTATCACCACCATGTCCGACAAACCCGGACACATCACATCATCGATTCCATTACGTGTCAGAACCCAACCCTGACAGGACACACCCATCCCCGGATACAAGAAATCAGGCAATCCAAACCTTCACCCCGTTCTATTCGCCACCATCACGACCTCGTCCCCGACATCGGCTCCAACACCCGTTCCGACAGCAGCTCGCCTTCACCCCTAAAATCATCGCCACCATCCTCGACAACCCGTCAGCACCCACGGCCAGCGACCGCCGCCTACCGCCATCACCACCTCCTTTACTTTCGTCCACCACCACGACGACCACAACCAACACAAGAAAGAAGAAGGGAACCCTAACCCTAAACTCACCTCAGGAGCCACCGCCGTCACCTTTACGAGCCACCGTCGCCGCCTTTACGAGCCCGGAACCGAAACCCTTTCCGGCCGACCGCATCTGCGTCCGGCCGAGCACCACGTGGCCGTCCGCTGCGCCGCCCAACATAGGACCCCCAGCGCCGGAGCCCGTAGCCGCCGAGCTTACCCGCCGTCGTCCGTCGCGGCCGCACCTCACCATGATTTCCTCTATGAGTCCCCCTATCCCTCACTTTCGAACTTCCTCATTTCCTCATTCTCTCTCATCTCTTTCTTTCATTTTTCTTTTTTTTAAAAAGCAGAGAACAACTGCTGTTGTTTGGTAATATTAATATTATTATTATTATCAATATTATTATTATTATCATTATTATTTTCAATGTGGTGATGTATAGCCATTATTATAAGCTGGTTATATATATATATTTGTAACAAAATATAATGATAGGCTTGCCTATACTAATTCTCAAGTGAGTTTCAATTTATAGAAATATTTTTCTAAATATAAAATAAATTGATAGATTCAAAAATATTTATCCAAAAATAATTTTTACCCATAAATTATATAGTGTTAAAACATAAGATAAAATTTAGTACTAAATATTTATCTAAAAACATTGCTTATGCAAATTATAGTATTTAGATGTGCTAGAGAAAATTTCAGAACTAAAATTATATGTTTTAAGATATTATTATGTTATGATTATTGGCCTACAAAAATAATATTTTTAAAAATGTTGAGCCTTAAATAGATTTCTAAATTTTTATATAATTTATTAATGTATTTTCAACCAATAAAAAAACATAGTTTTTTTCTACTTGAAAAATCCAATTTTTTACAACTTGGATTATTTATAGCCTAAAAACGAATTTATGATCAAAACATATTTCACTAATAAATATTTATACTTTTCTAAAATAGTATATGTATCTTTCTCCACAAATACTCATTAATTGGCAATCTTGATCATGATTAATCACACGTTCATATTTTCCACGACTTCAAACCTCTACACCTCGAACATGGCTATTGGGCTATTTGCGACATGTTAGAATCTCGCACAAACACCAGGCAAGATACCTTGCCACCTTTACTGCTTACATTAGTTGCATTTATTTATTCAGTTATTGTATATTTTTTGTACTTTTATTTCCAGTTATTTGTTTTTCCTCTTGCATGTGGACCTAGAGTTAAGGGACTACCGTCAATCTAGTGTGTCTCATTAACTTGTCACGATTGTACACGAGTTGTGTGTGAGTTGTGAGTAACATATAGAGGTCACTTGTGTGTTGGCTGATCCCCCGTGCGCATGCGTAGGAATAACTGTCAATAGATGCATGTTAGAAGACTTGACAGTCATCTGTTATAAAACAGTGTTGTGGAAGCGACACGTGTTGGTGCGTCTTGGTTACGTCGCACATATAGTATCATTGGGGGGAGGGGACAGCTACTAACGTAGGGTCTACATTTACTTTTTGCACACATTATGGGAGCTAGTGACTCGAATGAGCGCTACTTATTACCCGACCGATATTGTCTCGGATGAGCGCTACTTAACGGCCACTCTTTATTACTTGCGTGAATCCTTACAGCCCCTGTGAAGAACGTTGTCCTCAAAGTGCATATCACATAGATGGTTAGGGACCCGATTGTGCAGTAGTTTTTATAGTGTTTATTTTTGTAGTATATCGGGATGTTCTTCATGTATCTTGTTACGTCCCTCTGAGGACCTGGTGATCTCTCAAGGTGTGTGTTTTGTGATTTCTTGCAGGTGCTTTAGCTAAGGCCATGTCTTCCTTCCTTCGTGATGATTGCTCTTGGCCTCGTCACTTGCTTAGCTCGACCAATTCTTTCTTTGTATATTTTCTTATTTAAAATTTATTGGTAGTGGATATGTCTCCGCCCAACGTATGTACAAATGACTATTTAATTATATCATTAAACCTTCATATTTGTGGATGAGATTTAGTTTGTCATGGCTTTCTACATTTTACAGCTTATGTATACATACGAACATCTCATATACTAGTATGTATACAGCTGGCATGATACGTATCTGGTCCCAAGTATTTTGGGACTGGGGCGTTACACTCAGGCTGCTTGACCTGACTGATGAAAGACTCAGCATCCTTTAGGGCTTCACAGAGAGCCTCCCGAGTATCTTTAGACAGGCGGAGGAGCCCGAACAAGGACAGCCGATCTGGAGTACTGGCAAGTTGTACCATTATGTCGAAGTTGTAGGGTTTGGTTAACCCCGAAGCATTATCTTCTCGTAGAGTCCTGTCAAAGCGGGCCTCCTTATGCTTCTGCTTGTCTGCTGCTAGAAGTTGGGAAGGACCTTCACCTTGAGCAGCCGAGGTGGTGACGGAAGGTGCCACTTCGACAGGGGCTTCCTCAGGCTGAGCGTTCTGCTGTGAACATGTTTGTACAGGAAGTGCCTCCTTGGGATAGGAGGTCACCATTCGGCAAGACTTGGTCTTCTTACCTTTAGCTTTGGAGGTAGAATGTACCCCCGGTTGAGTCAGTTCCGAAGCGAGATCTGGGTGAACCCACATGATCTTCCCCTGAGATATGGTGAGTGGAATCAGTCCACCCGCGTTGTCACGAGTCGACGGAAGGTTGACCACCTCCAACATCACCTTCGGGATGGAGACAACACCATCTTGAGTTGTAGTAGGTGATAAAGTACCGAACTGAAGCGACACCATGTTGACCAAGACTGTCTTCTCTTCGTAATCGACTGAGATGATGTTCGCATGGGTCATACATTGTATGTAGTTCTTGAGGATATAGCAGTCTTGAGTTGGATGTCCAACGAACCGAAGGTAGTAAAAGTACCTCGAGTCGCCCACTCTGTCCACCTCGTCAGGACGCTTAGGATCAGGCAACTTGATCTTATCGCTCTGTTTCAGCATCTCGAAGAGTTGTAAGGAGTCCTCTTCATTGAAGGAGTAGACCTCCTTCGGCCTTGGTGCAGGTAGAGTCTTCTGAGAGGGCCCTTGCTTGATTTTCGAAGCATTGACAATCAATGCATGCTTCCCTTTCGCCGCGTACCTACTACTTTTGGTTGCAGCACGTTTCCTTTTGTCATCAAAGGTGGAGAAGTTAATCCCCAGAAGGCGAGCATTATGTGTCTTCTTCTCAGCAGCTTCGACCCCGATGATCAATAAACTCCAATCGGGAGGCTGGATGGAGTCAAGCCAGAGCTTGATTGCAGGCATCGATCAGTGCATGTTCTGGCATACCCGGAGGCAACCTTAAGCACGCTTGTCGGAAACGTTCGATGAAGGCTCAAACAGTCTCCTTCTCTGTCTAGCGCACTTCTATAAGAGATGACATGGTCATGTCCTTTCTACCGTCGTAGAATCGGTCAAGGAAGAGTCGTGTGAAGTCATCGAAGGATGATATGGAGTGGTCAGGGAGACTGCAGTACCATTCGTAAGCGACTCCCTTCAACGCCCCGACAAATAGGCTTGTGAGTAGGGCATCTTCTTTTGGGAGATGTCCCATTTGAGACTGGAAGTAGGTGAAATACCAGCAAGAAGAATCCTTTCCATCGTTTGGTGTCAGTGTTTATTATTTATACTTGGAAGGGTAAACCACTTTGTTCCATTCAATAGGGTAAGGTTGTGGGATTCCCATCTTCTGACGTTCTTCCTTCTTGTTTCGTGCTTCAAAGCATTCTCGCAGATCTCTGATCATGTCAAACAGATCTTCTGTAGGACTGGGAGCCGGTGAGGGTGGTAAGGTATGAAGTTTGGTATTTGAAATAGCCAACATTCAAGGTGCAGTGTGATGATCTACACCCTAAGATAGCCATTGAGGGGGTAAACTTGATTCTCCATTGGCCTCTTGGTCGGGACTGGTGAAGACAGGTGCCCTTGCTAATGGTTGAGATGCCAGAGTAGTCCGAATCGCAAATACCATTTGAGTCAAGGATTTTATGGTGAGGGTTTTGAGGCTCCCTTCCAGGGTGTCCATGTGCTGCACGATGTCTGGAGTTAGAGCGTCTGACTCTCCTTCATCACCATCTCCAGCCATGTAGACTGGCATAACATAGGTGGAAGTGGATGGATCAGTCGAGGCTTCGCTTTCGACCTCACTTTCCTGCGAAAGAGCTTCCCCTTCTGAGACCTCGTACTAGCTATCCCCAGCTACCTCGGGGTCGGTTCCTTAGAGAACGTCCTCATCTTCAAGCGGAGGGTTGTCATGGATAGCAGGAGTTTGATCATTCCCAGCTGATGCTTCCGCTAGAACCTTCTTCCATGACCGGGTGCTCTCAAACACCCCTGAGGACGGGACCATCGTTTTGCTTTTTCTTGGCTGACTCTTGGACGATGCTGCTAAGGTCGAGGGATTGGTGGTTGTCTTTCTCCCTGATGAATGGGAGTTGGAGACATATGGCAAAAAATGACCTTGGGCTCTGACTCATCTTCAACTGGCACCTCCTTTCTGAGACGATGTCGGATGGGTGCAACTGGTTGCAGTCGCTGGAATACAGACTGCCTGGATGATAAAGTCATTGTTTTGCAACAGCAGCAGTTGATGGTGACCATGGCACAAGTGTGCCCTATGACGGAAGTATTGTACTTAATGGTCAGCTCTCCTGATCTGCATTTTTGAGTAATCACATTACGCAAATCATGAGGGGAGAGTTTCACTTTCACACCCCCTTCAGGCGCAATACTAGGCCAAGTGCCGGGTGGTCATGTGAATGCTGCATCCCCTGATCCAGTTCCAGTGCATGAGACACGCCCAGATCATTGGTGGGGAAGCAACAAGTACTGCGACTTTAACCCACTTCATGTGCACAACCCATGTGGGCGCATGGGTTCAAAGTCACAAGTTTTGCCTCATACGACTTGGTTCCAAGTGCAGAAGATACGCCCTAGCAAAATGAGGACTTTGAGAGTCGGTTCGTATCTGGTACAAACGCACCCGAGTCGACACTGTACAGTTTACCATCGGCAGCGTGCATAATTTTGAGCGCGCATCTCTGGTTCACTGTGGGCATAGCACATTTGGGGTGCATGGCCCGTGCTGCCTTAGATTTTTTTGTACCATCCTGCGAAGGCGTATAGTACTCAGAATCCAACTCATCCTTGCCACGACAGCGAGTGATTCTGTCAAAGACATAGGCCCTCTCCTGCACGCCAGAGTTCATGCGCGGGAAGTTGGATGTGCCTTTGTTTCATCGGCGCATCTTCTTCAACTGGGAAGAGGACAATTGGGGAATGCAGTCTACACAGCATTTCCCAGGCAGATGCGCTGTACTGGCGGGTGCATCTTGCTTGCTGAGAACTTCAGTAGGAAGGGTGGGCTATGGTAGGGCGTCCCCTTCAGTGGTGGTGCTCGGCGCATCTCCTTTGTGCACCCAGACTTGGCGAGTCTTCTTCGACTTTGGCAGCCGCTTCAAAGGACTTGTGCTGCCTTCAAAGATGAACTCCTCATATGCCTATTGATTGAGGTGCACCACGAATGTCTTGTGGGAGGAGCCAAGCTTGATGTCGTCGGATTGCGACACAACTTTCTCATCAGAAGAGAAAGAAGTCCCCAGCAGAGTCGCCGGCTTATTTGCCATCGAAAATGCTACAAGGTTTTGTTGATTAAAACTTTGGTATTTTAATGATAAATAGAACAGTATACAATATAGGACTTAGACGTAGTCCTAGGAGTACACTTTTATTTTTATCTGAAAACTATATCGGTGGAGCGAGTGGTAATACGTTGACTCCGTTGACGATCTGACGACGACCTTGGATTCTCTGAAGGTCCGTGCTGCTCTGGATGCCAGAGCGTTTGGAAGAGAAGTAGACATTACGTGTCTCTTCTCGTCTCTATAGGTAGATATGATAATCTATCTGTCTGTATGTGTGCGTATGAAGGAATGATCGCTCTATTTATAAGCAACAGACTGGTCTGCTCATGTGCACATACGTAGGATGCACATGTACGTGGGAACGCTACATGGCTGATGTTGTGGGCCGCATGGATGATGCGGCCTGAGTTGAAGATGAATCTTGTTTGAACTGCACTGTTGGGCTACGGTGGAGCTGACACGTGGCAGTTGCGAAGATTCAACCGTTGCTGAGATCTCGGGTGGCTAGCACCCATTCGTACGCAGAACTGAGTCAAATAACACATGGCACGTGTTTATGGCTCAAAGATCTCAAATTTGGTGGAGGGTGATCTGTCAGGATGCGCCTAGGATCTGGCACATGGGGTGACTTGGTCTATGATTTAAGAGGTCACAGACAAGTCATGACGCATGGCTTCGAGGCACATGCGTAGATTTTGGACGCATGACTGTGGAAGCGCATGTAGAGACTTGGCTTCTATCTTTTGGGATCAGGAGTAAGTTGGGGGCGCATGCTTTTGAGGTGCATGTAAATTTTTGGGTGCATGGCTGTGGAGGCGCATGTGAGTGATCGTCCAGCCACGTGGCAAGGACAACCATAGCTGACAAAATGTAATGATGAAGATGACGTTGGCAGCTCTTCATTTTCTGTAAAAAGATGTCAACTATTCAGTCTTCGGGAAGCGTGCTGCCGACTCTGTCACATAGCATTAAATGCTTGATGGGTAACGAGTTGAAGTGGGCGCATCAGTTTGTGCCCCACTAGGCACATGGGTCTATGTCCTATTGGACGCATCGGTATGGGGCACATGGTGCTGACGACGCATCTGCCGCACGACGCATCCTTATTGGCCCGTCTGTTGAGTTATTCGAGGCATTAATGGCTATTTGACTTGACTGAATACGAAGAGGCAGATTCATTGGCATTAATGCAAATTTATTGCACAGGATATGAGGAGACTGCCACTTGGCGCATGGGCGAGGGTTGCCCCGGCCTATAAATAGCTTTGTGAAGAGGGTTGTTTCTCATTTTACTTAGCTTTCCTTCATGGAGATGAACTCGATCGGTCCCCTGCCTTGGCGAGTTGACGATGAACTCCTTCCGAAGACGAAGATGTGCCGAATTGGTTTTTTCACCATCGGCCCTGTGAAAGTACATGTTGCATCTAAATATCGGGATTGTGGTGTCCCGACACAGGCTGAAGGTGCCTGTTGCATCCAAAGATCGGGGCGGTCGTGCCCCAATTTTTGTTATACTGGAAGAGTCGTAGGTCGGGGCTATCGTGCCCCGATTTGGATAGGCTAGAAGAGCCACTCCTCCTGCTAGAGTGCCCTCATGCTGAAGAGGAGGAGATTCGCTCTGACTATGCATGGGGATGCGCCTACGCTGAAATGCTAGAATGATGTGCCTGGCTGTTGCATTTGAGTTATGCGCCTGGTTGTACGTTGAAGTGATACGCCTGGCTGTAGCATTGCACCTGACTGTAGCTTTTAGGATTTTCTTTCTCTTTTGTAAAAGAATTCTCCTTTGTAAAAGACATGTAATAGACTTTCATATGAAATAAAAGTCCCATTTATATGTCTCTACTTCTTTGCTATTTTCTGCTGTGCCAAGTATTCTGTTCCTGGCACATGTTAATTTCTTGCGCATGAGAGTTAGGGCGCATAGGAGTTCCGGCCTTAGATGCGCCTGAAATTTCATGCTTCTACAATATTATATACCATCATTCTTATACTTGTTAGCCCAAAACAAACTTGTCATTCTATTCGAATTAGGAATAATATGCAACATGTTTGGATGAATAAAGTTGATCACTTTCAAATTTATTGCAATATGATCTTGAGCCAATTGTAACATCTTGAGGATATTATTAATTCCAACACTGTAGCATTTAGTCTTTCCACTATTTCAATTTGATTGGAAGCAATATGTAGCATTATGTATCGCTGAATTATTTTTGATGATAAACTACTTTGTTCAAAAAAATTATTTGTAATTACAACAAATAGAATTTTGCATATCTATAAATAAAACATGCATTTGCAAAGGCATTGGGCATAACAAAAGGCTTTTTAGTCAAATCTAAATTCATATGCCCAAATTTGATCTATAGAATATTATAATTGTTCTAAAACATATTAGAACTATTACCAGGATAATGTATGTAGAGATTTTTTTTGTAGCATCAGATTTAAATGTGTACTGTTTAATAATTCTATTTATATTATTGTTCTTATATACACAATATTGGTTGCTAATATTTGTTAACATATGTAGCAAATCATTGATTAGCACATACTTTAACACATGTAATTTTGTATGGTGTAACATATAATAAGGCACTTTTTTGTATAGTTGCTATGCATATTATTGGTAAAGTGCAAGGTCCATAACACCTATTCTAATTCCATGTTTTCTATTCCTAATGCATCACGAGGAATCTTTTTCATTTAATATTATTAATAACTATTTTAGTAGTTGATGTAATGGATAATGACATAAAATTTTGTCAGATCATGGTATTTATGACGCTACATTCAAAACTAGGTGTTGATACGCATCAATAACAAAATTTTATATCGTTCAATATTAATTTTGGAGTTTGGCATGGAATAAAATTTTGCGAAGTCAGCTAAATATAAATATATTGTTATGTGGTTATTTATATCTAATGTTTAATTTATGATTTTTTTTTATACATTCTGCTATATAGTATTATCATATGTTTTCTTTCACTGTATTATGTAACTGAAATATATGCTAGACTTATAAAAAAAATTGGCATATTAATAGCATCTTTATAATTCTTATTTTTCATATTTACCATACAAAATATTGTTGAATTATTTTGATGTTAAAATTTATAAACAGTATATATTGGTGTCCCAGAATGAATTAGTTGTGCATCGGTTTAAATTATATTTCTTATTAACATGCTAACTAATATTTATATTCTTTAAGACCTAATTGTTAGAGATTTTATCCTTTTCGGACATGATCTTTATAATGTTATCTCTCTAAGTTAGAAGCATTAGAGATTGTGACTCATCAGAAAAGACTCAAACATGCTAAGGGTGAAGGTAAGCATTACAAATTTTTTGCACTATTGTTATAAACTTGATGTTTGTAAATCTTGTTTTTCAAAATTTTGGATATTAATAGATGTTTACCAAGAATAATGAGACTATTGCCAAATAATAAAAATAACATTTTTTTGTATTGTTATTAATAAGTTATGATCGTTTGGAAATGGTTATAGTTCTGTACGTTATTGTATTAAATTATTTCCCTAGGTCGGTTTGCATGTTTGAACCTTAGCTAATCGTATTGTCAAAATATTAGAATTTCTAGTCAGACAAAGAAATCACAATATTGTTATTTTACAATATTTACATTATGTTAGACAAATATTGGTTTGCATATAATATGTGACATTATAATTCTTTTGATTCATTTAAACAATTTAGTCAAAAGAAAATAGTTTAATGATATTTAAATTAATTATTGTTGATCTTTTGTGTCGTGACTCATTGTATATTGTATTGAGATTCGAGATATCGTATCGAGAGGAAAAGTATATATATGTGTATTGCGTAGGCTACCCCCTTTATACCCATTTTCTATATTGTCTAATAGCAGTCGCAAAAGACAAGTACAATGCACCAAATTTAGCCCTAGTTGTTCACACATGCATTCAAATATTTCAATCACTTAATATGCTTGTAATATTTTTCTTGTGCGTTTTGATCATCATACTTGTTCCTTATTGTTTTCCATCATGATAGGATATGTGGACAGGTGAGGATGACTTGGACTATCCTACGTATTATGGCCCACTAGAGGACATGTTAGGAGAGACTAGTTGTTACGACCCGCACCTAGTGTAAGGGCACGAGATCGTGGGTACGTCCAGCTTACGCCGCAGTATCGACGGTAGAACATTGTCCTACGTTTCAACAACTACTAAATACAGTACAAAGTACATGTCCATATTTACTCTCCACAAGAAGGACAATCTTAGAAGATACAACTCAATCACAAAGCTAAGGAGAAATAACAGAACGATATAGATTAGGAGGATATCAAAGTGCGATACAACCAGAATATAAATAAGATTAAGTGTTATCATCTCATCCCAAAATAGAAGTAATATATATATATATATATATATATATATATATATATATATATATATATATATATATATATATATATATATATATATATATAACAAATGACCTCTAGCCTAGTGGATAAGAGAGATGCATGCGGCCCGAGTGGTCAGGAGTTCGAATCCCAGTGGGAGCGATTCCAGAAATAATTTACCTGGTTCCAAATATATATATATATATATTTATATATATATATATATATATATATATATATATATATATATATATATATATATATATATATATATATATATATATATATATATATATACAACTCATGAAAGATAACTGAAGACAATTCAGGCAATATCCTAGCAATCAATTGTAAGCACTACTGGTGTCTCCTTTAGGCTAGCTGGGTCCTCCTGGTGATCCAAGTAATCATCCAAGTTCTCTGTAAAATTTAGTCAATGTATCCAGTTAGGATTGGAGCGAAGTACATAACTCTGAAAGCAGTTCCAATGCATGGTATAAAATATAGAACTAGCAATTGAATATAACACATGACGTGATGTAAAGGAAGTACATGTATACAGGAATATTAATAAGGAAACTGAATACATGAATAAAATAGAGAATCTATGAACTATAGTAATTATAAGTGATTCAGAGCACAAGACAGTTACGTGATTGGTTTAGGTTGTACATGAGTAATCTATGGTAACTCCATTATATGTGAAGTTATAATCGACATATGCATGAGTATACTAGAGGAATTTAATCACATAACCACTTCTACTTCCCCATACCCAAATCAATACACAAGGATCCTATCACATTACGTTACATACATGATTGTTAGTTTGAACATGAAGCACATGTGGTCATAAGAATACATGAGAGCACATGAGTGTACATAAATAATACGAATACAAGGAGTACAAGATGTCCATGGTAAAGTACATGAACATGAAATACTCGATGCACCCGTTAAGGGGATAACATCTCATGACAAGATCCATATAGTACTGGTCCATGATAACAATGTGTCAGCATCAAGTAAAATAGTCTAGCGCAGGCAATATAGATACTATCTTGAATAAAAACTAACAGAGAATGTACTCGTCTGATACCCTAAACAAAAGATGTGTATCGGTATCCGAGCTGGAGTCACAAAGACCTATTAAGAGAATTACAGGTTACTGAGTGTTCTAGATTAAACAAATAGAGTTAAATGCATGCTGTTAGGCCTTTTCTAGGTCAGTAAAGTCAATTTGGTCAAACCTAGTCAAATAGTCCACTATGAGTCAAACTTTAGCTAATTCGTCAATCCTTGGTCAACCTTGGTCCTATTTGGTCAATATATAGGGTTTTGCTAGTAGCCTAGTTAAGCTAATGAGATGCAACCCATAATCAAATCCTAGATTTATACCTATCCTATAGTATAACATTATGACACCACTCAACTCACTAACAAATATCATTCCCTCACATATATAATATATGCATATACTTGTAGATGCACTCAACTGATAAATACACATATACCTATATATTCCACTTATCACCTATAGAGTGTATTACTCAAACCCCTGTCTACTACTAATATTGCACTTATATATGATATGAATATATAAACAAAATACATTAATGAAGACCGGTCCTAAAGTCCAGGCATGGACTGGACGATGTATGTTTTGGCCTCTTTTGTTTAGAACTTTAGTCCCACATCGGCTAGGCCAAAACAAATGTTTCTTTATATATTAGCTTTCCTATTCTAGAGATGCACATGTGGTGTGGAGGTGCACATGGGTGTGCCATGTGAGGTTATTTTTCTAATGGAAAAAAAGGCTAAATCAACAATAAAAGCATTCATACTTTTTGATCTTGGGAAATTTATTTCCATGGGAGCTAAGCCCCGTAGGGGCTTAGCGACTCGGACTCGGACTCGGGCTCGGGCTCGGACTCGGGCTCAAGGGCTCATGAGGCGTAATGTGGTATTTTATTGGCACACTTTGCACTTAGCACGTCAGCACGACCACGTTACATGGCCCGTTACGCGAGCCCAGTTACGCTGGTCCAGTTATGCAGCCCAGTACGCAGCCCAGTGCGCGTAGTGTACGCAGCGTACGTAGAGTGCACAGAGTGCACAGTATGCGCAGCGTACGTAGTGTGCGTAGAGTGCATAGTGTGCACAGGTTGCGTAAAATGGCTGTGCATAAAGTGCAAATCATGCTGGTTACGCGAGTGGCACAACTTGCAGCAGAACGTGTCTTTGCATGTTCTGAGCGGTTGCTCCATGTTCGGGGTGGTTATTACCATGTCCCTAACATTGTGCTAACCGGGCAGTTGTTGTAGGGGCCTATATAAGGTCTTCTCCTTCTCTCTCACAGTAAGGAACTAATACACAAGTAGTAGATAGAAAGTTTACAAGTGCTTAGAAGCTGTGAGAGAGAAGAGAGGTATTGTACCAGCGTTGAGTTTTGCACGGGAGTTCGTGTTCATCTGAGTAGTCAGAAGAGCAAGAGTGTTCCAAGTTCTCCGACGAACTTGCTGGTTCCTGGAAGCTATTCGTGTGGGGCGAATAAAGCTTTGAGCAACGGTGATCTTTCACCCCAGCAGGAGTTTTTCCATCTTTCGCCTGTCACCTTCTTTATTTATCAGAATTCTATTAGCGCACCTTCGGTGAAGTGTATGCATTGGTAGAAATCTGTGCACCTTCTGTGAAGTGTTGCAATCGTTTATCAGAATTCTATTAGCGCACCTTCGGTAAAGCGTATGTGTTGGTAGAAATCTGTGCACCTTCTATGAAGTGTTGCATTAGTAGAATTTTTGTTACGTACCTTCTGTGAAGTGTTACGTAATAACGATTGTTTTTACAATTGTTACCAATTCTCATTTTTCCATCGAAAAATTGTGTCCCGGCAATAACAATCTCAAAGCTTTAACGCTACGATGGAAAATGTTAATGTTTCACTCTTCAATTCTGACTTTTGTAAGTTAGAAAAGTTTGATGGAGAACATTACCAAGTCTGGAAGAGGAAGGTATATCTCACCCTTCAACTCAAAGACATAGATCACGTGCTTCTAGAGGAAGAACCTACTGTTCCAGATGTTGGGTCTGCTGTCGCAATCACTGCGGCTACTAAACTTCAAGCAAAATAGAGAAGGGAAAATAGTATTTGCAGGCTGCTTATCCTGAATGTTATGGAAGTTTCCCTTGCAGAATCCTATTCTAAGAAGACAATCGCTAAAGACATATGGGAGTCTCTAAAAAAACTCTACGAAGAAGACAAGAACTGTAGTAAAATTTTTGTGGTTGAAAGACATCACAAGTGGTTCTTTGAGGACGAAAAGTCTATGCTGTCGCAGGTAAAGGAGTTCCTGAAACTGCGACTGAAGCTGGAAGACGAGGCGATGCCCCTCCCCGATAAGTTTGTTGTTGGAGGGATTGTCTCAAAGCTCCCCGCTGGGTGGAGCAAGTTCTATGCAAAAATGCATAGGAAGAAGCTGGAGATCACCCTTGAAGATCTCCTGCAGGAAATCTATGTTAAGGACCAGATGCGGGCTCAACTGAAGGTGGACGCACTGTCCAAGCAATTGGCTAATGCCAATATGGTTCATACCAAGGAACCAAGGGAAAAGCAGGCGGCTTCCCACAGCAAGAAGAAGGACCCTAACAATCTAAAAGTCAAGGGAACTTCTTTCAAGAAAAAGAAGCCAAAGTCTCAAATGCCTTGCTTCAAGTGTGGCAAGAAGGGCCACTTTAAGAATGAGTGCAAAGCAAAAGCCAAGCAATCGGAGCAAGGAGAGCCTAGTAAGGTAACTATGATCACTGATGTTGTTGCTATGATTGCGCAGGTTGATGCGGTAGGAACTGATGCTGACTGGTGGGTAGACACTGGAGCCACATGTCATGTTTGCTCCAGCAAGGAGTGGTTCACCACCTACACCCGTACTTCTGATGTGGTTATGGTGGAGAACCAGGCACAAGCTGAAGTGCTCGGGATCGGGACGGTGATGTTGAAGCTGACTTGGGGGAAGTCTTTGACGCTTCAAGGCATGAAGCACGTACCTGCTATCGCCAAGAACCTGATCTCAGGAGGCCTACTCTGCAATACAGGCCTCAGGATGGACATCAATGCTGGCCAGATGGTGATGTCTATCAGGGGAACATATTTCGGGAAAGCTTTTTATACCGAAGGAATGTTCAAAATTCAGCTTGTAAATTAGTTCAATATAATTAATGTAATCAATGAAGTCACTCCTTCTGCTTATACTCTTGAGTTGTGGCATAATAGGCTAGGACATGTTCATTGTAAACGAATAAACAGAATGTCTAGCCTAGGACTTATCTCCAAATATGGAGGTAAGGTAGAGAAATATGAAGTTTGTGCTCAAACTAAGATCACAAGGAAACCCTTTCCTCGGGTTAATCGAAGTACAGATCTTCTGGAGTTAGTAAACTCAGATATCTGTGACTTCAAACAGTTCTCTACAATGGCCGGGATAAAGTATTTCATAACCTTCATCGATGACTTCTCAAAGTATGCGTTCGTCTACTTGCTGAAGGCTAAAGACGAAGCATTTGAGAAGTTCAAGAAGTTCAAAGCCGAAGCTGAGCGGCAGACTGGACAACAACTCAAAAGAATAAGAAGTGATCGAGGTGGGGAGTACAGGTCTCATAAATTCGCATCGTTCTGCAAAGAACATGGAATTGTCAATGAGACTACGGCTCTGTACTCTCCTCAATCAAACGGAGTTACAGAGAGGAAGAACATAACGTTAACAGAAATGATTAACTCAATATTGTTGACTGCTGGCCTTCCTAAGTGCTAATGGGGTGAAGCTGCATTGACTGTCACTTTTATTCTAAATAGAGTACCTCATGCAACTTCAGACGTTACTCCTCATAAACTCTAGTTCAAGGTCAAACCTAACTTGAATGTCATTCGAGTGTGGGGGTGTCTGGCATATGTCAAGCTTCCAGATCTGAAGATTCAGAAGCTTGGGACAAGGACTACTAATACGATCTTCTTGGGGTATGCCGAGAAGAGTGATGCTCGGAGATTTCTTGATATTGAGTCAAATCATATCATTGAATCTCGCGACGCAGAATATTTTAAAGACAAATTTGCAAGGCACAAGAATATTGTACTTGCGGATGTACCGAAGAACAATGAGGGTGTGCAGCAAACTGAAGTCTTCAATGAAGATGTGGTCCAAGAAGATGTTGTTGAAATATCGATTGAACCAGAACAAGCTGAGCCGTCAGCTAAGCGTGTGAGGAGGCCGAAGGACTTCGGAAGTGACTTTGTCACCTATCATGTAGAAGCAGATCCGCTTACCTATGATGAGACGATGAAGACCAGAGATGCAGTTTTCTGGAAGGAGGCGATTGATAATGAAATTGATTCCATCACCTCAAATAACACTTGGGTGTTGGTTGATCTTCCTGAAGGAGCGAAACCCATCAGATGTAAATGGATCTTCAAGAAGAAGATGAAAGCAGACAGAACTATTGATAAGTTCAAGGCTAGGCTAGTAGCCAAGGGGTTTTCTCAAAAGCAGGAAATCGACTACTTTGACACGTATGCTCCAGTACCCCGGATGACTACCAGAATGTTGATTGCTCTTGCAGCGATACATAAGATGGTGATACATCAAATGGATGTGAAAACGGCTTTCCTAAATGGCGAGCTGACCAAAGAGATATACATGCAACATCCAGAGGGATTTATCGTCAAGGGTATTGAAGACAAAGTCTGCAAGTTGGTAAAATCTTTGTACGGTCTTAAACAGGCTCCCAAGATATGGCATGAGAAATTTAACAAGGTTATAAGGTCAAATGGCTACATGGTCAGCGAGACGGACAAGTGTGTTTATACTAAGTTCGCTGATGGAAGTGGTGTGATCGTTTGTCTGTATGTGGACGACATGCTTATCCTAGGTACGGATATGAGCTGTGTCACGGAGACAAAGAGGTTCATCTTGAGCAAGTTCAATATAAAGGACTTGGGGGAAGCTGATGTGATCTTAGGGATCAAGATCATCCGTACAGACACTGGACTAGCGCTGTCACAGTCTCATTATATTGAGAAAATGATCACTCGTTATGGATATCGGGATCTTTCTGGGATCGATACACCGTACAGGTGTGATCTGAAGCTGAAGCCTAATTCAGGGGAAAGTGTCAGGCAGCTGGAGTATGCAAGCGTAATCGAAAGTTTGATGTATGCTACTACTGCCACAAGGCCTGACATCGCTTTCGCCGTGGAAATGCTGAGTCGTTTCACGAGCTACCCAGGTGCTGAATACTGGAAACCTGTGAAACGGGTTATGAGATATCTCAAGAAGACTCAGACATATGCACTGTACTACAGCGGAGATCCGCCGGTAGTGGAAGGCTTCAGTGATGCCAGCTGGTGCTCAGAGGTGGAGAGCGAGAGGTCCACAGGTGGATTCATTTTCACAATGGGTGGAGCTGCTATATCGTGGAAGTCAAAGAAGCAGACTATGCTCTCGCGGTCATCCATGGAATCTGAGTTTTTTGTACTTGACACCGCAGCCGAGGAAGCATAATGGCTTCGGGAGCTTATGTATGATTTTCCAGTAATTGGGGCGCAAATACCGGCAATACCGATATACTGCGACAACCAGACGACTGCGACGGTGGCATCAAATGACCTCTTCAACAAAAAGAAGAGGACTGTGCGATTAAAGCACAGGGCAGTACACGATCTTATTAAGAGAGGTGTAATTGCAGTGATTGATGTTCGGAGTCAGGAAATCCTGGCAGATCCGTTCACCAAGGGCCTCAAGCGCCAGCTGGTCGATGACTCAGCATGTAAAATGGGCTTGAAGGCATTTTGATATTAGTTATTGTATTCCTACCATAAAGTTTTATGCTATTAGTTCAAGGATTTATCTACTAGGCATCTAGCTTTTGGTTCAAGGGAGGACCATTAACTGGAAGAATATCAAGAATGGTGAGTACATATTCTTTTGGGCATGGAGAGGTTACGGACCTATAACCACTGTTGTCTACTGTTGTTTTCTGCAGAAAATGGTTCATGTGGGAAGGTTGGCTTAATTGCCTTAATGAGTTCTCAGGCAGAGTGAATGCCTGGTGTGCTTTATAGGAAGCACGGTAGAGCAGCACTACAAGGAGTGAAACTCCATGCTACAGTGGGATGACTCCACAATGAGGTTTCTATATGTGGGGTGCTATCTAGGAATAGGATAAAGCCTCGGCTTAGCAGGCCAAGTCACAGCGGCGTAGCACCGCAAAAAGGCAGTTAGCCTAATGCTGTATGTTAAAAATAAAGAGGGGTGTAGTCAGCACTACAAAGAGAAGGAGTTCCTCATGTTACAGTGGCACGACACTATGATGAGGTACCCGGTAAGGGATAAAGCCTCGGCCTTGCAAGCCATGTCGTTGTGGCGTAACACCGCAAGGGAGCCTAAGGCTTCATGCTGGGTAGTTTGGCACTACAAAGAGGCGGTTGCCTCATGCTACAGTAGTATGACACTACGATGAGGTTCCCGGTACGGGGTAAGGCCTTGGCTTTAAGCCATGTCATAGCGGCGTAGCACCGCAAGGGAAGCGCAAAGCGCTTTATGCCATGTCTCTTTATAATGAACTCACCTATAGTGTATGGACAAAGAGATATCAGGCCGTCTCTTGAGGGTAAACTTGTAGACGCCCAAAATTATACACTAAAACCAGGCTGGCACAGGGCCTTTAATGTGTAGCCAGAAGCATATGTAACTACATTATGTGAGTGGAAAGAATTTCAGCTATGATGCAGAATTCAAGGCTTAGTCCATTCTTATATTATAGTCTGTTGTTTGACCCATACGGGAAGATTCAAGTCGTCAGCGACATCTCTCCTAATGCATGATGGACAGTTACTGTGGGGAACACTTATACCCATATATATAGAGATATGTGGGGGATTGTTGGATTTTGGTTTCTTTTGTCTAGAACTTTAGTCCCACATCGGCTAGGCCAAAACAAATGTATCTCTATATATTAGCTTTCCTATTCTAGAGATACACATGTGGTGTGGAGGTGCACATGGGTGTGCCATGTGGGGTTATTTTTCTAATGGGAAAAAAAGGCAAAATCAACAATAAAAGCATTCATGCTTTTTGCTCTTGGGAAATTTATTTCCATAGGAGCTAAGCCCTGTAGGGGCTTAGCGACTCGGACTCGGACTCGGACTCGGACTCGGACTCAGACTCGGACTCGGGCTCGGGTTCGGGCTCGGGCTCGGACTCGGGCTCAAGGGCTCATGAGGCATAATGTGGAGTTTTATTGGCGCACTTTGCACTTAGCACGTCAGCATCGTCGCTAGGCGCATAGTGCGCTTAAGTTACGCTCGTTGCACGTGCCACTTGTACGACCACGTTACGCGGCCCGTTACGCGAGCCCAGTTACGTAGCCCAGTACGCAGCCCAGTGCGCACAGTGTGCGCAGCGTACACAGAGTGTGCAGAGTGCACAGTGTGCACAGCGTACGCAGTGAGCGTAGAGTGCGTAGTGTGCGCAGGTTGCGTAAAATAGCTGTGTGCGTAAAGTACAAATCACGATGGTTACGCGAGTGGCACAACTTGTGGCAGAACGTGTCTTTGCATGTTCTGAGCGGTTGCTCCATGTTCGGGGTGGTTATTACCACGTCCCTAACATTGTGCTAATCGGGCAGTTATTGCAGGGGCCTATATAAGGTCTCCTCCTTCTCTCTCACAGTAAGGAACTAATACACAAGTAGTAGACAGAAAGTTTACAAGTGCTTAGAAGCTGTGAGAGAGAAGAGAGGTATTGTACCAGCGTTGAGTTTTGTACGGGAGTTAGTGTTCATCCGAGGAGTCAGAAGAGCAAGAGTGTTCCAAGTTCTCCGACGAACTTGCTGGTTCATGGAAGCTATTCGTGTGGGGTGAATAAAGCTTTGAGCAACGGTGATCTTTCACCCCAGCAAGAGTTTTTCCATCTTTCGCCTGTCACCTTCTTCATTTATCAGAATTCTATTAGCGCATCTTCGGTGAAGTGTATGCGTTGGTAGAAATCTGTGCACCTTCTGTGAAGTGTTGCAATCGTTTATCAGAATTCTATTAGCGCACCTTCGGTGAAGCGTATGCATTGGTAGAAATATGTGCACCTTCTGTGAAGTGTTGCATTAGTAGAATTTCTGTTACGTACCTTCTGTGAAGTGTTACGTAATAACGATTGTTTTTATAATTGTTATGAATTCTCAGTTTTCCATCGAAAAATTGTGCCCCGGCAATAACACGATGTGCATTAGGTCATATCCTGAGAACAAGAATATCACAACCTCATATACTGGACTGAACATTCCAGTGAACATATTAGGTCTTAATCCTAATGGGCTGCACATGCAAGGGCAACTATGGATAATAGGTATAATCTGAAATTGAGGTAAGAGGGAAACTTGGACATCAAATATTGACTGAACCAAGGTTCCAAACTAAACATTCCATATGTTCCAGTCTGAACAAAAAATTGCAATAGGCAGGGCAATACCAATAAGGACTGATTGAGGGTTCATATACATTATCAAGGGGGTGAACAGAACATTCAAGGATTTGTATGTGATGATGGGAAACTGGACATCAAGCTACAGTAGGACAGAACAATGAAGTAGTGAACGAAACATAAACAAGATGGACAGATGCAAAAGTATTAACTGAATATATATAGGATATGAAGACTACACATTGTGTCTAAAAGATCTATACTAATTGCAAGACATCTAATTATCTGAACTTAACTCATAATAGAGAACAGGACCGTACCAAATGGGGCTCGACTGGACAGTTGTGTATGCAGGACAAGGTAATATAGGTCTAACTTCAAGTTCAAGGGGGAGATCAGAGAATGCATGATATCCTAAATGATGTAGGACATCATATGCAAGACCAATATACAGGACAATTATACATAATAGAATACATATGGTAGATTAATCAAATGGACAGATTATTCCCATGGGTATGCAGGACAGGACAAATTACAATGCATTGAGCCTCAAATGTAGCGGACAAGTCTAAGTACCAAAGTGACTGCACAAATGAGCCTAAGGGGTTTAACCCAAATGTAGGACATTACAAGGTTGCAGTGGTCATAAAAACTCATACAGTCAAGATCAATTTAGATGGACAGAACAAAACTCCCATACTGGACATTATCCCTAACTCAAGCCCCCAATCCACATCACCTCTGGTACACAAATAGGAAACAAACATATGTTTGTACATCCTTTGGAGGATGCAGGACATCACATTTGGGTCGGCACAAAATGAATGTTGGTCTGTAAACATGTATGGAATGTAGATTAACTGCTAAGTAGGTTACTGATAATGGATATCCAAGACTGAACCCTAAATGAAGGATGGCTAAGGTCATTAAGGGTCTGACATTAGTTCAAAGAACAGAACAATTGGATGTGAATACTGACAAACAAGCCAAGGGATTCAAGATACCAGGTCTGATACTTATATTTATAAAGCAAAGGCAGGTCAGGACATTAGCTCCATTAATGTCATATTCAGGAATGAACAATGACAGAATAGATGGCAGATCAATTGAATAGGTTGCTATAACTAATGCAGGGCAAAACACCAAGAGTTTAAGTTACAAGAAATCAGATCAACATAAGGGTCTGAACTAATGTTCAGTTTCTGAACATATGAGATATCTGGACATAACCAAAATGGATAGAATAATGCATGTGGCAGTCAACTGAACACTGCTTCAAACAAGGTTTCACAACCCCAAACATGGACTGAATCAATCGGAAGATGGCAAGGCAGGGTTTGAATATACAAGCAGTGAATAAAAAATTGAGATGAAAGAACAGTACTCGAGTGACTGGTCAAGTGAGTCTAAGGAATGGTAGGGGACAGGTCAGTGAATCAACTAAATCAAAGTAGGTAGACAAGACATAAACATATGACTGAACAACCATATATGCAATGCAGTGAATCGAATGGACAATGTAGGCAGTGAATCAATAAGTTAGGGACAGGACAAAGCACTACTGCTACTAAAATAACTGAACCTATATGTGAATGGTCTATGGACAACAGTGGACATATCAACTAATGTAACTGATACATCTAAGTGAATATGACTACACTAATGAGATGCCTATGTGAACAAAGGTCATAGGTGACTGACCCTATACCATAGTGTGCATACCTGGCTAACCATTAAGATGAGGCAGAACAATGAAGTGCACAGGACAGAACAAAGAACAGTGAACTAATATCAAACCATAGTCCTAAACCAATCATTCCACATCCATATTAACCTACCAAACAAACTCAACATCATAAGATAATAACTAACATTTCTAACACAACATACTTCCAATATAAAACATAGGTTAAAACTGAAATCTAAGTATTAAATGCCCTAAGAGTCATTTCATCAAACACTTGGTGTGCGTATTTGATACGGTACGATACGCCCGTGATACGCACCCCAAATGGATCCAAAAATGACCCAAGGCATTCCTAATGTCAAGGGAGATCCTAAATGAATGCATCTATACTAAAGGAAGAAAATTAGAGGGTTCAGAGGGCTCTTACCACTTGGGAGATGGATTCCCAAGGAACAAATCCTAGATCTAGATCTCCACCAAGCTCCAATGGCCAAATTGCTCCAAATGCTTCCAAGCTAGCCAATAGAGGCTTCCTCTCTTCAAGGAGAAGAGTTTGCAACTGGTTTGAGGGAATTTGGTCTCAATTTGGGGGATGGAGGAAATTTGGGGAAGAACATAAATTAGGGTTAGGGTTTCCAATGAAAGAGGGAATAAGGGGGAATGTTTGCTATTAATAGCAAGGAGGAAAGGTAATGGTGGCCGGCCATGGTAGATTGGTTAGGGTTTGGCTTTGGTTCAAAGTCTAAAGGCCTTCCTATTTGTCATGTCAAGCCCTTTAAGGAAAGGCCCATTCTTACTTGTTGTTTTAAGTCAATAAATAGATTCTAAGTGGTTTCTAGCTACATTAGAGTCTAACTAACAAATTAGAAATGAAGTTTAGTTTGTATAATCTCACTAACTAAGTCTTCCTTGGTCATGACTAGTCATCTAATGAATGTGGTTCTAGGTTTTACCAAATTATATCACTAACCCAATTTAATCAATTAAATAATAACTAAAATAATCAATTTCACAAAAAGTCAAAAATACCTCATTTTAGAAAAAGTGGTAGTTATACTAGTGGAGACGCTACTTAGGACCCGGAGCTTATCTCAGGAGAGATATAGGACATTTGTATATCTTTTTAATTTAGTTTGATAGTATCATGATTTGTGGATGTACTGTGTGGTTTGAGGTTGTTGCCTTTATCATTTACCATATTTGTTTCTGGATATCCATTATAAAAGTACATGTAATAAAATAGTAGAAAGTTGTGGTGATTGTCCTGACAGGGCATGATTAAATACGCGAGTTGTGATGACTATGATCTGATCCATGTACATTGACGACGTATAAGTTTTAGACGACTGACTACCGTTGTCCTCAACAGCGTAGGCCTGGCATATGTAACTCGATTCGTACCAAATTATTTGGGAACGGGTCGTGACAGCATGCCTTAGGATCAAAGCTTGTGTTGAAGTGGTGAGCCTTTGGATCAAAGCTCGTGTGTAAGAAGTCAACGAGCCTTCGAATCGAAGCTCGTGGTGCAACTATTTTGATAATGATAGATTAAAGTCGGAGAGAGTCTCAAAACTAGAGTACCTCCCAAAGGCAAAGTTTAGATAATCGTGTGAGGGGAAAGGTTGTAACCATGATAGCAATTTAAGGTTTAGTCATCCTATAGCTTCTCCTCATGCAAGAAGATTCAAGTCATTAACGACATTTATTTTAATGCATGAATATATTCACAGTGTATTCACAGTTGACAATTAACAAATTGAAATATGTGGGGTTGTAGGGTTTGATCTTGAAACTTGACTCAATCTAGAGCCACTCTTAGTTTCACAAATTAAACCTAAGTGGATTTCATTATGAGATTAATCTCTTTTTGAATATTATACATAGGAAGTATTTGGCTCTTGGTGAGTAGAGTAGGGTTTGTCAAATCCAAGGTTCAAATTTTGTAAACTGTATTTACTTTTACCACCTAAGACCTCTAGCGATCGACTTCTTCCTGCATGACAAAAGGCGCATTGGTGAATGTTGCGAGAAATTAAAACTTAAGGCAGTTACAAATATTTAAGAGATTGGATTGCTATTTAGTGGACGAATGCACTGAGTAAATGAATCCTCATATATACCAAAAAAATTGATACTTATAAATAAAATGTATGTGGTTATTCTATATAAGAATAGATCCATTACTTATAATATAAAAAAAGTGTTGAGAATCAATAAGGGACTTTTAGTCCCACTTCGAAATATGTAGTATGTAGAGGAGCTAGACTCCCTATAAGTAGTAAAGTAGTCCATCAATAAAATTATCCAACCATTATTTTCTACATGGTATCAGAGCTATAACTCTCTCTCTCTCTCTCCACAAAAAAAACAAAAAAATTTCTTTCTTGTCGACCCCCCCTTCCCTTGCCGACCATCCCTCGACCCCCCCCCCCCGACCCCCCTTACCGACCTCCACCACCCTTGCCGACCTCCCTCCGACCCCCCCGAAGCAGCAGCCCCCCCGACCCCCCTTACCATCCTCCACCAGCAGCCCCCCGACCCCCCCGACCCACCCCGAAGCAGTAACCCCTCGACCCCCCTCGACCCCCCCGACCCCCCCGACCCCCCACCCGCCCGACCACCGGTGGCCCCACCCCCCCTTCCCGACCTCCAGCGGCACCCCCCTTCCCAAACCCTAACCCCAGCCACCACCATGTTTAACCCTAGCCTTTCCGTCTACTACAAACCCTAGCCGTAAAAAAAAATGGCATATTTCGAAGACAGACGGCTGCCAAATGCTTTATTTGCACCAACTCTGATCCTCGCTTACGCTGTTTGGAACTAACAAATGCTTTATTTGTTATTCCTTCTTCACATCGGGATCTCTACAGAGACTGATCATGTCTTCTCTGGTGACCTGACGTATTCACTTTACATGCGTGCGTCGGGGCTGGCCAAGTTAGCAGCGCATTCGTAAAGTCTGTGACGTCGAAGAAGAAGACGACGAAGACGAAGACGACGTCGAAGTTGGGGAAGTTGTCGACTCCGACGTCGAAGACGCCGAAGAAGACGACGAATAGGGTTCATAGTTGAAGAAGCCATGGATTCAATCAGTGGCAAACTGACGGCCGAAGAGATGAAGGCCTTGGTTGATGATATCTTATCAAAGAGATTAACCGAGGCAACCCCACGTATGATCCATACTGATGTGGATCCGTCACCGTATAAAATGGAGAAATTGGAGAAGTTGGAGACGAAGTTGGAAGGCACATCCAACTACTTGAAGTGATCGCGGCAGGCGATACGGACGCTGAAGGGACGTGGCTTGGTTGGCTATGTCACTGGCCAAGCCAAGGCGCCAGCCGATCACTCCGCAAAGGAGTTTGCTGTATGGGAGATTGTCAACAACGTAGTGGTTGGGTGGTTGACTGCCTCATTAATCGACCAGGTGTCGGGCAATATCGAGGCAATGGAGGCTGCTGCTGATATATGGCAAACTCTAAAAGATATGTACTCCGGCTCCGGCAACCCTATGCGAGTCTTTCAACTGCAAGATGAACTCGATAGGGTGGCCCAAGACGAACGTACCATCTCTGAGTACGCAGCCCTCTTGAAGAAGTACTGGTCTGATCTGGATTATTATGATCCTCTTGGGATGGAAGATGTACAAGTCGAACCGGCATTCGTAAAGTACTTTCAGACGTTTCTGGCTTATATTTTGTAGCAGCGTATGATGAAATTCTTGAAGGGACTATACCCAGTATTTGAGCAGAGACGGAATATCCTCCTATCCCAACCCACGCTTCCGACCTTGGAAGAAGCTATAGCCGTCATGACACAGGAAGAAGCTCGACTAAAGTTGATGCCCAACAAGGGCTCCTACCAGGGAAAGCAAGCCGCGGTTGAAAAGTCTGCCCATGCTGCCTTCAATCAACCTCCATCTGTGGGTGGTGTTTGCCATAATTGTGGTGACTCCGGACATTACATCCGCTTTTGTCCAAAACCCTTGCACAATCAGTCTAATGATCGAGGACGGGGTCGTGGAGGCCGACGTGGTAGTAGAGGAGGATATGCTGGTAGAAGGGGCGGACACAAAACAAATCTGGCGGAGGAAGGTGAAGAGAATCAACTAGCTGAAATAACCCCGCTTGAGCGGGAGTTCCTTGAGAAGTTGCGCGGCACAAAGCTGGGTTCGGCCGACAGTCCTGGGGCGTCTTCTACCTCGGGAGATCACATCACTTGCTTTGCCCAAACCAGCACTGGTAATTCTGCGTGTGCTCTTGCATCTGTCCATCAGCCAGGATGGATTATGGACTCTGGGGCATCTCGCCATGTCACGGGATCCCGTGGTGCATTTCAGGACTATACTCACCTACCATTGCCGGAGAGTATTCAGACCGCTGATGGTAAATCCAGACCTGTAATGGGTAAAGGCACTGTCGCATGCACCCCTTCCATCACTCTAACCAATGTCTTATATGCTCCGTCTTTTCCTGTCAATCTTCTATCAATTAGTGTCATTATACTTGATCTTAACTGTACTATTTCCTTTGACATTCCTACGGTAACTTTTCAGGAGAAAGGGACAGGACGACGACTTAGGACTGACACATGGCATAAGGGGCTGTGGTATTTAGACAGGACTGGACTGGACAACGCATTGGCATCCTTGGTAGCAGACGCACCACCAGAAGCTTCCTGTCGCAGTTTTAAAGCCAATTTGCTACTCCACCACCAGCGTGTCGGTCATTCCTCTTTTTAAGTTATTAGTCGAATGTATCCGTCCTTATATCAAAGGGCTAATAAAGAGAAGTTATTTTGTGATGCTTGTGAGTTGGGAAAACATACCAGAAGCTCGTATGTGAGCTCGAGGAATAGGAGTTCAGCTGCTTTTGACATGATATATTCGAACGTATGGGGCCCTTGTCCTACAACCGAAATTAACGGCTTTCAATGGTTTGTCATCTTTATTGACTGTTATACCCGCGTGACATGGGTCTACCTTATGAAGAATAAAAGTGGCATCCTTGAGGCCTTTCGGGACTTTCATCGACGGGTGGAAACACAATATGGCGCTAAAATTAAGTGTTTCCGGTCTGACAATGGGACGGAGTATACTAATAAGCGGGTTGCTGAGTATTTTTCCACTCATGGAATACTACATCAAACTTTCTGTGCTTATACTCCGGCACAAAATGGTGTGGCTGAACGAAAGAACAGACACCTGCTGGAAGTCGTACGGACGATGATGCTGGCTATGAATGTCCCGAAACACTTATGGGGGCAGGCTATATTGACGGCCTCTTATCTCATCAATAGAATGCCATCTCAAATGTTGGACTGGAAGATACCGTTGGAGATGCTTACTGGGGCAACTATATACACTGTTCCACCGAAAGTTTTTGGATGTGTGTGCTTTATCCAAGATAATAGGCCAGGCGTTGGCAAACTGGATCCTAGGGCAGTTAAATGTGTCTTTGTCGGTTACACGACGACTCAGAAGGGATATGCCTGTTGGAGTCCAGTCGAGCGGAAAATGTTTATCAGCATGGACGTTACATTCAGAGAACTCGAACCATATTATGGTTCGGATGAAGGTTCAGCATTTGGTGACACACCTAACACAGATGGTGTTCGATGTGAGGGGAGATAATAAGCCCAAATATGGTCGTCGGATCGGTTCCGTTCGATTGTAGAAAACTGGACGAAAGGGGGAGAGCACAGTGACTCAGATACAGAGAATGAAGAAGAAGATACATATGTTACGCAGGAGGAGCAGCAGACAAGGGAAAAGGAGCTCCGAGTCTACAGAAGAAGACAACAGAAGTCCAGTACTGTGCCTATGCCGTGCCCTGTGCCTACTGTACCAAGTCCCTCGTCTACTCCTGCTCTAACTCCTGAAGATGTTGCCCCCGCACTGAATCACTCGGATTCTGATGCAGATTTCTCCGACTCGGATGGTATGATCTCTCTACCACCTATTGCTCCCTTAAGGAGATCTTCTCGCATCAATGCGGGTAAGGCTCCTGCTCGTTTTGATGATTACGAACATGGCATTGCTAACTTCTTGTCTTATTCTAATATTTCTTCGAATTATCGAGCCTTTATTGCATCGTTAGACTCTACTTCGTTGCCCAAGTGTTGGCAGGAAGCAAAGAATGATCCAAGGTAGAAAGCTGCAATGATGGAAGAACTTGGGGCACTGGAGAAAAATAAGACATGGGAGCTGGTTCCATTACCCAAAGGGAAGAAAGCTGTGGGATACAAATGGGTGTACACAGTGAAAGAGACGCCAGAAGGAAAAGTAGAGTGGTACAAGACGAGATTGGTTACAAAAGGATTCACACAGTCATATGGAATAGACTATGATGAGGCGTTTGCCCCAGTAGCAAAAATAAGTACCGTAAAAACTCTGGTCTCCATTACAGCGAACTATAGGTAGAAGCTGTACCAGCTGGATGTGAAGAATGCCTTTCTTTATGGGGACCTGCAAGAAAAAGTATACATGGAGCTCCCGCCAGGGTGCTACGCGACGGAATCAGACGGAGGGACGTCGCAAGGAAAGGTGTGTAAACTGAAGAAGTCGCTATACGGGCTCAAGTAATCTCCTCGAGCCTGGTTTGACAGATTCAGAAAGGCTGTTACAGGTATGGGATACCGTCAAATAAATACAGATCATACGGTCTTCCTCCAGTATGCAAGAGGCCACATCACTATACTTGCTGTATATGTGGATGATATAGTGATCACAGGTGATGATGAAGTCGAGACCACTAAGCTGAAGTCAAAACTCGCGAAGGAGTTTGAGGTGAAGAATTTAGGAGCGATGAGGTACTTTCTAGGTATCGAAGTGTGTGAAGGCGAACAGGGAATTGTTCTATCACAAAGAAAATATGTACTAGATCTGCTGAAGGAGACAGGGATGCTGGGATGCAAAGCAACTGTTACTCCAATTGACCAGAAGATTAAGCTTGGAGCAGAAGCAGGAGAGCCTGTTGATCGTGAAAGATATCAAAGACTTGTAGGAAGATTGATTTATCTGGGACACACTCACCCTGATATCTTATTTGCGGTGAATGTAGTGAGTCGCTACATGCATGATCCAAGAAAGGGTCATATGGAAGCAGTATTTCAGATCTTGAGATATCTGAAAGGAACGCCGGGAAAGGGACTATGGTTCAAGAAGAATGGACGTATAGAAGTTGAGGGATACTGTGATGCAGACTGGGCGAGCTGCATAGACGACAGAAGGTTTACCACAGGATACTGTGTTTTTGTAAGAGGAAATCTGGTCTCATGGAGAAGCAAGAAACAGTCAGTGGTAGCACGGTCGACAGCTGAAGCAGAATACAGAGCAATGGCTCTGGGAGTGTCAAAGTTGCTGTGGGTGAAAGCACTGCTGACAGAGTTGAAGCTGGATAAGGGAGCACCATTGCGTCTTCTGAGCGATAGTCAAGCTGCAATAAGTATAGCTAACAATCCAGTTCAGTACGACAGAACAAAGCACATCGAGATTGATCGATTCTTCATCAAGAAGAAGCTGGAACAAGGGATACTGAAGATTGACCATGTCCGCTCAGAAGAACAAGTTGCAGACTGTTTGACTAAGGGTCTTAGTTTATTAAGTCTGTCGAAGCTATGTAACAAGATGGGGATGATCAATATCTATCGCCCATCTTGAGGGGGAGTGTTGAGAATCAATAAGGGACTTTTAGTCCCACATCGGAATATGTAGTATATAGAGGAGCTAGACTCCCTATAAGTAGTAAAGTAGTCCATCAATAAAATTATCCAACCATTATTTTCTACAGAAAGAAATAATATTTTCATTAATTAAGACAGTGTTGATTCAAAATATTTGTACTGTGATATAGTACATCCAAGGTATGCCAAGGTAAAACAGAGCATTTCAGTAGTTTATATAGTAAGTTAGTGCAATAAAAACTTGTTGGTTATTGAAAGCAAATGTTCTTGTAGAAGCATGGAATTTCAGGCGCATCTAAGGCCGGAACTCCTAGGCGCCCTAACTCTCATGTGCCAGAAATCAACATGTGTCAGGAACAGAATACTTGGCATAACATAAAACAACAAAGAAGTAGAGACATATAAATGGGGCTTTTATTTCATATGAAAGTATATTACATGTCTTTTACAAAGGAGAATTCTTTTACAAAAGAGAAAAAAAATTCTAAAAGCTATAGTTAGGCACAGTGCTACAGCCAGGCGCATCACTTCAACGTATAACCAGGCATATCACTCAAGTGCTACAGCCAGGCGCATCATTCCAGTATCTCAACGTATGCGTCTCCCTGTGCATAGTCAGAGCGAATCACTTCCTCATTAGCATGCGAGCACTCTGGCATGAGGAGTGGCTCTTCTAGCCTAACCAAATCGGGGCACGATAGCCCCGACCTATGGCTCTTCCAGCATAACAAAAATTGGGACACGACCGCCCCGATCTTTGGATGCAACAGGCACCTTCAGCCTGTGTCGGGACACGACGATCCCGATATTTGGATGCAACATGCACTTTCACAAGACCGATGGTAAAAAAACCAACTCGACACATCTTCGTCTTCGGAAGGAGTTCATCGTCAACTTACCAAGATAGGGGACCTATCGAGTTCATCTCCATGGAGGAAAGCTAAGTGAAATGAGAAACAAAACTCTTCACAAAGCTATTTATAGGCCGAGGAAACCCTCGCCCATACGCCAAGTGGCAGTCTTCTCGTATTCTGTGCAATGAATTTGCATTTATGATGATGAATCTGCCTCTTCGTATTCAACCAAGTAAAAAACAGCCATTAATGTCTCGAAAAACTCAACAGACGGGCAATAAGGATGCGCTATGCGGCAGATGCACCGTTAGCACCATATGCTCCATACGATGCGCCTAGTGGGACACAAACTGATGCGCCCACTTCAACTCGTCACCTATCAAGCATTTAATGCTATGTGACAGAGTCAGCAGCACGCTTCCCGAAGACTGAACAGTTGACAGCTTTTTGTAGAAAATGAAGAGCCGCCAATGTCATCTTTATCATTACATTTTGTCGGCTACAGCTGTCCTTGCCACGTGGCCGACCGATCACTTGTATGCGCCTCCACAGCCATGCACCCAAAAATTTGCATACGCCTCGAAAGCCATGCGCCCCCGACTTACTCCTGATCCTAAAAGCCAGAAGCCAAGTCTCTGTATGCGCTTCCACAGCCATGCGCCCAAAAGCACTGCATTCGCCTCAGAAGCCATGCGTCCAGACTTGTCTTTGACCACAAAAAGTCATAAATTGAGTCGCTCCATGTGCCAGATCCTAGGCTCATCCTGATAGATCATTCCCCCAACAAAATCCGAGATCTTTGAGCCGCAGACATGCGCCACATGTCTTTTGACTCAGTTCTGCTCAAGAATGGATGCTAACCACCCAAGATCTCAGCCACAAACAAATCTTCGTGACTGCCATGTGTTTTCCATAAAATATAAAAGAACAGAACAATTATCGAAGGACCGGACTTTTACTTCACGTTACAAACTCGCTTGTACAAAGAAAGCCTAGGGACGAAAACCTAGGTACAGCAGTCTAAGTACAATTATTTATTTTAGATTCTGGAGGGTGACGATAGAGGCTCGGGAAGGCGACGGCAGCCCTGCCTTACTCTTTGGACGATCGGTATGCAGCCTTGGCTCCTGTGAGAAGATGGTTGGCGTTGACGAAGAAATGCTCTTCTTGCTCTCCTCGTGTTGCTCTTCTGGCTTCTCTCTCTCTGTGTGTATTTTCTCTCTGATTATTAGGGAGGAAGCTCTCTGTGTATGCCTCTCTGATAATGTATATCTCTCACAAGGGAATGGCACATTGCTATTTATAATAGTGGGGGCATCATTAGGGTTTGGATGATTGCCCATTCTCGAAGTGGCGGCGGTCTGATGCTTAATCAATCTAGACCATTCGTTTTAGGCATGAAGGATCTGGGCCATAAATGGGGGTAGCACTAAATCTTTTGAATAATTAATGCTGATTGCTTTAAATCTTCATGATTGATTGTGTAGCTTGGATCTCCCACCACGTGTCCCATTGGTTTGATTATGAATGATATGACCTGATCTCATTAATTATGAGGATATGGTCATTGGGATCTGGTAAATCTTTGCATCTCATAATCATCTTTGCTGCCAGCTATCATTGAATCTCTGCCACGTGTCTTGATGATGGACTCTGCCAAAGCCGTATGACATCCATGAACCGCATAAGACAGTGTCTCGGTGAACCGCATAGGTATAGTTTTTGCGAGCCGCATGAGACGGTTCCTTGGTGAACCGCATAAGGGTAGTAACTGCGAGCCGCATGGGATAGCTTTTTGGTGAACCACAGAAAGACGATCCTTGCCAGCCGCATGAAGCTGTTCTTCACTGGAGCCGCATGGGAGTAGCCACGTGTCAATCTCGAATCGCGTCAAAGATTTTCTCCTATTTCCCAAGAGTCTGTCATTATGGCAGGGCTATTATGATACTTTATGTCAGAGCCGTCAGCTGTCAAATTATGACAGAGCATTAAATAGGCAGACTGCTCGATGGCCAGCTGTGTGAAGGGGTCTTCGTGGGTACACGTGGCCTTGAGCCGCATATCTCCATGAGCCGCATGTACTTTTGAACCACATGCGGCTGGGGGACTCTTTGAACTGCAGGGCTGTCCCTATGCAAGCCGCATGGACTCTCCTGTCCGAGCCACATAAGACTAAGAGTCTCTCTGAACCGCATGAGACTGCTCCTGTATGAGCCGCATGGGGTTCTCCTATTCTGAGCCGCATAGATGATCGTTCTGATATTTTCCATGCTTCTACAAGCCCCCCTTCAAAGTTTTCAATTTGCAAAATTGAAATACTTTGAATAAGAAGCATGGCCTTTATTGACCGCATAGATGGTACAGCCGTATGGATTCATCTGGCCGCATGAGCTGCGAGACCGCATAAGCTTTTTGCCACGTGTCTTAGCCACGTGTGCAAATCTTCTGCATTAAATGCCCTTGATTCGCCCCCTCTTGGGGGAGGATCCCAAGGGTCAATTTTGTTTTGACCGAAGCGGTTTATTCTTTTAGGCGGCACGTAGATCGAGGCGTTTGTTTTGTTCTTTCGAGCCTCCTTTGCCTATAAGTAGGAGTAAGTTTATTCTTTGAGGGTTTCTTTACCTTCTCTCTTTTGCTCGAAACTCTTCGTTGCAGACTTCTTCTTCGTCTTCTCTCATCAAAGATTGTCAATGGCTCCCAAGAAGACTACCGCTGCTACGGGCAAGAAGGCCGCGTCATCTTCTGCGGCGGCGAAGGGCAAGAAGGCCGTGTCTTCATCGACTGCGGCGGCGAACGTGGCGGCTCCTCCGACGGCTGGCGTGCCTGTTTTCCACCCCGACGTTCACCCGCCTATTGCTGGTAGGACCATCAATATGAATTACCATGGCTACGCCGCATATCTTATGCGCGAGCCTATATTCCCAAGTATACTGTGTGTCCAACTCATATTCGTGCCGCATGGGATATGGCTCAGGCCTGAGCCGCATGAAAGTTGTTGCATAACTACTTCATCCTCGGGGCCGCATAAGCTCATCTGGACTTGGTCCGCATGAGCTCTTTCAAACCGGGCCGCATAAGCTTATTTCGAACTGAACCGCATAAGGCTATTTTAACTGGACCGCATAAGCTCATCCGCGCTGGACCGCATAAGCTTTATTCGAATCGGACCATATCCGCCTATTCTTCTTTCGAACCGCATAAGCTCATCCGTACTGACCCGTATAAGTTCATTTCGTGCCGAACCGCATAAGCTTATTCGAACTGAACCGCATGGGCTCTTTCAATTGAGCCGCATGAGGCTATACTTGAGCAGCGTAAGCATCATGTAGTTTTGTGTCTCAGCTATCTTTTTGACTTGTTTCTTTTGTTTGTTATTTTCTTTCAGAGAATCTGCCAGTAAATCCTACGGGGGAACTTATGGTTGGCTCGCATCAGTTCACCTCGGACGTGCATCGAGATGATTTAGTGAGTCAAGTGTCCGAACAGCTACTTGTTGATGAACCTTTGGAGCGACTGAATGCTATTAGGGTTCAATCTTTCCAATTCCTCAGTGACATGATGAGGTCCGGGAAGTCTGATGGGAAGTATCTGAGACCGGTCTTCCTCTTTGGGGATGCATTGATCATAGAAAACTCCCGAGTGCTGGATGATTCCAAGAGTTGGAATTTTGACCTGGACGGGATGCCGATTCACATCCCTATTATGAAGCGCCATTTCCCTTTTGCGTGGTTCAATATGATCGTCTTGGACAGGCAGATGCCAGACACCCTTACTCCAACCAGACCGGGGATGTTTGTTGGTAACATCCGTTACAACAAAACTACTGGGTCAGTGCGCGCGATCAAGGATCCGGCCAGCCGATCCGTGATGGGGTTAGTTTCGGGTACCTTCATCAACACCCCTGGTCCTAACTTCTCATTCACTCAGGCTGACACTTTTCTGAGCCAGCTTGCTCACAAAGGGTCCTATCCTGTTGGTAGATTGGTACTGCCGAGTTGGTTACACCCCATTCCCCCGTGGGCTAACCTGACCTCGTGGATTCTACAGAAATATAGGGAATTTCTGCGAGGAGTTAATCTTTATGATGCTATCCGGGGTACCAGCCACGGGTTGCCCGTTAACAAGCCATTGTTCATGGCCCTTCTGGAGATATACAATCATCGGACAGAGACTTTTTTCACCCCTGTAGGAGAATTGGGGCTCGCTCTTCACGAGATGTATGCTGTCTCCAAGCTCCCCTGGGGAGACGAGCCCTTCGAAGTGTACACTCCGACGAATGAGGAGTTCCAGGATTTAGACCGACGATTTCCAGGTTTTGTCGCTGTATATCAAGAACTATTGTGTTATCATAGCACCTGTCACCGAACGGCTATCCAGAAAAATGACAGCTCGGAAGGGGACGCTCCCCATACCAAATCTTGGGTCTCTTACCTTTTCAAATTCAGCGCTGCTGGCCGGGTTACCTCCCGGGATCGTCAAACTCCTAGGGAGGTAGAGGACTGGATGTTGACTGCTAGAAGGTCGAAGTCCAAAAGTGACAAATTTGGGAGCCAGATTGACTCGCTCAGCTATTTTTATTATAGTACCCGGCGGCTGTCAGAGAAGGCACTCTTGGCAGGTTTTTTAATGGTGTGGCTGCGCAATTGTGTAGTCTCAGGTGGGGCAGGTTCTATTGAGAGAATTAGTCGCCACTTCATTCTCCGTGTCGTGAAGTTGGCCTTTGGGGTCAGGCTGGCTCTTCTTCCTGCTATGGTGTGCAGTATTCAGCATGGCCTCCGTGCCTTCTCGTCCAAGGTCATTGTTCGTGATGTGGCAATGGACTTTGAACGTATAGAACTGCCTTATCATTACTTGTTGGGATGGCTATTATTGCATTATCAGTCATTGATGAGGCCTGGGACGGGGGATGGCGTTACGGACGACGACGCTTTTCTTTTCAAGTATCACCATCAGCCTTGGGAATGTAGTACCATGCCGGCGTGTCGGAGGATGTTGGCGAGGGTGGACGGGTATAATTTCTTCGTGTCCGTTCCCCGTTTCACCGACCAAGAAGTGAGGAGTGTTCATGTTGATGGCGTTGAACCTCCTCATTTCTTACCTGAAAAGATGTATTTCTGGCTGCGTAACATTCGCCCGGCGCATTTAGTTTACCGCAATCGCAACACTGTGTACTTAGAGCCCTACTTGCCCTGTAGGTTTGCCCGTCAATTCGGGTATAGTCAGCTATTCCTCGGGCGTCCCAGTTCCTACCTGGGATTTGAAGGTAGCATTCTTGATGGTATTAGGGCATGGAGCTACTATGACACTTGTCATACTCGAACTAGCTTCTTGGTTCCTGCCACAAACGTGATGGGGGAAATCTTGCATATGGCGGCTTTGTATCATGTTACGGCAAATCCTCCTCCCCTCGATTTTGACCCGAGGACTAGCTTCATTGTGGGCACTCGCCTGGCGGAGAAGGCTATGGTGCCGAGGGCAAAGAAGAGAGGGGCGAATAGAGTTCCCACGCCTGATTCCGAATCTTTCGACACCATTGAGGAAGACAACGAGCGGGACGACGAGGACTCTCTTTCTTCGGGTGACGAGGCAATGGCGGGTCAGCCTCCCGTCATGGCAGGTGAGATGATGACGGATCTACCGTCGGTTGTTTTCGATGAAGCGGTGGACCAATTGCCATCTGTGCCGGAGGTAGTACAGGTAGAACTACCGCCCGTCGTGCCTGGTCCCTCATGTAAGCGAGGCAGGCGTGAGTCCACTGGCGGAGGAGTAGCTTTTTCTGTAAAGAGAGCGGCGGTCGGACCCCGTAGGTTGCTTATTATGGAGAAGGGTGAGGACGTAGACGATGTTCCGGAGGTAAGTCGGGGCCCTCTCTTTGTTGTAATTTTCTTTTCTCTCTGAGATATGACTTAATCACCTTTCTTTGTAGCCGTCTGATGAACCAAACTTTCCTGAACCGTCTACTGCCCCTGGAGTTGATCCGGCCCTTGCTGCTTTGATTAGAGGCGTGTGTGCCGCGGTTCTTTCTGCGGGGGCTCTCTCAGCGGCGGCTGGGAGCTCCCAGGTTGTCGAAGCCTCAGCCCAGGGTGATGAAGATTTCCTTGGGCCTGTCTCCGAGACCGCTGAACTTCAGCAAGGCGATGCCGATCTCGGTGCATCTCCTCCCGAAGATGCGAGGGCGGAGGAGTCTATTATACCTGACTCAGAGGCTGTTGGTGAAGAGGCTGCGGTGGCCGCAGGCGAACCTCGGCCTCCACACTCCTCAACTGGTAAGATAAGCCAGATATTGACTAGTGAGGGGGCTTATTTGCTCTATCAACATATCCTTCGGGTCAAATCGATTCATGGTTGCCTTGGCCCTGCAGGTCCTGACCCTTTACTTCCCACCGCGGATGTTCTTGGGGAAGGCTCGGCCTGCCGTGATATAGGAGAAAGGAGCGTTCCCTCTTCTTTGCCGTCTCATATTGAAGGGCCTCCGGCCAGCCCCGGACAGATGGGAATGGAGCTGGCGATGGTCTCGACCTCATCGTTTGCTGATCATACGGCTCCAGAGATTGACCTCTCGGCCCTGCCGAGTATTCAAGTCCTGCGAGCCGCTAAAGAGGAATTGGCCGCTGTTCACGCATCCTTTCGTGTGGAGTTTATTTCTCTTGTGGCAGGGACGGCAGATTCTGTTGCGTCTTCTTCAGTGTTGCCAGCCACACTCCCGCTGACACCGGCTTCCTCGGAGACTCTGGCCGAGGTGACGCAGGACGTGGTTGACAGCTTCTATCGTCATTTAAAAAGGGGTGTAGACGCTGCTGTGGAACGGAGGACCCCTTTTTCTTTATCTCTCCGGTGCGCTCGGGGTCAGGTTGCAACTTTGAAGTCCCTTCCTGGCGGGGTGGGGTTGGCTGCACTGCTGGAGCCTAAGCTGACAGAAGCTGATCAGCTTGTGACCCAACTACTAGCGATACGACAGGCGGGCTTGCCTGCTGCGATTGAGCGGGAGCGGGGCTTCCTCATTGCTGCTCGGGATAGGATCAAGCTTGCCCGAGATACTACTGGGCCAGTTGTACGGGGAGATCTTGATAAGTTCTCCGCTTCGTATGACCGGCTGGGTCGTCGGAGGCAGGCTTGTCGTGCTCGGAAAGAGTCTGCTTCTCGTGGAATCGTTGATACGAAGGAGCAGATCCTCGAACTCCAGAGGGAATTGGCCTTCTTAGAGTCAGAGCTGGAGGCTGCTCAGGCGGAACAGGAGTCAATCGTTCGGGAGGCCGAGAAGGTTTCCCGATCTTCTGCTAACCTAGAGTGGGCCTTTAAGAAATTTGAGGACAACTGGCAGGCTCACGCTCATCTGGAGGACGAGGCGGTGCTGACCCACGAGGCGGAGCGTCGAGCCTTCCAGAGGTTTGAGCGGTCGGTTGCTTTGCTGACGGACCGTCTTAGGGCGTTATGTGCCCCGGAGCAGTGATCAGCTTTCTGTTTTCTTTTGCTTCTCTTTTTTTTCTTCTTTTTTTCTTTTTTTTTTGTAAAGGACGTGATTCCAAATGATGTAGTATTTAGAATTTCGAATAAATGAGCATATTTCAACTCATCTTCTCTTTCTTGTACTTGTGGCGTTTGTAGAATTGGACTTGCTGGGGTTTATTTGTGGACCTGTTACCCTAGGCGTACCTTGGTTTTAGGTACGGATAACAAGTTTGGTCAGGATATCCGGAACAGCCATGGCAAAGTGGTCATGGGTGCTCTCGGTATTGGAAAAAAGAATGCCGTAGAGCAGCTGGGCTCCCGGGACATGATGAGATGGTGGATTTCTGCTAAGGAGCTTAGCAAGGGATATTTGTGGACCTATTATCCTTGGCGCACCCTGGTTCGGGATACGGATAATAGGGTGAGAGAAAAACTAACATATTTGCTCAGAGGTTATGAGGACATGGCAAGCATGAGGGTTTTATCGTGGAATCTTCCTGCTCAGAGGTAATGAGGACATGGCAGGGGAGACTTCACGGAAGATATTTGTGGTCAACAGCGAACATTTGTGGAGCTATTACCCTTGTCGTACTCCGGTTGTGGGTACAGATAATAGGTTGAAAGGGGACCGACATACTTGCTCAGAGGTAATGTGGACATGGCAAGCATGAAGGTTTCTTCGACGGAGCCTTTCCACTCAGAGGTAATGAGGACATGGCAGGAGTGGGCTCAATGAAGAGGGGGTACACAGAACGACTCAGAGGTAGGAGAACGTGGAAGTTCTATGCGAGGGGGCGGTTTGTTTTTGGTGGAAGTGAAAACAACTCAGAAGTAAGAAGGACATGGTCGTTTCAGAAATTTGCGGATTGATTACCCTTTTTGTGCACTGGGAGCGCGGGTAGTGGATCATGAGAAAGGATCTCTTCCGAGAAGAAAGTTCAGAGGTATAATAATACGTGAATTACTATCTGAAAGAGTGACCGAAATGTGAGTTCAGAGGCACCAGCGGGTACATAACTCGGTAATTTAGAATATTGAGAAAGTGTGAGTTCAGCGGCACCAGCGGGTACATGACTCGATAATCTGAAATGTTTGTGGATGTGAGTTCAGCGGCACTAGCGGGTACATGACTCGATAATCTGAAATGTTTGTGGATGTGAGTTCAGCGGCACCAGTCGGTACATGACTCGATAATCTGAAATATTGTGGGTGTGAGTTCAGCGGTACCAGCCGGTACATGACTCGATAATCTGAAATGTTGTGGGTGTGAGTTCAGCGGTACCAGCGGGTACATGACTCGAAGATCTTGTAGAGAATATCGTTTAGACATAATATTTCTTCAGGAACTTGCCGTTGACGGGCAACATGAGCAAGTCTCCGTTTTGCTTTGCGAGGCGGTAAGCACCGTTAGAGAATACTGTCTCAATGAGAAATGGGCCTTTCCACTTTGGCTGGAATTTGCCGACGGTCTTGTGAGTCATGACCATCGGCCTCCGGACTGCCAAGACGAGATCGCCCACCGGGAATGTTCTGACTTTTACCTTCTTGTTGAAGGCTCCAGAGATGCGTGCTTGGTATAGCTCGATTCTTTGCTGAGCCAGGAGGCGCTTTTCATCTAAGGCCTCTAACTCTTGTTGCCGACGTCGGTAGTTATCATCCGTCGTCAACTGATGTGTGAGGGCGACGCGAAGTGAGGGGATCTGAGTCTCTAATGGGAGAACTGCCTCACTCCCGTATACTAGGAAGAACGATGTATTCCCGGTGGCTGTTCGGACTGTAGTACGGTACGCCCATAAACACTCGTCGAGCTTCTTGTTCCAGTCGCATTTGTTGGAGGAGACAAACTTCTTGAGGAGCTTGATGATTGTTTTGTTGAATGTCTCTGCCAACCCGTTTGCGGTCGAGTTGTATGGTGTCGAAGTGACATTCTGAATACGGTGCTTATCGCAGAATCGATAGAATGCGTGGCTTACAAACTGCGGACCATTATCATGGATGATCCTTCGGGGCAGTCCAATACGGTAGATAACGTGATGCTTAAGGAAGCTGATCACGTTTGAAGTCTTGACTTCTGCAAGTGGGACAGCTTCCGCCCATTTGGAGAAGTAATCAGTAATCGCAAGTATGAAGCGATGTCCTCTGAAGGACGGTGGGGTGATTGGACCAATTATATCCATTCCCCATGCTTCGAATGGCCAGGATGCCACCGTCGGATGTAGAAATTCGGAAGGTTGGTGAATGAAGTCCACGTGGACTTGGCAGGCTTTGCATTTTCTAGCATAATCTATCGCATCTGCCACCATCGTGGGCCAATAGTAGCCCATTCGGCGAAGGCGGTCTTGCAGTTTTGGGCCAGGCTGGTGGGCCCCGTAGACACCATCGTGAGCTTCTCGTACGGCTTCTTTGGCTTCTGTATTTGACAGATACCGAAGCAGTAATCCATCGTAGGAGCGGCGATACAGCATTTTTGTCTCTGTATCGTAGAAGAATCTGAGAGAACGTCGCCTGATGGAAGTGGCTTCCTTTGGGTTCTCGGGCAGGATGTCGTAGACGACGAAGTCGATGAATGGTTGTCTCCAGTCTGGGGCATCATCGATCGCTTGGGCGGAATAACTCGCCACGAATTGCATATTGTTCTTGGGACAGACCAGTTCGTGGCCTATTACATCCACTGATTGGTGATCATAATTCGGAACTGCAAGGGAAGCGACAAGACCAGCTAAGGCATCGGCTTCAATATTTCGGAGTCTGGGGACGTGCTCGATAAAGAACCCCTCAAATGACGAGATGATATCGATCGCTATTTGGTGATAAGGAATCATGTCTTCGTGGCAGACTTCGTACGAGCCCCGGATCTGATTGACGATTAGTTGGGAATCGCCGTATGCTTCAAGGTATTCTATCTCCAGCTCTCTTGTAAGTTGGAGGCCAATGACCAGAGCGTTGTACTCGGCCACATTGTTAGAGCAGGGCTCGGTGAGGGAATAAGCGTGGTTAATCACCAATTCGGAAGGGGAGATCAGCACTACCCCGACTCCGACGACTATATTGCCTTTAGGTCCGGTCCTTGAAGCACCGTCGAAGAACATTTGCCATATATTATCGTGAGAGGTTGCATGCGAGTCGACGACCTCATCTGGGATCTTCTCGTATATCCTGGAGGACTCTGAGCCTGGGTGGGCTGCTAAAAAGTCTGCCAGGGCTTGACCTTTGACTGCATTTTGGGGAACGAAGATCATATGGTAAGGGGACAGCAGTATTGCCCATGTAGCGAGGCGAGAGCTGAGTGCCCCTGGTTTAGTCATGAGGACCCTGAGAGGGTTGACTCGTGAGATCACATGTATCGTTTGTCCGATGACATAGTGTCGTATTTTCTGAATGACGAACACCAAGGCGAGGCATTCCTTTTCTACAGCGGTGTATCGGTGCTCGGGTCCAACCATCATTCGGCTGAGGTAGTATATGGCTTGTTCGTGGCCTGTATCGTTGTTTTGTGCCAACAGGGCACCGAGGGAGTGTTCCATTACTCGTACGTAGAGCAGGAATGGTTTTCTAGGGACTGGGGCTACTAAGACCGGAGGATTTGACAAATATTCTTTGATGTTGTCGAAAGCACGCTGGCATTCCTCGTCCCATACGAATGAGACTCCTTTCTTCATGAGGTGCGTGAATGGTCGGCATCGCCCGAAGAGGTTGGAAATGAACCTTCTGATGTAAGCTAGCCTTCCTTGAAGGCCTCTGAGTTCGCGGAGATTTCTCGGAGGACCCATCTCCATGATTGCTTTCGTCTTCTCAGGATCTACATGGATACCCTTTGCAGTGATGATGAAGCCTAAGAACTTCCCGCTGGATACGCCCAGAAAGGACTTCGTGGGGTTCATTTTCAAATTGTGCGTTCGTATTAGATCGAATACCGTCCTTAGATCCTGCAGATGGTCTCCCTTGCTACGGCTTTTAACGGCTATATCGTCAACGTAGCACTCCACCGTCTTACATAAGTGGTCTCTAAAGATGACGCTCATGGCTCTTTGATATGTGGCGCCAGCATTCTTTAAGCCGAAAGGCATGACTGTGTAGCAATATGTGCCGATCGGTGTTCGGAATGATGTATGCTTTTTGTCGTCAGGAGACATTTTGATTTGGTTGTACCTCGAGAACCCATCCAAGAATGACATGCGTTCGAAGCCGCAAGTATTGTCGATCATGATGTCTGTGATAGGAAGGGGGAATTCATCTTTGGGGCACGCCTCGTTCAGGTTGCGGAAGTCGATGCAGATTCGAATCTTCCCATTCTTCTTAAGGACGGGTACTATGTTGGCGACCCAGTTTGGATGTTGCTCTTCACGAATGAAGCCGCTGGCTATCAGTTTGTTGACCTCGGCTTCGATCGCGTCCATGATGCCCGGGCGGAAGTGTCGCTGTCGCTGCTTGACTGGCTTTGTATGCGGCCGTATGTTGAGTTTGTGAAGAGCGATGTCAGGATTTAACCCTGGCATGTCTTCATAGCTCCAGGTGAACACATCAATGTACTCTCTGACAAGTTCTAACAGCGACTCCCGTTCTTCGTCAGTTAAGCTTTTACTGATAAAAATCGGTTTTGGAGAAGATTCGCTGCCGAGATCCACTTGTATGACCTCATCTTCAGTAGAAGGTTCTCTCAGTTCGAACCACTTTTCCCATTGTGCGTCTAATTGCTGGGCCCATGGCTCTAGCTCGAGGATTTCGGGGATGTCTTCGTCTTCCTCGTAAGCGTCGGCGAATGCCATGTTGACTGACATGACTTGTCTGAACACATCTCCGATGCTGGTATCTGAGTCGAAAGTTGGTGATCCGGTTGAATGTGACTGCCAGTCGCATTCTTCATCTGAACTTTCAGGGGTCGTAGTAGGCGTTACATACCCTAACCCGCATCGAGTTTTGTTATAGTAGTTCTGTGGTTTGCCCGCCGGGACTGGCGGCTTCAAAGGTAATCGTCGCCCAGTACCATAGTTCAATCCTGGCGTCGTCTCTAGATCATACCCCTATTTCTGCATGAGATATTTGGATTGAGGGCTATAGAGATACAAAGGCAGTCTCCCGGCATCTGACCCGAGGTCGACTTCTTCTATGGTGAGGGGATGCGGGTTGTTCGTCCGGCCGAAGATGATCGGATGATCTTCTCCCTCAAATATTTGGTAAGCGTCTTCTACTGGAGTAGGCTGGATCGCGGTATATACATTTGTCACCTGTGTGTGTAGGTGAGCGCCTATACCGTGTTCCATAGCATACATTGTACATAGCCTATTGAGCTCGGTGTAGTTCAAAGATAACCCTTTATCGATGAAGTAAGGTATCTTTTCTAGGAGGATTACATCATCAGCGGAAGGGACATCAGTGTGGGCAGCCACATACTTGGCTAGCTCCGGTTCCTCTTCGGCTACCCCCTGTGTGAACGAAGACTGAGAGGATGACCTGGGAAGCTTGATTGTCAGTGGTTTAGTTGATGGAGAAGAGCGTGGAGTCGTTGGCAGACTAGCGACCCCCAATTTGGCATTTGATGTGGGGCGAGGAGTGGCTGGTTCGCTAGAAGTGTCAGACCTTGCATCGGGGTGACGACCCTTCGTGGAAAGGCGTATCGTCATGGGCCTGTCCGAGGGGTTGAGCTTCCCTGCTTGTGGTTGGCTGACTCTTGGTAGCCTGATTGTCAGTGGCTCCGTTGTGGGTCTTGGCACTTGGCCGGACCTTGGCAGCCGGATTATCATTTGTTCCTCCTGCACTGAGAGGCTGATTGCGTCCATCCGCAGAGTGGCGGTAAGGGGTGCAGACTTGCCCGGTTTGTGAGCTTGGAGGTGGATCGTCAGGAGTCCTTCTGATCCCGTGGCTGTCTCGGTATGAGTTTGTGCGTCTTCTTCATCAAGGTGCCTCTTCGACTTTTCGTATAGCCAGGAGTCCGAGTAGTAAGATTCGACCCCTTTGAAGGGATCGATGTCAGCAAATTCCGTCTTCACGAAGCCGTGTTTGTCGACATATTTGAAGCACTGGTGTAGCGTGGAAGGCACGATCATATAATCGTGTATCCAAGGGCACCCCAAAAGGATGTTGTAAGAAGTGTCAGCATCTACGACGTAGCAGGTGACTTCTGATTGGAGATCGCCAATCTAACACTTCAGGCGAATCTTTCCAATTAGGTAGCTCATGTCCGAATTGAAACCGCTAATGGCGGTGCTTGTAGGCGTCAGGCGATGCATCGAAATGCGAAGATGATGTAGCAGACCCTTCGGGATGATGCTTATGGAAGAGCCAGGATCTATGTGCATCCGATCCACCTTCATGTCGTCGATGTATCCCGTGTAGTATAGCGGGCGATCATGTAGGTTGGTTTTGATGAGCATGTCCTGCGGAGTGAAGATGATATTGGGCATTGCTTCCGCACAGGCACTGTCTTGGAGATCCACGGGTGAGTCCTCCCCGGTGAGGTTGGATTGAGCCAGATAGGCATCGACATTTTGGAGTGCTTCGCTCAATGCAATACGAACGTCCTTGGAGAGCCTTAGGAGTTCGAACAGTGACAATTTGGCCGGAGTGTTAGCCAATTGTGCTATGATGTCAAAGTTGTAGGGCCTCTCTAGCCCTTGGGCTGCGTCTTTTCGGAAAGATTTGTCGAAACGAGTCTCTTTCGGCCTAGGCTTGTCGGTTGTCGAAGGCTGAGCCGGTCAGGGAGCATCAGTTGTAGTGGGTTGATGATTTTCGGCTGGATTGTCAACCACAGGTTGGGATTGCGCTCCGGACCGTGTGACGACGACTGTAGCTTCCTCGTTGTCTGCTGAGATTGTGTGGCAGGTCCTAATTTTTCCACTCTTCTTTCTGTTGGTGGGAGATGGTGTGGGCCGAGTTACTTCTGGTACCAAGTCTGGATAGACCCACATGACCTCTCCTCGTGAGGTGGTGAGAGGTACTAGACCAGCAGCCTGTTCCCGGGGAGGTGGAAGATTGGTGATCTCTATTGTCGCCAGAGGGACGGGGATTACCCCGTCTTGAGTCTCCGTCGGAGGGAAGCTGCCGAATTGTACGGACACCATATTGGCTGCTACGGTTACCTCTTCGAAGTCGATGGCCAGAGCGTTCGAATCGATGAGGCTTTGGATGTACCGTTTTAGTTGATAACAGTCGTGTGTGGCGTGGTATACGTAACGGTGGTAATGGCAGAACTTTGGTTCTCCAGGTCAGCCGGCCGAGGCTCCCATCTTGGTGGAGGAAGCTGAATTCTATCTCCTTGTATGAGCATGTCCAAGATAGGCTTGACGTGGCCGTCTTCGAAGGAGTAATCGATTTGTGGCCATTATTTATCTGCGGGCTTCGGCTCAGGTTTTTGTGTTGTATCGGCCACCATAGCCTGTTTTCCCTTGCTGTCCCGATTGTTGGAGGGGTTGCCCCCGTTATCGTTGTTGGGACGCTTGCCCTTGCTTTCTCCTTCCGAGATGTGCAATCCCAGTTGGCGAGCCTTCTTCAGTCGTTCTTCGGCGCTTGTGGTGCTGATAATGAAGGCCTTCCAATCTTTGAATTGACTTTCGCCCATCCAGAGGCTGATTGTTGGAAGCAGTCTCTTTTGGCAGATCTCAATCAAAGAGGAATCTGGATTTCCGGAGGGCAGCTTCATGGCGGTTTGGCGGAACCGCTCAATGTAGTTCCTTGTTAACTCCTTCTCCCCTTGGACGACGTCCATGAGAGTGGACATAGTGACGTCCTGTCCTACTTCGTAGAATCACTCCAGGAACAGGCGCTTGAAGCCGGTGAAGGAGTGGATGCAGTTGTCCGGCAGATTGCGGTACCAATCGAAGGCGACTCCTTCCAACGCCCCAATGAATAACCGTATGAGGATAGCATCATCATAGGGCAGATGGTCGGTGGTGACCTCGAAGTAAGTTATGTACTGACTTGCTGAGGTCTTGCCATTATATGGGTTGATATTGAACGGCTTATATTTTGGCGGGAATGGAACATTCCTCCATTCAGCAGGGTATGGTTGCCGTATTCTGAGATCTTGAGCGTTTTCTCGGGCATGGAACATGGCTCGGAGTTCCTGGACCTCTCTCCTTACTTCTCGGGTCTCGTCTGTAGCGGTAGGGGCTGTTATTTCGGGAGGATTATTGCCCAGGTTTGGTGCCGCCGAATTCGAGTCCGTATTGATCGCGGGACCCGTGCTTGTTTGGCCAGGCGTCCCTCCTTGCACAGTTGGAAGGGCTGCTTTAATCCCGTCTACAGACTTGACCAAAGCAAGTAATATGGCTTCGAGATTATTGATGCGCTGGCGATCACTGGAACCACTTTGATTGCTGTCTATCATAAACACCGTCCTTGTATGACAAGAAACAGAAGGGACGGTGGAGGATTTATCCTCCGAGTCATACCCGTATATTGAGAAGTCATCGGGGTATATGGGTATGTTCCCTTCTGATTCAGACTCGGAAGGAACAGTAGCCCCAGCTTCCGAGTTCGCCTCGTCTTGGGAGTTGTGTATGTCGTCGGGGATGTCGAGGTTTGCTGTATCTGATAGGAGAGCTGCCTCCCATGGCTCGTCTTCTTAAAATATCGGATTGTTGTGGAGGCTCGGAGGGGTGCTACCCCCAGCCCCAGCAATCCCCTGTGTTATGGACGACGAACCTCTTACTGTAGCAGATTTCGTCTTAGAGCGAGTTCCTTGGAAAACTCCGGTTGTGGGCACTCGCTTAGATGACAGTCTTTTTGTCGCAGTGGTTGAGGTCTTCGGGCTGGAAATATTCGGCTTCTTCCCCCTTCCATCAGCGGAGACTTTCCAAGCAGAGTTGCAGGAGACCACAGGAGGTGCCTCATCCTCTAAGCTCGGATGCTGTAGTCTTAGGAAGACTGACGGCCGGTCTTCCGTTACTGTCGTATTATTGCAACAGCAGTTGACGATGATTTGGGTGCAGTGACGTCCAAGCGAGGACTCTTTGTACACCGAAGCCCCTTCTCTTTTCTTGCGCTTGTGGAGGATCGCCTCACGCAGGTCAGAGGAACCACTTTGTCCTTTTGCCGCCGGGGGCTGGACTCGAGCGATTCTGTACAACTTCCCATCAGAGGCCCGCGTGATAGTCAACGGGACGCCCCGATAGTCAGAGGTTGGGGCAGTTGACTGGGCTTGATGAGCCCGCGCTGCCCTAGACTTCTTATTCTTAGCACTTGCGGGTGCGTAATAGAAAGAGTCTAAGTTGAATACCACAGAGTCTAGCTTATCATCCAGAGAACCATCAGGGTCAGGACCGTATGAGAGACGGTCGAAGACTGATCGAGAAGAGCGTGGAACGGACGCTATACGGTTATCTTCTGCTGTCGGTTGAGTTGTTCTTGTGCGATTAGTAGGAGTCGCGATCTTGCAGGCTGGTCGCATGCGGTTGGCAATTGTGGCCGCATGGGTTTTCTGCAAGCGATTGACTTCAGTAACCGCATAAGCTTTATCCTCGTGGTTGGCAACTGTAGCCGCATAAGCTATACGGCTGACAGATGTGACCGCATGAGTTTTCTTCACGCGACTAGCGGATGTGGCCGCATGAGCTTTTTCCATGCGGCTAGCGCCCTTATGCGGCTCGGATCGCGTAGAGTTCCTCTTTGCCCCTGCAAGTCCAGCATCATAGTATTTTCTTCTGCCAGACTTGGGGACAGCAGAGTTGTCTACGGTCTGAAATGGGGCCGCAGAAGAGTCCTTCTCGCCGTCTTGAGCAACAGAGGGTATCCCGTCGAGGGCTTCGGGAGGAGCAAATAGTTTTGGCTTCCACTCTTTGCGAGCCTTCGTCGTGCGGGTGCGCTTCTGGACCGGGCCAGCGCTTCCTTCGGAGAGCATCTCTTCAAACGCCTGTTGGTCGAAGCGGACGACCATCTTTTGTTGAGTGGAGCCAAGCTTGGCTGCATCCGACTGCGTCACCAACTCCTCAGCCGTGGAAAAGTTTTTCTCCAGCAGAGTCGCCATCGTGTTTGCCATGAAATATAAAAGAACAGAACAATTATCGGAGGACCGGACTTTTACTTCACGTTACAAACTCGCTTGTACAAAGAAAGTCTAGGGACGAAAACCTAGGTACAGCAGTCTAAGTACAATTATTTATTTTAGATTCTGGGGGATGACGATAGAGGCTCAGGAAGGCGATGGCAGCCCTGTCTTACTCCTTGGACGATCGGTATGCAGCCTTGGCTCCTGTGAGAAGATGGTTGGCGTTGACGAAGAAATGCTCTTCTTGCTCTTCTCGTGTTGCTCTTCTGGCTTCTCTCTCTCTCTGTGTGTATTTTCTCTCTGATTATTAGGGAGGAAGCTCTCTGTGTATGCCTCTCTGATAATGTATATCTCTCACAAGGGAAAGGCACCTTGCTATTTATAATAGTGGGGGCATCATTAGGGTTTGGATGATTGCCTATTCTCGAAGTGGTGGCGGCCTGATGCTTAATCAATCTAGACCATTCATTTTAGGCGTGAAGGATCTGGGCCATAAATGGGGGTAGCACTAAATCTTTTGAATAATTAATGCTGATTGCTTTAAATCTTTATAATTGATTGTGTAGCTTGGATCTCCCACTACGTGTCCCATTGGTTTGATTATGAATGATATGACCTGATCTCATTAATCATGAGGATATGGTCATTGGGATCTGGTAAATCTTTGCATCTCATAATCATCTTTGCTGCCAGCTGTCATTGAATCTCTGCCACGTGTCTTGATGATGGACTCTGCCAAAGCCGCATGACATCCATGAACCGTATGAGACAGCGTCTCGGTGAACCGCATAGGTATAGTTTTTGCGAGCCGCATGAGACGGTTCCTTGGTGAACCGCATAAGGGTAGTAACTGCGAGCCGCATGGGATAGCTTTTTGGTGAGCCGCAGAAAGACGATCCTTGCCAGCCGCATGAAGCTGTTCTTCACTGGAGCCGCATGGGAGTAGCCACGTGTCAATCTTGAATCACATTAGAGATTTTCTCCTATTTCCTAAGACTCTGTCATTATGGCAGGGCCATTATGATACTTTATGTCAGAGCCGTCAGCTGTCAAATCATGACAGAGCATTAAATAGGCAGACTGCTCGATGGCCAGCTGTGTGAAGGGGTCTTCATGGGTACACGTGGCCTTGAGCCGCATATCTCCGTGAGCCGTATGTACTTTTGAACCACATGCAGCTGGGGGACTCTTTGAACCGCAGGGTTGTCCCTATGCAAGCCGTATGGACTCTCCTGTCCGAGCCGTATGAGACTAAGAGTCTCTCTGAACCGCATGGGACTGCTCCTGTATGAGCCGCATGGGGTTCTCCTATTCTGAGCCGCATAGATGATCGTTCTGATATTTTCCATGCTTCTACACCATGTGTCAGCTCCACTGCAGCCCAACATAGCAGTTCAACAGATTCAGCTCCGACTCAGGATCCATCGTCCATGTGCCCCACAGAATCAGCCACATGGCATTTCTACATACAGGCACATCCTGCATATACGCGCTTGAGTAGACCAGTCTGCTGCCTATTAATAGAAGGACCATTCCTTCATCCACACAGGCACGGAGAAAAAAAAACGAAGATCATATCTACAGCCAGAAACGAGAAAAAAGACACTTAACGTCTCCTTCTCCTCAAAATGCTACGGCATCCAGAGCAACCCAAACCTTCAGAGAGTCCAAGATCGTCGTCAGATCGTCAACGGAGTCAACGCATTACCACTCGGTCCACCGATACAGTTTCCAGATAAAAACAAAAGTGTACTCCCAGGACTACGTCAAAGTCCTAAATTGTATATTGTTCTGTTTGTAATTAAAATACCAAGGTTCATCAATCAAAAAGACCTTGTCGTATTTTCGATGGCAAACAAGCTGGCGACTCTGCTGGGACTTCTTTCCCTTCTAACGAGAAAGTCGTGTCGCAATCTGACGACATCAAGCTTGGTTCCTTCCACAAGACACTCGTGGTGCGCCTCAATCAACAGGCGTATGAGAAGTTCATCTCTGAAGGCAGCACAAGTCCTTCGAAGCGGCTGCCAAAGCCAAAGAAGACTCGCTAAGTTTGGGTGTGTAAAGGAGATGCGCCGAGCACCACCACTGAAGGGGACACGCCACCGCAGCCCACCTTTCCTGCTAACATTCTTAGCAAGCAAGATGTGCCCGCCAGTGCAGCGCATCTGCAAGGGAAACACAGTGTTGACTGCATTCGCCAGTTGTCCTCTTCCCAGTCGAAGAAGATGCATCGAAGAAACAAAGGTGCATCCAATTTCCTCCGCATGAACTCTGGCATGCAGGAGAGGACCTCTATCTTTGACAGAATCACTCGATGTCGTAGCAAGAATGAGTTGGATTCTGAGTACTATGCACCTTCGTAGGCTGGTACAAAAAATTCAAGGCAGTACGGGCCATGCGCCCCAAATGTGCTACGCCCACAGTAAACCGGAGATGTGCGCTCAAAATCATGTACGCTGCCAATGGTAAACTGTACAGAGTCGACTCGGGTGCGTTTGTACCAGACACGAGCCGACTCTCAAAGTCTCCGTTTCGCTTAGGCGCAACTTCTGCACTTGAAACCAAGTCGTACGAGGCAAAACATGTGACTTGAACCCATACGTCTATGTTGGTTGTGCGCATGAAATGTGTCCAAGTCGCAATACATGTTGCTCCCCCACCAATGATCTGGGCGTATCTCGTGCGATAGAACTGGATCAGGGGGTACACCATTCACATGACCACCCGGCACTTGGCCTCGCCATGCGCCTGAAGGGGTGTGAAAGTCAAACTCCCTCTCATGATTTGCATAATATGATCACTCACAAATACAGATCAGGAGAGCTGGCCATTAAGCACGATGCGCCCCTCGCGGGGCACACTTGTGCCATGGTCACCATCAACTGCTGCTGCTGCAAAACAACGGCTTCATCATCCAGGAAGTCTGTGTTCCAACGACTGCAATCTTTTGTACCCATCCGACGTCATCTCGGAAAGAAGGTGCCAGTTGAAGATGAGTCAGAGCCCAAGGTCGCTTCTTGCCATATTGTCTCCAGCCGCCATTCATCAGGGAGAAAGACACCCACCAATACCTCGACCACAACAGCATCGTCCAAGAGTCAGCCGAGGAAAAATAAAATGACAGTACCGTCCTCAGGGGTATTTGAGAGCACCTGGTCAATAAAGAAGGTTCTAGCGGAAGCATCAGCTTGAAATGATTAAACTCCTGCTATCCCTGACAACCCTCTGCTTGAAGATGAGGACGTTATCCAAGGAACCGACCCCAAGATAGCCGGGGGTAGCCAGTACGAGGTCTCAGAAGGGAGAGCTCTTCTGCAGGAAAGTAAGATTGAAAACGAAGCCTCAACCGATCCATCCACTTCCACCCATGTTATGCCAGTCTACATGGCTGAAGGTGGTGATGAAGGAAAGTGAGACGCTTCAGCTTCGGACATCGTGCAGCGCATGGACACCGTGGAAGGGAGCCTCAAAACCCTCTCTACCACCATACAATCCTTAACTCAAATGGTATTTGAGATTCGGACCACTCTGGCATCTCAACCATTAGCAAGGGAACCTGTCTTCACCAGTCTCGATCCAGGGACTAATGGAGAATCAAGTATACCCCCTCATCGGGTATCTTTGGGTGCAGATCATCACACTGCACCTCGGACATCAACTCCTTCAAATGTAGAGCTTCACACCTTACCGCCCTCACCGGCTCCCAGTTCTACAGAAGTGCTGGTTGACATGATCAGAGATCTGCGCGAGCGCTTTAAAGTGCAAAACAAGCAGGAAGAGCGTCAGAAGATGGGAATCCCACAACCTTACCCTCTCGAATGGAACAAAGTGGTTTACCCTCCCAAATATAAACCAAAAATATTGACGCCGTATGATGGGAAGGACTCTCCTCGTCGGTATATGACCTACTTCCAGTCTCAAACAGGACATTTTCCAAAGGAAGATGCCCTACTCATCAGCCTATTTGTCGGGGCATTGAAGGGAGTCGCTTACGACTGATACTACAGTCTCCCTGACCACTCCATATCGTCCTTCGATGACTTGACACGCCTCTTCCTTGAACAATTCTACGACGGTGGGAAGCACATGACCATGTCATCTCTTATAGAAGTGCGCCAGACAGAGAAGGAGACTGTTCGAGCCTTCATCGAATGTTTCCGATAAGCATGCTTAAGGTTGCCTCCGGGTATGCCAGAACATGTACTGATCGATGCCTATAGCATGAACATGACTTCTGCAATCAAGCTCTAGCTCGACTCCACCCAGCCTCCCGATTGGAGTTCATTGATCTTCGGGGCCGAAGCTGCTGAGAAAAAGGCACGTAATGCTCGCCTTTTGGGGGTTAACTTTCTCGCCTTTGATGATAAAGAGAAACGGCATGCTACCAGCAACAGTGGGCACGAGGCAAAAGGAAAGCAGGCGTTGACTGTCAATGCTTCGAAAACCATACAGGGGCCCGCTCAGAAGCCTCCACCAGCACTGCCGAAGGAGGTATACTCCTTTAACGATGAGAAAACCTTACAACTCTTTGAGATGCTGAAACAAAGCGACAAAATCAAGTTGCCTGATCCTAAGCATCCTGACGAGGTGGGCAGAGTGGGCGACCCAAGGTACTGTCACTACCATCGGTTTGTTGGACATACAACTCAAGACTGCTACATCCTCAAGAACTATATACAACGTATGATCAATACGAATGTTATCTCAGTCGATTACGATAAGAAGACAGTCTCAACATGGTGTCGCTCCAGTTCGGCATCCTACCGCCTATTACAACTCAAGATGGTGTTGTACCTATCACGAAGGCGACATTGGAGGTAGTCAACCTTCCGTCGACTAGTGACAACGCGAGTGGACTGATTCCACTCACTATATCTCGGGGGAAGATTATGTGGGTTCACCCAGATCTCGCTCCAGAACTGACTCAACCGGGATTACATTCTACCTCCAAAGCTAAAGGCATGAAGACCAAGTCTTGCCGAATGGTGACCTCCTCTCCCAAGGAGGCACTTCATGTACAAATACGTTCATAGCAGAACGCTCAGCCTGAGGAAGCCCCTGTCGAAGTGGCACCTCCTGTCACCACCTCGGCCGCTCAAGGTGAATCCCAACTTCCAGCAGCTGACAAACAAAAGTATAAGGAGGCCCGCTTCGACAGGCCTCTATAAAGAGACAACTCTTCGAGGTTAATCAAACCCCACAACTTTGACATACTGGCTCAACTTGCCAGTACTCCAGCTCGGCTGTCCTTGATCGAGCTCCTCCGCCTGTCTAAAGATACTCGGGAGGCTCTCTACAAAGCCCTGAAGAATGCTGAGTCTTTCATCAGTCAGGTCAAGCATCCTGAGGACGATCCAACAACATGTCCACACTGCTATAGTGTGGGGGAGATCATCCCCAACATTACATTCACTCAACAAGACATGCTACTCAAGAACAACCGACACAACAGACCGTTGTATTACACAGGGTATGTTGGGGCCATCAAGGTGGATCAGATGCAGATCGATCCGGAGTCTTCTCTCAGCATCATCCCCCGGACTCTGCTTCAGAAATTAGGAATCCCAATGCATCGTCTAACAGTGTCTCACACTACAATCAGTGGCTTCAACGCCAACAAGAGTGAGCCATTGGGCAAGATCCGACTGAAGTTTCATATCTATAATGCCTGTGGTTCGTATTACGTATTTCTGGAATACGTGTACGTATTTATTCTTGTATTGCATAATTTCCTTGCTTAATTTCCTCCCTGGGCTGGTTTATTCTCGGTTTGGGTTGGCTTGGTTCGGTTTGGGATTGCTCTTGGTTCATCATAAACCAAGGGGTAAACCCCCTATCTACCACCACCACTACCATTTATTAACCCTTCTCCTTTCTCTCTCTTCATTTATCATCTTCTCCACCATTACTTCCTTACCTACCAAAGAGAGGGAGAGAGAGGTCTCGGCAAGTACAACTTGCTTCCACAAGATAACCCATTTTTATTGTTCTATTAGCTTCTCCTCATGTTTCTAAGACACATTAGAACTTGTCATTTTCCATTTTGAGGCTTTAATTTTTATAGATCTAGAAATTAGTTATTTTTGGATTTTGGTAGTTTTGATCTATCAAACTTTTTTGTTTTCAAGTTTTGATGGTTCCATATTGTAGAGAATTTTATTCTACCCAATTTTGACCCTTAAAAAGTTGGATTTGGACTTATTTTGACCAAGTTATGGACTTTTGAAGCCTTGGGTTCAAACCATGGAGTTCTTGCTGATTTGGAGAAGACAGTGAGCAGTGTGCAAGCTTTTTAGCTTGCGTCACTGAGCTGCGCGCGCTCTTTAGCGCAGCGCAGTCTGACGCATATGCTGCCTTTTGGAAGCGTATGTCTTGCATACGCTGCCTTGATGAAGAGTCGTATGGACCTCATACACTGCCTTGACAAGGAGTCGTATGGACCTCATACGCTGCCTTGATAAGGAGTTGTATGGAGTCCATACACTGCCTTTTGGAAGTGTATGTCTTGCATAGCCTGATTTGAGCGTTGCCTGACCTGAGCGTAGCCTGACCTGAGTGTAGCCTGACCTGAGCGTAGCCTGACCTGAGCGTAGCCTGACCTGAGTGTAGCCTGACCTGAGCGTAGCCTGACCTGAGCGTAGCCTGACCTGAGCGTAGCCTGACCTGAGCGCAGTCTGACTCAGGCGCAACCTGATGTTTAGGCGCAACTGGACCTGACCCTAGTTACCCTGGATCTTCTATAGCCCTGTATATTGATATTTTATTAGATATTTAACGTCCATTTTATATCCTTACGCCTTTTGTCCTGAACTTGATAATCACGAATTTACTTGATATGTTTGGAATTGATAATTGAGCATGACGTGATTGTTAGCCCAATAATTATATCATGTTTTTGAATATGGCTAATCAATTAAGTTTACCATAATGACATCACTAATATTCATGTAATCACTATTATGTTGCTACTTAAACTTAGCATTGTCCTAAATGTTCTATATCGTATTGCTGTGCTTGTATCATATTGTCGGGTTTGTCTAACATGTTCTTAGACATGCACTAAGCATGATCAAGCTTTGTCAATCCAGGACATATGCAATAGAGTAATATTGATGGGCCAAAGACGGCGTCATACAAGAAGCTTTTTCTGAACCGAAAGGTATTCAGATTTCCAGATCTGTTTATCTTTGGACGACCGCCGTTAAGTGAAAAAGGCATCTTCAAGTCTGTTCAAGTTTTGAAGAAAGGCGACATCAAAGGACTCTTGGTTTTCCTATTTCATCAATGTATTTTTCATATTTATTGAGTCTAGGAATACGATGTACACTGTATCGTACTGGCAAATAGGCTACCCAAGAAACGTTTTCAAAATACCCTTTCATTTTGAAAACAAGCCCACTTACAAAAGCCCAATCTACTTCCTAACTGCCTGACTTTTCAAAAAGCCCAAAACCAGTTTGCAAAAATCCTGACTGAACTCCAACAGAACTCCAGGAGAATTCGGCCAGAGTTCGGCCCGAATTCGGCCAGAGTTCGGCCAGAGTTCAGTTAGTGAACGTTGCTTTTTGAACTTGGTCTTCCTGCAGTTACGGATCCCACCGAGATTTTCTCATAGAGTACTGCCCGAATTCTGCCCGAATTCTGTCAGAATTCTGCCTTTGGAAAAACTATAAATAGAGAAGGATTTCGATCATTTCAACTCACTCATTCACTTTCTTATCTCTTCTCTATAAGCCTACTACTTCTTCCAAAGTATTCTGAGCTATTCATTTTCAAATCTCAAGCCAGTTACAATCCTCTAGTCGATTTGCCAGTGCGGTACGGTCTAGAAGTTTCAGAGTGGTTGTAATCGGAGGCTTGATTGAAGTTACACACTTCACAATTGAAGTTGGTCGAGTACTTCGGATCAAAGCTCGCGTTGTAGAAGTTGCAAGAACTTCGGATGAAAACTTGTGGTGATTTTCCATAGTGGATTCAACTGGAAGCTAGAGTTCTTCCGACTGGACTAGTCCTCAACAGAGGGAAACCAGTATACATCCTTGTGTTTGCGTTTGCTCTCTACACTCTACTTTTCATTTACATATCTGTGATATATTATCTGTGATCTTGTTACTAATATTTTTAAATAGTTAATTTTCGCTGCCTACTCTATTCACCCCCCCTCTAGAGTATTGCGCTTTACAACTCGTTCCTACAATCGGTCCTACAGTGATAGTGGCCCGTAGTGGTGCACTCCTGACATAATAACCTGACATGACCTGATAGTGGCCCGTCGTGGCGCACTCCTGACAAGTACACTTGGCATGATAACCTGGCATGATTATCTCGAATAACTGTTGCGACGGCTACCTGACATGACGTGACCTGTATAATTAATCTGGACACCGTGGGCGATTGTGTTTGTATAAATAAACCAGTCATGTCTTGCATCATGTCTAGGACAGGGACTCCTGAGTACCACGGTCAGGAGTACCTACTAAAATGGACTAAAGCTAACAACTAGATTAATACATTAGTCATGACAAGATTTCCCAACTGCAAGCAATCCCGTTACCTGGGCACGCCTTGGGATCTGTAGCCTGCCGTCGAGTATGGCACATTTCCAGCACACTGTCATGTGTTGCACCCTTCAAGCTACCTAAGGGTACATTCGTTTCCTGGACGATGTACCCACCTGAATTCAACTCTAATCTTTTAACCCGGGTAACCTGGATGGTCTGCAGGGCTTGTGGCTATGGAATAATCTTACTGCATCTTGATAGTAATTAGGCTTGTGACAACCCTAGTTAGTTAAAGTATCAAGCCGTAATTCTTGCTTGGCCGTAAAGTGATTGGACGGAGTCTAACCAGTCTAGTTTTGCCCTGATCCTGTTCCAGATTATTGAATGACCAGAATGCTTGTATTTATTTTATCGATAAATGGTGAGAATTCCAAGTTCTGTTCAGACGAAGGGTTACAACCCCGGTCCTTATTTGGTTTACGGGTTGTAACCTGGTTATCTGAATGGTTCCATGGTTATCTCGTCGTATATCATCCTGGTGTATTTTCTTTATTTTCAGTTCTTACTTTTATTTATATCTTGTGCTGATTGCTGGTTTTAGTTCTTAAGTGAAGCCTCCTTTGTGGCACTTGCTCTTTCTGGGGTCTGACCCAGCTAGTTTTGTGTGGCCAGATTTCAGAGCAGCTTAAGAGGATCTACCGACCTTCCAGCCAGATGGTGGCCACTAGACGGAACCCTGGCAACGAGTGGATTATTTTTGGCTCTCCCACTCTATTGTAAAAATATTCTTTTGAGGAGTTTAGCCGACGAACACCTGTTTAGCTCGATTGCACTTACTTACTGTCTGCCTATGGACTGTAACATGATTAACAGATCCTAGGGTTGACCATGTATGACTAAGCTCTTGCTAGTCCTAACATTTTGTAACGACTAGCTTCATGATCAACTGAATATGTAATGTTTGGGATGCCTTACTATTTTATATTTAATGATCATACATCTTGTAACTTTTACTTACTTGCTTGTGATTGAGACACTAGGCTTGTTCATGACCTTAAGAGACTGTTGGCTTGTAGATAAACCCTCATGTATCTAGACAGCCGTGACCGTATAGCCAGATGGATTCCATTTCATATACGTAGCTGGCGATGTCTGTCCCCGCTCTCCAGTATGCTGGTTCTGGGGCGTGACATGTTTAAGTGGTGGCCCATGCAGGTCCTTGTAAATCAAGATATGTGAGGGTTTACCGAATAGATGTCTCAATCAGTATTCGTCCTTGATCTCTGCTCGTATCTTCTGAATCCCTGGATTCTTGTCCTGATCATATGTTTGTATCGTTGATCTGTCCTGGTCCTTCCTTATTGTTCCCTATGTCGTCTTCTTCAGTGGCATTGTTCGTGGTCCTACCGACCAGCAAGGTGGAGCACCTCCCGCGGACCAGCAGCAACCTGGAGATCAAGCCCAGCATTCCGGAGTAGCCTCCAGAGTCGTGCCTTCTGGCGGAGAGCCACCAGTCCAGACAGTTCAACTTGTAGAACATGATGACGGCACTTTGGTAGGACTCGTCAGGACCTTGATAGCTTCCCAAGACCGGCGTGGAGATGCCTTGCACCAGGCAGTGACGGATGCTTTGACCCGGGGTGGTCATCAAGGTAACAGCACGGCCAACAGCTTCAAGCGCTTGAACCCTCCATTCTTCGACGGTAGTGAAGATGCTATCGCAGCAGATGCATGGCTTCAGGACACAGAGGTGATTCTAGAAGCAGCCAGGACCCCAGAGAACGAGAAGGTGGCCGTTATGCGCCTGTAGTTGTTAGATCTTGCCCGTAGCTGGTGGACAGCGCAGGCCGTTGGATTAGCAGCACCGGCCCCTGACGTGAGCGTAGCCTGACCTGAGCGTAGCCTGACCTGAGTGTAGCCTGACCTGAGCGTTGCCTGACCAGAGCGTAGCCTGACTTGAGTGTAGCCTGACCTGAGCGTAGCCTGACCTGAGCGTAGCCTGACTTGAGCGTAGCCTGACTTGAGCGCAGTCTGACTCAGGCGCAACCTGATGTTTAGGCGCAACTGGACCTGACCCTACTTACCCTGGATCTTCTATAGCCCTGTATATTGATATTTTATTAGATATTTAACGTCCATTTTATATCCTTACGCCTTTTGTCCTGAACTTGATAATCAAGAATTTACTTGATATGTTTGGAATTGATAATTGAGCATGACGTGATAGTGGCCCGTAGTGGTGCACTCCTGACATAATAACCTGATCCTGTTCCGGATTATTGAATGACCAGAATGCTTGTATTTATTTTACCGATAAATGGTGAGAATTCCAAGTTCTGTTCAGACGAAGGGTTACAACCCCGGTCCTTGTTTGGTTTACGGGTTGTAACCTGGTTATCTGAATGGTTCCATGGTTATCTCATCGTATATCATCCTGGTGTATTTTCTTTATTTCCAGTTCTTACTTTTATTTATATCTTGTGCTGATTGCTGGTTTTAGTTCTTAAGTGAAGCCTCCTTTGTGGCACTTGCTCTTTCTGGGGTCTGACCCAGCTGGTTTTGTGTGGCCAGATTTCGGAGCAGCTCCAGAGGATCTACCGACCTTCCAGCCAGATGGTGGCCACTAGACGGAACCCTGGCAATGAGTGGGTTATTTTTGGCTCTCCTACTCTATTGTAAAAATATTCTTTTGAGGCGTTTAGCCGACGAGAACCTGTTTAGCTCGATTGCACTTGCTTACTGTCTGCCTACGGGCTGTAACATGATTAACAGATCCTAAGGTTGATCATGTATGACTAAGCTCATGCTAGTCCTGACATTTTGTAACGACTAGCTTCATGATCAACTGAATATGTAATGTTTGGGATGCCTTACTATTGTACATTTAATGATCATACATCTTGTGACTTTTACTTACTTGCTTGTGATTTAGACACTAGGCTTGTTCATAACCTTAAGAGACTGTTGGCTTGTAGATAAACCCTCATGTATCTAGACAGCCGTGACCGTATAGCGAGATAGATTCCATTTCATATACGTAGCTGGCTATGTCTGCCCCCGCTCTCCAGTATTCTGGTTCTGGGGCGTGACAATATCGGTGAGCTCCAGACCGAGGTGACTTGTTATGTCGTGGATGCGGACGTCAACTACAACATCCTGTTAGGACGGCCGTGGCTACACGAATACATGGTAGTGCCATCTACTCTCCATCAATGTATGAAGTACGTATCCACCAACGGCATAGTCAGAACCGAGTTTGCTGATGTCGATCCCTTCAGGGGGATCGAGGCCTTCTTCACTAACTCTGACCTGTACAAGTCGATTCACCTCGAAGATGAAGCCAACGACGTCGATGATGAAGCCGAAGCTGATTTGGAGGCAGAAATGATAATCGATGCTCCCCTGAAAGTGTGACTCAAAGGGAAGCCACCAAAACACCGCCTCCTTTAGTGGTCTTGTGGGAGAGCACCAACTTCTCAGGGCCATACAAACACTGAAGCCCCTTTGAAGATACGACTCAAGGAAAAGTCTCCCCAAGTGACGACTCCTTTCGTAGCAAAATTATGTGGGAAGGCACCAGTCAATGGAACACCAACTGAGGCACCTCTCAAGGTGTGGCTTAAAGGCAGACCTCCTCAGTCTTTAGCCCCTCTTAAGGTTCAAGAGAAGGCCCATGCATCTCTATCGGCACCAGAGCCGCCAAAGGCCAAGCTTCCAATAGGTTCTCCCGAAACTCCTTAGGCTGCTCCAGTACTCACTGATGAAGAACTGGGAGAGTACATATCCGCCAATGTGGATGCACCGTCCCTTGATGATGTAATCTCTTGGAACAAGATCCTATATATTATCAATAAAAGGGCGTCTTTCAATTATTCTAGTCTTCCGCATTGGAATGCTATGTATACTCGAGATAATGCTCTACAGTCGTTGCAAACACAAATAACGACTGTTAATCATAAAAATTGAGTCGTCTTGTAGCAAAGAGTCTGTTATATAGTCCCACCTCGGAACCAGGACGAAAAACCTATCATCTTCGACAAAGTCGAGCGTCACCAAGACCTTCCACCGACGGAGCCAGAACCCGACACCGACAGAATACAAATTTACCGGTACAATGATCGAGCCAAGTATCTCATCCAAAAGATGGGCTACAACCTGAAAAGCGATAAGGTCTAAACTATGGCAAGGGCCGACGTCTTCCCTTACGTCTCCCAGTTCCGAAAGGGAAGCCACAAGACTATTATCACCGTACTCGATCGGGGGGGTGGGCTACATCTCGCCCCGAAAAACCTAAGAAAGTTCAGAAGCAGAAGATGTCACACATTCTCACTCTTCTGAGGCTTCAACTTGGGACTCCGACACCAGTGTCGGCCCAATCTTCATCAAGGTGTTGTCAGCTAACATGATATTTGTACATCCTTCAGAAGATGAAGACGACAATCAAAAAATAGAGTTCTTCGAAGAAGAACCTTGGGCTCAACGTCTAGGCACGCAATGGGAATCTCACTTTGAACTACGGGAACCCCCTACTGAAGAAAAAGTCAAGCAGATCGGCTTTGGGGATGGATCTTCATCCAAACCTATCTTCATCAGCAAGAGCTTAGCAGGGAAGGACCGAGAATCTTTGGTCCAACTGGTCAAAGAATACATCTACGTCTTCGCCTGGAGCTACGAAGACATGTCGGGACTCGACCCACAAGTCGTAATGCACAAGCTTAATATCTTACCTGACGCTAAGCCCGTTAAGCAGCAATAGCGATGCTTCCGTCCCAACATCATGGACGCTATCGACAAAGAAGTAGATAAGCTCCTAGACAGCAATTTTATTTGCAAAGAGCAACATCCAGACTGGATGGATAACATCGTTTCCGTCACAAAGAAGAACGGAAAGATCCGGGTCTGCATCGACTTTCGGGATCTCAAATCTGCTTACCCGAAGGATGAATTTCTACTCCCAATTATCGACGTAATGATCGACAACACATGTGGCTTCGAGCGCATGTCCTTCATGGACAGGTACTTAGGCTACAACCAGATCAAGATGTTCCCAGACGATGAAAAACATACGTCGTTCAGGACTCTGAAGGGGGTTTACTGCTACACAGTAATGCCTATTGGCCAGAAGAATATAGGTGCCACATACCAAAGAGCTATGAGCACTATCTTCTGCCAGGACCTCCACAAAATAGTTGAATGCTATGTTGACGATATCGCCGCTAAGATCCGTCTTCGAGGCGATCCCCTCCAAGATCTGAAGACCGTCTTTGATCTCATGTGAACACATCAACTCAAGATAAACGCCGCCAAATCCTTCCTTGTGCTTTCCATGGAAAGTTTTGGGGCTTCATTATCACTGCAAAAGGCATCCATGTCGACCCCAAGAAGACGAAAGCTATCCTTGACATGGACCCTCCGAAGAACCTTAGAGAACTTCGAGGCCTGCAGGAACGTCTCGCATACATCTGAAGGTTCATCGCGAACCTTTTCGGAAAATGCCAGCCCTTCACCAAGCTCATGAAGAAGTGAGTCTTCTATGTCTGGACGAAAGAATGTCAGAAAGCCTTTAACAACATTAAAGCTTATCTGACGAGCCCCCCAGTCTTGGTGGCACCTGTCGCATGCAAACCATTTCTACTCTATGTCCGTGCAATGGACCATTCCTTTAGCGCTTTGTTGGCCCAGAACAATGATGCGGGCCATGAGCAGGCTATCTACTACCTCAGCAGGACAATGGTCGGGGCCGAACACCGGTACAACCTCGTCGAAAAAGAATGTCTATTTCTAGTGTTCGCCATCCAGAAAACTCGTCATTGTGTCTCAGGACAGACAATTCATGTCATCTCCTGGGTCAATCCGCTCAGAGTTCTTATGACTAAGCCGGGAGCGCTAAATTCCTGATTAGCTACTTGAGCGATACTATTGATGCCATATGACATGGTATTCATCCCGCAAAAGGCTGTCAAAGGCCAAGCACTGGCCGACTTCCTAGCCGCACCCAATTCTGGAATCGTCCCGACTCTATGAGGACATTCCAGATGAAGTGCGAGAAACAAACATTACCAAAGAGAACCCCGTTTGGCGGATGTTCTTCGACGGTGCTTCAAGAACAGGCCCCAAAGGCCAGATCATCGCAGGAGTGGGGGTAGTCCTGATCTCCCTCGATAAGCTGGTCATCCAGCGTGCCTATTCCCCTTCAGAGCTGTGCTCCAACAATGTTGTAGAGTATAATGCTCTCAACATGGGACTCTAATTAGCAAAGTAGCTAGAGGTAGAATACCTTGAGTCTAACGACGACTCAAAACTCGTCGTCAATCAAGTTTGAGGACAATACGAGGTCCGCCATGAAGACCCGGTCCCTTATCACGAAGCAGCGTTGGTCATCATCTCAACCTTCGTTGAATTCTTCATAGAACATGTGCCTTGGCTACAAAACTAGGAGGCTAACGCACTTGCTGGCCTCGCGGCCTCATTGGCAGCACTCGTCGGGACTCAACACTTCATCACAGTGGTGGGTCGGGATTTGGCTTGCCCTAGAAATAATCTGTACATGCGAACATATCATGCCATGACTACTGACACCAATATCAACATCAGGGACTGGAGATTCTCGTTCATCGACTTTACCGTCTACGGGATCCTCCCGGAAGACCCAAAGGAAGCAGTCTCTGTCAGAAGGCGCTCGCTCCAGTTTTATTACGATACGTCCACTAAAATGCTGTACCGACACTCCTACGATGGACTTCTCCTCCGATGTCTATCAAACGAAGAAGAAGCCAAAGTTCTTCGAGAAGCCCATGACGGAACATGCGGAGCTCACCAACCCGGTCCTAAGCTACAGTACTGACTTCGACGCATAGGCTATTACTGGCCCACCATGATCGCCGAAACTGTCGAGTATGTAAAGAAATATCGTGCTTGCCAGCTACACGCTGACTTCATCCACAAACCGTCAGAGCCTCTACATCCTATGGTCGTGTCTTGGCCATTTGAAGCCTGGGGCATGGACATAGTGGGACCCATCACCCCTCCCTCATCTAGGGGATACCACTTTGTACTAGCAATCACCAACTACTTCTCTAAGTGGACAGAAGTAGTACCACTGATAGAGGTAAAAAGCTCAAAGGTGATCAGCTTCATCAAGCATCACGTCGTCTATCGTTTTGGGGTACCCCGGAGGATCATCCACGACAACAGTCCATAATTCATCAGCCATGCGTTCAGCAGATTCTGCGACAACAATCGCATTCAGAATATGGCATCGACCACCTACAATTCGGCAGCAAACGGATTATCTCAAGCTTTTAATAAAAGCATCGTCAAGCTACTCAAAAAGGTTGTGTCATCCAACAAGCGCGACTGGGATGAGAAGCTCAGTAAATGCCTTTGGGCCTATCGCACGACGGTACGGACTCCGACGGCTAACACACCATTCTCGTTGGTCTATGGAAGCGAAGCAGTATTGCCTCTAGAGATCCAGATACCCTCACTCCGAGTGGAGATCACGAACCAGCTGACGGAAGAAGACAATCAACGTTGCCGTCTGCAAGATTTGGAATCGCTCGATAAAAAATGCCTCTTAGCTCAACAGTACATCAAACTTTATGAAGCCCGCATTTCACAGGCTTTCAACAAAAGAGTCAAACAGTAAACTTTCCTAGTAGGCGACGTGGTTCTGGCGGTCAGAAGACCGATGATGATGACTCACAAGACACTAGGAAAGTTCGAACCCAAATAGGAAGGACCCTTCATCATAGAGACGTTATACACAAACGATACTTACAGTCTCGCTCACCCTAATGGGGACTTGTTCATGATGCCCATCAAAGGCAAGTTCCTAAAGAAGTACTACTCCTAACATCCTTCAGAATTACTTCCCTCTCCCTAGTAAGAAAATTTGTGAACTTGACAAACCAAGTTCAGGCGCCTCCTTTGACAATCACATGCTCCTGGAACCCAGTTATTCCGTTGCATCCCCAGAAGGAGAACAACCATGTCCACATCACCTCTGAGCTGCTTCTCTATACCCCACAAAGCAAAATTCTACATTGTGTATGATCATGCCTATTACTATGTTTACCATGTCCACATTACCTCTGAGTAAACATACCGTGCAACCACCCCTGCATTGTTGTGCATTGATCATAGAACATCCACATCCATATCACCTCTGAGTTGTTCTATACATCTATATAAAGTTCACTCATACCACGTCCATATTACCTCTGAGTAGGAAAGCTCTACCATTAACCTATATTTACCACGTCCATATCACCTCTGAGTAAATATGTCGGTTTTCTCCTTCTCAAACTTATTATCTGTACCTAGAAACCAAGGTGCGCAAAAGATAATAGATCCACCCAAAAAAATCACATATTCATTACAAGAATGAATAAAGCAAAAAGTTCTTTATTTCTTCAAAATATGAAGTGGAAGGACTATATTTGCAAAAGAAACAAAAAAAAGAGACAGCTGCATCTCGAACTAAAAGCAACAAAATAAAGGAACTAAGGGTCAGCGGACAGCTCGTCAATACGATGCTTCAAACCTTCGGCCCTGGTCTCTATAGTCGCCAAAATGCGACGTTCGGCCTTGTGACGCATCGTCTGTCTGGCCTCAGAGGCGAGGTCAGCTGTATATTTGTCGTCCAACTCCTTCTTCTGACGAAGCAAGAAGGTCACATGGCGTGTGAAGTTCGATGTTTCTTTTTTAAGCTGGACGTGGTCAGCCTGTGCTCGTTCAAAATCAGCCAGAAGTTGAGCTCGTTGTTCTTGAAAAAGGAGAATCTTGGCGTCGACTTTAGTTATATTAGCATTCAGGCTTCCCGCAGATTGACCTTCTCTTTCATAGATGAAGACAATCTCTCCTCCTTGGCCTCAGCTTTGGCCAGCTCTTGCTCCGAGATAGCTATGGTGTCAGAATAGGCTGACTTAATCTCGGCTAGTAGCTTGTTCTGCTCCTCCTCTATCAAAGCAGAAAAATTATTTTGCCGAATGTTCTGGTGCTCAGTAAGGTGATGATCGAGCTTAGCAACAGAAGCCTCTAAGATCTCTGCCATGTGGTCGTGACCCTGATGAGTTCGGATCAACCAAATATACGAGATCGATATACGGGATCGCCATTGCCTTCGCAGTCACGAAGCTCCCGCCTTCGTCCAGCACAGCTGACACCCCCTCCTCAATATCTTGTATACGGCCTCAACGATGAACTTTACATATTCATCTGTATCAGCCAACACTTAAGGTGTCATAGCAGGAGTTGTCGGAGCTACTATATGGGTCAGGAGAGCAGCTAACCCTGCAGAGGCTTTCACACCTGAGGCTGACGACGTGGCCACCGCTTGGCTCACAAGAGACTCAGTCGTCGTACCTTCAGGGTTCAAGGCCAGAGCCTCGGTATTTACGACCTCCATCTCACCAATAATGTCGATGGAACCACCAACCGCCCGAGTTGAGTCTCTGGAGGGACTCAACACTATCCCCCAAGTAGAAGGAACGGAGGGGGTATCTTCCACCATGGGGCCTTCGCCCTTGTCTGAGCCGGCCCCAGAGGGCCCCACAACATTCGAGTCTGCCAAAACAGACCCTGAAGCAATATCTACAACTGGGACAGATTCCTCTACCCCTGACGAAGGGACAAGAGCAGCATCTGGAGGGAGAATGGACCCTCTTGTCTCTTTTTTAATCAAAACAAGAGTAGGAATCGAAAAATGAGTCACTTCCCCTTCATCAGCACCGGTTTCCAGAACGGGAGTAGGGCTTGGCAGACGAGTCATTCCTCCCCCCTCAGTCTCCATCACTGGAACAGGGGTAGGACTTGGAAGTAAAATTTCTCGCAAAGCTGGTTCCCCCATGCCGTGACTAGGAGAGGGCTCAGCCGCTAACTCCTCAGTCTGCTCCTCTCCGTCCGTCACGGAGTCCTCTTCAATATTCTCAACATCCTCTCGGGGGATGTCATCCGAAAAGGAAGAATCCCATTCATCCCCCTCACCCGGAGGATCTTGCATGATAACTTCCTTCGGGGCTCCCATACCAGTCTTTGGGGCCCCTACAGTTATTTGCTTTACCGTCTGTGAAGACAGCTTCACCTCCCCGACCAGTTGGCGGAGAAGGTTCAATGTTCTCAGATGTTGCAGCATCATCTCCGGCCCGGTCTAAAGAGGCCGGAACCTCCACCGGAATGCCATCATCCAAAGTCTCCTCCACGGGACATGACACAATCGGAGGGATACGCTCATCAGACGAGCTCGCTACCTCCTTCGGTTTACTCGAACCCGACCTCGAAGATCGGGGTTTCTTCTTTAATAACTCCTGCAAAGAAGAGGCATATAAGCACAAGAGGAAAGACCGAGTCAGACAGATGCTATATTACATACCATTAGGGGAGCTGGTTCTGTTGGTGCCGTCGAAGGCGATATTATGCCCCCATCCTTAGTGGCTAACATCTTCTTGGGCTTCTTGGGAGCCGATGAATCTGCCTCCCTTGAAGCATGCCTCTTCAGCTGACTTGCCGCGGGCTCCTCTCGAGAACCTCCCGTTGGTGCTGTAGGGGCATCGCTAAAAGTTGCCACGTCAGGCGGACGATACGCTCGAGCCTTCGCCAGCATACTCTCCGACGCCTCAAGTTGCACCCCGACAATGAAACTGTCTCCCGGTCATACCCAAGGAAAATAGTATTCATCGCACAATAAAGCTTCACGGCGGAAAATAAAATATGCGGCTGAGGATTGTGAACCGGTAGCGTGAAACGCACTACGGTACACCCGGCATTGTATTACTGCCAACCCGGGCCCCATCTAACAAACCCCAAGCAATTACTGGGGTTTTCAACATCAACTGGGTGTAGCCAAATTGGCGGAGAAAATGACTCGGCAGGTACGGTTCTAAGAAACAACGATTCTTTTTCCGATACACTAGGTGGGAAGGCCGAATGCTCTACAGCCAACGGAATTCCTATATTGGCAAAGTGATCGCATCCTCGCCAGAGTCCTCCAGCTCTTCATCTGCTTCAAAACCCAGGAAAACTGGGCCAACCTTGGTGATCTCCCACCCTTGGAGGTAGGACAGAACTCTCCTACAAACTGGAACACTTGTATGCAGCCACTTCCTTCTGTAGTAGCGGCGGATAAAGGCGTCACCTGCAACATGCTCCTCTTTCGAGCCAGGGGTCATTGTATTTGGATGGTGCAAGATCAACCATCCCATCAAATAATGGAAAGATAGCTCCGTACGAGGGAAATTGCCCTTCTTACCCGTCTCATGGACCACATTATCCACAAATTCTCTCAGGCCCTGCTTTAGGTTCCACACCTTAGTGGGAAGCAAGGCCAAAGGATGACAAAAGACCAGCTTCACAGTCGGCAAGATGAGATTTCTGGCCACCCTCTCCACGGAGCCAGATCCACCAGCAAACACGTGGTCTCGAAGCCATATCATCAGATAGGCCGTCAGCACTACCTTTCGAGACATTCTGTGAACACAATGCCAGAAGCAGCTGTAGATGTGGTCGGAGGGCTCCTGGTTCTCATTTTTACAAGAATTTTGTTCCCTAAGTTCAGTCATCTCAGCAAGTACCTCTGCATGGGTAGGCCCCTGAGGAGTAACAAATCCAACCTTCGAATGGCCCGTCATGTCTTATTTTAAGACATAATCCCTCCAAGCAGTCACATGAGGCTGCACTTTATCTTTGTCCCACAGCTGGGCCAAGTAATGATGGCTCGCCACCTCTTTGAAGACTGCCATCATCTCAGAATTCTTCTCATCCAAAGCCATGAGCTCCTCATTCATAGAAAAGTACTCCTCATAGGGCACAGACCCCCAAGGAAGCTTCGAGACCTCAAACATCTCATGTAGTGCCAAGCCTAACTCCCCCACGATAGTGAAGAATGTACCGGTATGAGTGTTGTACATCTCCAGGAGAGCAAGGAACATAGGTTGGTTTATATCTATGCCCGCCTGAGTAGCACGAAGAGCAGCAGTCAGACCAACTTCCCTGAGTTTAGTCTTAAACTTCGACAGAACCCAGAGTGTCAACTCATCCCACTTCTGCACATAATGGCACCAACCCTTGACCCGAAATTTCCCTTTCGGTTACGAAATCTTGGCCCCCAGCATACGGTTGATAAAGGTCGAGGCACTAAAGACGAAAGTGTCAGGTGGAACATCCCTATATATACTCTCAGGACGCAGAGTTCGCAAATGATAAGAGGTTCCGGCTCGGCTAAGGTAACTTTCTGATTGGAGATGGTGTCAATCCGGATGATTCCTGCCACTGCCCCTCCATGAGATGGAGTAAGCTCCCACTTCATCCTCCTTTTGGAAGCAAGACTACGGAATGCCGTCAAGGACAATTGACGTTCCATTTGCTTGATGTACATGCTCACATACCTCGTCTTAAAAAACCAGTCTTCTTTGACCTTCAAAACCTTTGCTTCGATAGAGGTCAAACGGTCACCAAACAAGAACTCGGGCTTTAACAAAGACACATTGTCAGAATCAACCGACTTAAGTTTGCCACTCTCCATCATGAGTTGGAAAAAAGTAAAATGTTGATCTCGGATTTGCGTCATTCTCTCCGGAGGCTGGTCCAACATAATGGCAGCCTTGGCCAGGTTGACGACTTCTTCATTAAAGTCGAAACCCATCTAACAGAGCGCATGGTCTAAAAGGACTTCATTCAGTAAAGGGATAGTCATTGACACTGTCATACAACAAAGACAAAGTAGTCAGCTAAGAAGACTAAAAGCCCTTCAAAAGTTAGACTTAGAAGATCAAACGAAGCTTCTGAGGCGCATCAACAAATATGGCACATCAAACTGGGCCGAAACCCATGCGTGCAGATAGAATCTCACTAAAGGTGCACACACAGGACCGAGGCCCAGGCGCATTTCGAAGAGAAGCTTCGGCGCATCATCAGGACCTAAGTCCATGCGCGTCAGCAAAAGGAGCTTCGGCGCATCATCAGGACCTAAGTCCATGCGCGTCAGCAGAAGGAGCTTCGGTGCATCATCAGGACAAAGTCCATGCGCGTCAGCAATGGGAAGCCTAGGCATGTTAATGGAGATGTGACTCATTTTAGTCACATCCACCCAACAGTGTTGCAACAAAGTGAAGGATCACCCACCGATCATTGCCGGCCTAACGTCGACGTTCGTCACTGCGACGACGGGAGTGTCCTCCATGTTGACCTCCACGGGCTCCTTGTCCTTGCCCCTTTCTCGTCCAGCACCGCCACAGGGAGTCTTGGAAGCCATCTCTCTAAAGAAGCTAGGGTTTTCGAAGACTCTAGAGAAAGAAGGAGAAGGAGAAAACAAAAGTAGAAGACTCTCTCTCTCTCCCTCACAGATGCCTATCTATAGGCATGAGCCATGCGCGTGAACCGATAAAGGCTGGCGTCAGCAAGACTCTTCGGGTCTCGTGAAGCTGACAACTGCATATCTTCCAAAAGATTATCATTAATCTTCCAAAATTTGAGGCGTTATCTTCTTGTATAAAACCGAGAAGAACATGTGCCCCCACAGCAATACGCGAAGCGATCATGCGCCCAGAAGAGCCATGTACCGAGAACAACGACTACCTATGCTTCTTGTTCAAAGTATTCCAAAATTTGGCAGAAAGTTTTGAAAACTTTGAAGGGGGTCTTGTAGAAGCATAGAATTTCAGGCACATCTAAGGCCGGAACTCCTATGCGCCCTAACTCTCATACGCCAGGAACAGAATACTTGGCACAGCAGAAAACAACAAAGAAGTAGAGACAAATAAATGAGGCTTTTATTTCATATGAAAGTCTATTACATGTCTTTTACAAAGAAGAATTCTTTTACAAAAGAGAAAAAAATCCTATAAGCAACAGTCAGGTGCAGTGCTACTGCCAGGCACATCACTTCAACGTACGGCTAGATGTATTATTCCAGCATCTCGGCGTATGCGCATCCACGTGCATAGTCAGAGCGAATCACTTCCTCGTCAGCATGCGGGCACTCTAGCAGGAGGTGTGGCTCTTCTAGCCTAACCAAATCGGGGCACGATAGCCCCGACCTGCGGCTCTTCCAGCATAACAAAAATTGGGGCACGACCGTCCCGATCTTTGGATGCAACAAACACCTTCAGCCTGTGTCGGGATACGACGATCCCGATATTTGGATGCAATAAGTACTTTCACATGGCCGATGGTGAAAAAAATCAACTTGGCACATGTTCGTCTTCGGAAGGAGTTCATCGTCAACTCGCCAAGGCAGGGGACCGAACGAGTTCGTCTCCATGAAGGAAAGCTAAGTGAAATAAGAAACAAAACTCTTCACAAAGCTATTTATAGGCCGACAACCCTCGCCCATGCGCCAAGTGGCAGTTTTCTCGTATCTGTGCAATAAATTTACATTTATGATGATGAATCTGCCTCTTCGTATCAACCAAGTCAAAAACAGCCATTAACGCCTCGAAGAACTCAACAGACGGACTAATAAGGATGCGCCATGCGGCAGATGCACCGTCAGCACCATGCGCTCCATACCGATACGCCTAGTGGGATACAAACTCATGCGCCCACTTCAACTCGTCACCCATCAAGTATTTAATGCTATGTGACAGTACGACAGCACGCTTCCCGAAGACTAAACAATTGACAGCTTTTTACAGAAAATGAAGAGCCGTCAACGTCATCTTCATCATTACATTTTGTCAGCTACAGCTGTCCTTGCCATGTGGCCGACCGATCACTTGCATGTGCCTCCACAGCCATGCACCCAAAAATTTACATGGGCCTCAAAAGCCATGCGCCCCCGACTTACTCCTGATCCCAAAAGACAGAAGCCAAGTCTCTACGTGCGCTTCCACAGCCATGCGCCCAAAAGCTCTGCATGCGCCTCAGAAGCTATGCGCCCAAACTTGTCTGTGACCACTAAAAGTCATAGATCGAGTCGCTCCATGTGCCAGATTCTAGGCGAATCCTGACAGATCATTCCACCGACAAAATTCTAGATCTTTGAGCCACAGACATGAACCACGTGTCTTTTGACTCAATTCTGCTAAAAAATGAGTGCTAACCACCTAAGATCTCAGCAACGGACGAATCTTCGCGACTGACATGTGTCAGCTCCACCGCAACCCAACAGAGCAGTTCAGCAGATTCAGCTCCTACTTAGGACGCATCGTCCATGCGTCCCACAGCATCAGCCACGTGGTGTTCCCACGTACAGGTACATCCTACATATGCGCGCCTGAGCAGACCAGTCTACTGCCTATAAATAGAAGGACCATTCCTTTATCCACACAGGCACGGAAAAAAAAAAACAAAGATCATATTTACAGACAGAAACGAGAAGAGAGACACTTAACGTCTCCTTCTCCTCAAAATGCTCCGACATCCAGAGCAACCCAGACCTTCAGAGAGTACAAGATCGTCGTCAGATCGTCAACGGAGTCAACGCATTACCACTCGGTCCATCGATACTGTTTCCAGATAAAAACAAAAGTGTCCACCTATGACTACGTCTAAGTCCTATACTGTATACTGTTCTGTTTGTAATTGAAATACCAAGGTTTATCAATCAAAAAGACCTTGTCGCATTTTCGATGGCGAACAGTTCTAACTTTGCGTTGGTCAACGAATTTGATAACCCCATCAAGACAAAATCAGTATTTTCTTTTATTTTGTATATTACTTTTTATTTTACAATTCCTAACTAATGAATTTCCAAAATTTTGAAACCCGTTAAATAACATGTTTCAGCCCAAGGACAGGCCAAGGGGGCTCAAACTCAAACCTCCAGTGGATTTTCGGACCATAAAGTTTCATTTCTCCAAAGTATCCAAATGTATTTAAGTCTCATCTTATTAGGTCATTATCAATTTATGTTACTGGAAGATGTAAAAGGATTTAAGTGGGATATATTAAGTTTGAAGAGCTTTGCTATGCCTACAACCAAAATTTACAACTTCCCTACAACCGGACACGTGTCGGGCTTCGATTGGAGGAGAGAAAAAAATGGTGGGGCCGGGTGGAGCCCATGTAGCAGGGGGTGAGAGTGGTGGTGGGACCCAGTGGGACCCATGTGTAAGGGGTGGGAGAGAGTAGTTGTAAGAAGGTTGTAAAAATTTGGTAGTGAACTTAGCATTTTCCTAAGTTTGAAAGTCTTGCCAAAAATATATTGTTTTATACTATCGTTCAAAGTCCAGCTTTTTGTTTCAACCCACTGATTTAATTTTTTGGTTATTTATAAGTACACAACCAATATTACTCGGGACTATCCAAGTCTAACTTTGGTTTATTTACAAATTTATCATTGAAAAAATTAATCAGGACTAGCCCAACTATAGGTATATAAGTCTTTTTTTCTTCTTTTTTTTGCCTTTCTTTCTTCTTTCCTTCTCTCTCCCAAAATCCTAAACATTTTCTTTCTTCCCGAAACCTCTCAAATTCCTACTTCTTCTCCACCATCTTCATCGTCTCCATCTCCATCAAAACCCTAGATTCTTTTACATTCTTAATTTCAGAGATGGCACCCAAAGGCTTCTCACAAACAAGATACAAACCATAATACTTTTTTTCTCACAAACAATACATGAAAATAAACCCTTAAAACTTGTAGGACCACCAGAAATTATGGCAATCTTAGAATGCACTTGCTGCACGTCAGAACTGCCACAATTTCTGACATTCCTATCATTATTTAGGACTGTCAGAAACTATGGCAGTCCTAAAATCAACTTGGCTGAGTGTTATTAGTATTTACTTCGGTCTTGAAATTGATTACAAATAATTAAAACAAAAATTACATTATATGTTTTCCATCATGATAATGTATACTTCGGTTTTGGTAATAAATATTACAAGAAGAATATAAAAGGGAAACTAGGACTTTGGGAATAGAGAGAAAGAAAGTATTTGGGTTTGTAACTTGTTTGTGAGAATCCTTTGGGTACCATCGAAATTGGGAATGAGAGTTTGGGGAAGGGGTTAAGTTGAAGAAGAAGATGTAGCTTGGGGAGGAAAAAAAAGGTGGAGAAGAAGAAGAATGTGAGAGGGAAACTAGGATTTTGGAAGAAATAGAGTGAAATGGTGAAATGAAACTCAAAATTTGGATTTGGAGGGGGTGTTGGGTTGGGACAGCCCAAAGAGTAAAAAATTGGACTGTCCTGAATAATTTTTTCCTCAAACAAAGGCTAGCCCTGAGTAAAGTTTGATGTGCCCTTATAAATAACCAAAAAAAATTCAATCCGTCTCTATCCTATCATTATAACGGAACTTTTTTAGGAACTTTTTTTTTCTTTTTCTTATATGCTAAGTTTATTTGCTACATAATATCTATATTAAACCAAGACGAAATCAGAAATTTGACCAAGAATAGGTTGGGTAGACTGGAATAGACTAGATGTGGACTAAGTCATATGAAATATATATATATATATATATATATATATATATTATAAAGAAATTTTTTTGGATGGGTTGGAGCTCCGAAGTGTGGTTCTGGCCTTGCATCATACTTTTGTCTCCTTGATGTAACCATCAAGTGAATCTAATAGCTAACCAGAGAAGTATTATACCATGATTTGAAAGCTAGGACCCAGGACGAAATTAGAAATGAAGGAAGCTAGGACCTGCCCTGTCCTAGGACAACCAGAACGATCGCAGAGGTGAGAGGACCCATGAAACAGAAGGGCCAAATTCTTTTAAACATAATTCAATATAGAGACTGACGAAAAATTAAAGAGGCAAAGAAACCAAATAGACATGAGGTACTCTTTTTTTCTTTGTCTGAGATTTTGTCCCAATAGATTTTTTTCGCCAATGATTTTAACGATATATTAAAAGTATAAAAAATAATCAATTTATAAAAAAAAATTATATTTTTAATAATTAGACGCGTGAATGATGGCATATTTTAGATTTTTGTTAGACAAATGTCAAAGGCCACTCCCTTTTTACTAAGGGCCACCAACCTACTAAGGGAAACCATCCTACACTCTTATTTTTACTAAGGGCAACCTAAAATGAACCATTTTACTAAGGGCTACCAAAGGACTGCACGGTGGCAAGGGCCGCGGCGAGCGGTGGTTCTCCAATCTGGCCACATACCCATCGGGATCTAGAGGTGGCGTTCCGTCGGTGCTCTTTTCGAGGCACAGTCAGGCTCGACCTCAGTTCGCCAGCGGCGCAGATGGCCGGAGGGTTTGGTAGGATCGCCAGATCAAGAACGTTGACGGCGGTTGCCGGTGTTATGGTGGAGAAGATCGGCTCGAGCAAAGGTGGGACCAGACCTAGTCTTCCGCCGGCGACTGCAAGCAGAGCAGGGCTAGGTTGGGAGGATGTGGTGGCGATGTGGCTTCCTCAATGCAAATCTGTCCCTAGGACTGCAGGGTTCTGGAACATATTCCAATCAGTCTACTTAGGACTGCAATCTAGGCCTACAGTCCTCAATGTACTTTGGACTGCAGGCTTGGCCTGCAGTCACTGTAGCCATCCTCTCTTTTCAAATGAGCTCCGACCTGAGCTTCTGTCAATTGGAGACTACAGGCTAGGCCTGTAGTCCTCAATGTACTTAGGACTGCAGGCTTGGCCTGCAGTCACTGTAGCCCTGAATGCACTGGTAATTAACGTTGTTACTGTATACTATGAGTTTGACAGTGGTGGAATGAAGGATGAAACCTTAATATTCTGAATCCACTTATTCATAATGTGGATGCTTTAAATTTGTATATTGAAAAGATCTGCCGAAATAGAACGGAGTATTGTAAGTGAGCTAGTGGATGGGACTTCACAAACGTGTAGGTTCAGTAGCAGCAACATTGCTGTTTAAAGAAGTTATTGTTTCGAACATTGGAGTAGCTGCAATTTGTAACTGATATTCAATGAGCCTGTATAACATGAGAGCTTCCATTGCATCTGAGTTGGGTTCAGTTTTTAATGGCTTCCATTCTAATTGAACTAGGATGTGCGAACTTCAATAGAGGTGGAGACAACAACAATGGAGGAGGGGACACCAATGGTGGAGATGGTGACAACAATGGAGGGGGTGGGGACAACAATGGAGGTGGGGATTGAGAGAAGTGGTTTGGGGATTGAGAAAAGAGGAAGAAGACAAAGGAAGAAGAAAGAAAAATTTTGTGGCCCTTAGTGTTTTGAAAATGGCAAACTAGTAATTTTTTAAAAAAATTTAAGTTGGTGGTCCTTAGTAAAAAGGGGTGGCCTTTAACATTTGCTTTTTATTATGAGCCTTCAAATATTGTGTAACCTTCTGAATGAATGAATGAATGAATGTGCCATATTTTCTTTAAAACTAAGTGGAATACCATGAAATAAAAAAAACCTAATTAATAAATAAATATAAGTCAATGGTCTTCCATTTATAAAAGTTTATTTCGTGAAATGTATTGGACATGTCCCTGAGTGAGTTTGTAGCTCGTACACAAAGGGACTTGGACGGCCCCAAATGAGGGATTTCGAATAAACGTGGCACACATTCGGCGCGTGTGTATCACGTGATACGTCTCTAGAATCGATTTAGCGCTTTCCTGATGTTCTTTTTTTTCAGCGATAACAGCGTGGGGCATAAAAGAAATCAATTTTAGACTATTCTGAGTTTGAAAAAAAAAAAAATGGACATATAAGGAATAATAAATTTTCATTTAGAAAGTACTTCTCAAATACAAATGTCAAATAAATTTTAAAGATGACATAGCAAAGACATTGTAAAATTAGTTGTCTAGTTATAGACAATGTACTTGACAATAATTTTACCTCCACATCATCAATTATGAATAAAATTATTTATAAAAAATAAAGATGATGAAAAGTTTCATTAGAAGTTAAAAAATATATTCTTTATTGTCTTCTCAGTACTTGTGCATTTGAGGAGACTTTTATTCCTCATTGTCTTTTGTGAATATAATATTGTCACCTAGGAAAGTCAATGTCTTGTGTCTCATGTCACATAAGAATAACAACACATAACAACACAGTAGGGTTGGAGATGCTCCGAGCTGGGTCAAGAAACTTTTCTTTCTTTTATATTATAGAGAGCTTCTTGCTCTAGGTCTGTCTTCTTACCCTCTTGCACACATGAACAAATGTGAATGGGTGACCTCACCGTAAAACGTGACATAACTTTAGAGTAGATCTGGAGCTGATTAGATTAATCAAGGACGATTCCATCTGGTGCAAAAAAATAAATGGACCTATTTCTATATTTTTCTAATAGGAAATTTTAGAAATTAAATTATCCAAAGTAAACACCAACCAAGAAAAATCATCCAACTAAACTATCTTTCAATTGAAATGAGAGTATCATTTGTCCTATAGTAGTTTTCTACAACGGAAAATTTCAACAGTAGCATAGAACTTTATTAAAATTGCAGAAAAGGCATTAAGTTTGCGGAAATTGTAGGGATAGCATCGTCGCGCCCAATTTTGGGGCGTGGATTTTTTTCACGCCCTACATTTGGTCGTCAAAAATTAATTTCCCCATTCCCATCTCCTAAACCGCTCTCTTAATCAGCTAGGATTAAAAAAAAAAAAAAAAAGGCGCTCCATTTAAGGGAGCTAAATTTTTTTTTTTTTTAAAAAATTCGTAATAATAAAAAGCGCGCCCCAGTTTGGGGCGCCGAATTTACAATTTAAGAGAAATAAGAAAATAAAAAAGGATAAAAAAACGGCGCCCCATTTTTGGGCGCCAAATTTACCTCTTCAGCCTGCACAATTCCCGCAGCATGCAGAGATCCCCCAATTTTGGGCGCTTGTTTTTTTTTTTTTTTTCCTGCTGCTTTTTTTTTTTTCCTTCAGCCTGCACAATTCCCGCAGCATGCAGAGATTCCCCAATTTTGGGCGCTTGTTTTTTTTTTTTTTTTCCCGCTGCTTTTTTTTTTTTTCCTTTTTCCTTTGTATCAAAACATGCAAATTCGGCGCCCCATTTAGGGGCGCCCTTTTTTTTTTTTTTTAAATGCAAATTTCACGCCCTATTTTGGGGCGCCGTTTTCTTTTTTATTATTTTTTTTTTCTCCATCAACTAAACGGGAATGGATTTGGAATAGATTAGGAAGATAATTTTTCACGCCCCAAAATTGGGCGCGACGGTGCTCTCCCTACATTTTCCCCAAACTTCATGCCTTTTCTGCAATTTTAATAAAGTTCTATGCTACTGTTGAAATTTTCCGTTTCTACAATAGTTGGGCTTCCGGAATAGTGATTGTAACAAGGAGTGTACCAAATATGGGTCAAAGGTTAAATTTTTGGGCTAATTAGAGTTTAGATCATGAATTTTATATCAGCTTAGAATTTGAGTTCTAATTTGTCCAATTAAAAAGTTCTGACTAATACAACTATGAGTATTCATAACATATCGAACAAAACTAAGAGTTACAAAATTACAACATATTTTAGGAATTGAATACAAAAAAATTCAAAAATTTAAATTACTCACTGAATTAAAAAAAAAAACAAAGACAAATAAAAATATATTAAATCATCTAGCCGTTTTCCTTGATTCCTCACGTTTTCTTCTTTTTCTATAAACTTTAATGGATTAAATACGAAGAAAAATGTATTTCATTTCTCTAGAGTATTCTTTCAAATCATTTCTTCTTATGTGACGACTAACATAGCATCTGAGATACCAGTTGATATAACAAATTTTAAAATTAAAATTAATATTAAGAAATGGATGATGAATTTTTTGGAATAAAATTAACCATTCAGATGTCACGTCACTTGCCACATAAGGAAAACAAATGATTTGAAGGACATTTTGGATGGATTAATAGCACTACTCAAAGAGAAATTTCTTCTGGACCGAGAGGGGGACCGCCATGGGCCGAGCCACATAAAAATGATTGGGCCACGGTCCCTAAAGATTTTTTTTCAAAGAGAATTTTTTAAATTACTCATATTTGTTTCTTAAATTAGTATCTATTTTCTTGAATTTTTAGTCTTCCTTAACTTTCTAGCTAGCAATATTCTATTGGTTTTTAGAATCTACGCCCACAGTCTAACAAAAAGGAAAAGACTAGATCAAAATTTATATTATAGAATTTTTTTCCCCACGAAATGGAATTGCTGGCTTCGTTCCTGTGGGACGCACGTCAGCCAAAGAGCTGACATGGCGGCCCTCCATTGGACCCAGCCTCCACTGACGTGGGACCCAAATCTATCACATAGAGACCGCCACGTCAGTCCGAGGGCTGAAACGCAATTTGTAAATACAGGATCCTACTTAAGTACGAAATACCAAATGGTCCATGTACTCGTCGTTTGGTTCGCGAAAAGGAAAGGAAAAAATTACAATTTTCAACTATTTTTCTTTACGGTGTTCGAAAATGTCAATAAAATTGGAAGGGAATACTTCAATGTGAGAAAGTAAATCCTTGATGAAATCATTTTTCCCTTAATATTTTTTTACATTGGGAATCATTTTTCTTTACTTCTCACACTACCAAAATATGTCCATTTAGCGAGGGCCACATCCGTCGCCCATCCGTCGGCAATCAGTATTAGCGACCAATCACTGACGGATCTTGGCCAAAATAATCCGTCGGCAATCAGCTCGTCGCTAATAATGATCCGTCGCTAAGTAGTCGAAGAGCGACGGAATAGCGACGGCTTTTCGTCTTCACAATACGATGCATTAGCGACGACTTTCCGACGGTCTTTCGTCCATTTCAAGTATTAAATACTTAACTGTGTAGACGCTAGCGACGGATAGTCCGTCAGTAAACAGTCGTAAAAGTGTATCAGAGGGTATCGTTCCGTCGCTAGTCCGTCGATCGCCGTCGCTAACAAAGGACGGATTAGCGACGGAATACTAACGGATTATCCGTCGACCATGTTCTGGAAATGCTTGACATTTCCAGAACCTTGGCGACGGATTTTTCGTCGCAAAACCGTCGAGACAACGACTGATTTGTGGATGATTATCCGTCGCCAATGTTCTGAAAATGTCAAGCTTTTCCATAACCTTGTCGACGGATTTTTCGTCGCTATTTCATCGAACTATATACCACCAAAACATTGCCGACGGATATTCCGTCGACCACCCGTCGCTACCTAGAAACAGTTTTAAATCTCCAGTTAGCGACAGAAATTCCGTCGAAAAGTAGTCGAAAAGTAGTCGAAAACTGGAAATATCCGTCGCTAACCGGTCACTAGTCCGTCGCTAACTGAGATTTTTTTGAAAAAAAATTGCAGTACTTTCCCTGTTCACAAAAATATGCATAAACCAAACCAATATATAATGCACACCAATTATCCAACAATCACATAGACCAAATATATAATGCACACCAATTATCCAAGAATCACATAGACCAAATATGCACATACGAATTTAATGCACACCAATTATCCAAGAATCATATAGACCAAACCAAATTAATATAAAATAGACATCAATTATCCTGAAGAGTAACCTAATATCCGTCGTTATAATCCGATCATAGCACAAATATTTCAAAATTCTCACAAATATTCCAAATTTTCTTAATTATAATACTTTAAGGAGGAGGAGGAGTTCGATTGCCCGGTGGTAGTAATCCCTGCTGCGACCGACGAATATACTCCTCCACTATGTACGGCGGTGGAGGGAGGGAAGTGGCTGCATGCCTTTGGCTCACTCGAGCAGTATTTGTGCGTCAGATAAAATAGCAAAAAATCAATTTATCTCCAAGTGTGAGAACGGATGGCTCAGAACACAACCCAAAATTTATTCTGGCATACATTAGTGTGAATCATCTATGTTCTGTACATATGGTGTAGTATATGTTCTTATCGTATCTAGTATCTGAAGGATATAACAGAATCAAGATGAACTCACATAATGTAATACTAAAACATCATCTACTACTATATAAGATATAGTGATAGGTTGTCGTATCATCATTGCCGAGGGATGAGGGTCGAAGGACAGTCAACGTTATCTACGGCTACATAGTTTCTGCCTCGCCAGTCGAATGGCTGTAGGGACTATGTCCTGATCACCATGTCGTACCGTAGATTAATACAAATGGAGCTGGAGCTGGAGCCAAAATATAGTACTAATTCACCATGTCGTACCATTTTACTCTCTCACTCTCTCTCCTCCCCCCTCCGGCGCTCTCACTCTCTCCGGCGCTCTTACACTATTAATTCCTATGTGTTTTAAGTGTGAGAACGGATGGCTCAGAACACAACCCAAAATTTATTCTAGTATACATTAGTGTGAATCATCTATGTTCTGTACATATGGTGTAGTATATGTTCTTATCGTATCTAGTATCTGAAGGATATAACAGAATCAAGATGAACTCACATAATGCAATACTAAAACATCATCTACTACTATATAAGATATAGTGATAGGTTGTCGTATCATCATTGCCGAGGGATGAGGGTCGGAGGACAGTCAACTTTATCTACGGCTACATAGTTTCTACCTCGCCAGTCGAATGGCTGTAGGGACTATGTACTGATCACCATGTCGTACCGTAGATTAATGCAAATGGAGCTGGAGCTGGAGCCAAAAATACAGAATCCAAAATACAAAATACAAAATTCAATCCCTAGGTTCGCCGACCCCCTCGGTGGAACACTCAACACCGGCACGCACAATACATTCCAGAATATACAAAAAATATAAAGAAAAAATACTATCCGCAACGAACAATGTCAATATATAATATCCTCAACAAACCAAATCAATATCCGCAAATACGTACAAACTTAGTATCCTTAACGAAAAAAACTAAATATTCCCAAATACGTACAAAGTCAAAAATATAGTACAGTCCAAAAATGCAAAAACGAAACTACTGATCGCCTGGAGCTGGACCCGGAGCTGGAGGAGCGCCACCAGATGACGCATAAATGCCGCTCGAGTGAGCCAAAGGCATGCAGCCACTTCCCTCCCTCCATTCACCCTCTCCCTCTCTCATGCTATCAACGTCACAACTTTTCCAGTGCTGCTCCCTCTAATGATGATGAACGCAAAAATCAAAGACCCCCCTCTCCTTTCTCACTCTTCACAGTTCTCACAATAGGAAGGATCAGTGCTTTCTAGTTCTCTTCCATCCATCAATTCCTCCGTTCTGATCAAGCATCTTCCTTCTCCTCTCCTCCACCATGGCTCTGGAACCATCTGCTCCTCCCTACTTCCCTTCTTCTTATTTGACTCTCTCAGCCATATATGATATCCACCTCAAGTGTAGAGTCGGGGGAGAAAAAGTGGGCAGGAAGAGGAGGGGGAAGCAGCACAGCCGGCGGCATGACCCGGAGGAAGTACAGAGGTTTTCTTCAACATCCGTAGGAAAACTATAAGGATATATCTTTTCACAACATGTCACCTTGTCAAAGACCCTTAATGTGACAACCATGTTACTGCGGTGTCGAAAAACTAACATGTCATAATTTTCTAAGCCATGTGTTTTGACATAATTCTCCCAACTCTTTCCTCCTATGTAGTAATGTAAGATTACTACATAGGAGAAAAGAGTTGGGAGGATTATATCAAAACACACAGCTTAAAAAATTATGACATGTTAGTCTTCCGATACTGCGGTAACATGATATTCACATTAAAGGTATTTGACAAGGTGACATGTTGTGAAAAGATATATCCTTATAGTTCTCCTACGGATGTTAAAGAAAACCTCTGTACTTCCTCCGGGTCATGCCGCCGGCTGTGCTACTTCTCCTTCCTCTTCCTGCCCACTTCTTCTCCTCCGACTCTACACTTGAGGTGGATATCATATGTGGCTGAGAGAGTCAAATAAGAAGAAGGGAAGTAGGAAGGAGCAGATGGGTCCAGAGCCATGGTGGAGGAGAGGAGAAGGAAGATGCTTGATTAGAACGGAGGAATTGATGGATGGAAGAGAACTAGAAAGCACTGATCCTTCTTGTTGTGAGAACTGTGAAGAGTGAGGAAGGAGAGGGGGGTCTTTGATTTTTGAGTTCATCATCATTAGAGGGAGCAGTACTGGAAAAGTTGTGACATTGATAGCATGAGAGAGGGAGAGGGGGCATGGAGGAAGGAAAGTGGCTGTATGCCTTTGGCTCACTCGAGCGGTATTTGTGCGTAAGATAAAATAGCAAAAATTTGATTTATCTCCAAGTGTGAGAACGGATGGCTCAGAACACAACCCAAAATTCATTCTAGCATACATTAGTGTGAATCATCTATGTTCTGTACATACGGTGTAGTATATGTTCTTATCGTATCTAGTATCTGAAGGATATAACATAATCAAGATGAACTCACATAATGTAATACTAAAACATCATCTACTACTACATAAGATATAGTGATAGGTTGTCGTATCATCATTGCCGAGGGATGAGGGTCGGAGGACAGTCAACTTTATCTACGGCTACATAGTTTCTACCTCGCCAGTCGAATGGCTGCAGGGACTATGTCCTGATCACCATGTCGTACCGTAGATTAATGCAAATGGAGCTGGAAATATCCGTCGCTAACCGGTCACTAGTCCGTCGCTAACTGAGATTTTCTTGAAAAAAAATTGCAGTAGTTTTCCTGTTCACAAAAATATGCATAAACCAAACCAATATATAATACACACCAATTATCCAACAATCACATAGACCAAATATATAATGCACACCAATTATCCAAGAATTACATAGACCAAATATGCACATACAAATTTAATGCACACCAATTATCCAAGAATCATATAGACCAAACCAAATTAATATAAAATAGACATCAATTATCCTGAAGAGTAACCTAATATCCGTCGTTATAATCCGATCATAGCACAAATATTCCAAAATTCCCACAAATATTTCAAATTTTCTTAATTACAATACTTTAAGGATGAGAAGGAGTTCGATTGCCCGGTGGTGGTAATCCCTGCTACGACCGACGAATATACTCCTCCACTAGGTACGGCGGTGGAGGGAGGGAAGTGGCTGCATGCCTTTGGCTCACTCGAGCGGTATTTGTACATCAGATAAAATAGCAAAAATTCGAGTTATCTCCAAGTGTGAGAACGGATGGCTCAGAACACAATCCAAAATTCATTCTAGCATACATTAGTGTGAATCATCTATGTTCTGTACATATGGTGTAGTATATGTTCTTATCGTATCTAGTATCTGAAGGATATAACAGAATCAAGATGAACTCACATAATGTAATACTAAAACATCATCTCCTACTATATAAGATATAGTGATAGGTTGTCGTATCATCATTGCCGAGGGATGAGGGTCGGAGGACAGTCAACTTTATCTACGGCTACATAGTTTCTGCCTCGCCAGTCGAATGGCTGCAGGGACTATGTCCTGATCACCATGTCGTACCGTAGATTAATGCAAATGGAGCTGGAGCAAAAATACAGAAACCAAAATATAAAATACAGAATCCAATCCCTGGGTTCGCCAAAAATACAAAACATAGTTCTAATTCATATGTATTTTAAGTGTGAGAACGGATGGCTCAGAACACAACTCAACCGGAGAGGATACTCTGAGAGATCCATCTGAGTAGGACGTATACTCTGAGAGATCACCTTTACAAGAATGATATCAGTAGTGGGATTGAGTATTGGAGGAGATATTATCAAAGTATACGTCCTACTCAGATGGGTCTCTTACCGTTACTATTTTTTTCTGACAACATGGTAGATGTGCTCCGTCAACAGATTCTTGCTCCGAGCCAAAACTTTGCCCCGGAGCTCAAGTGGACATCCTTCGTGTAGAGCTCGAGTGAGAGGTTCCTGACAGCATGGGTTTACCTTATTAGGGTAAGGTATTGGGTTACCTTATTAGGGTAAGGTATTGGGTTACCGATATTGTGAACCTAGATTGAAAGCATAATAAGGTTGTAAAAGCATAATAAGGTATTAGGTTACCGATCCGAAACTGCCGATACTACCGATATCGTCGACATCCTATTTCTTAAACTAGGGTTTGTCATATCGCCGATACTACTCATTGTATTTGTACCCCGTACTGCCCCGCGCGCGCCATCCTCGCTACCCCGGAGCGTGCCACCCTCGCTGCCCTGGAGCGCGCTGCCCTCCGCCGCCTCCGGCTGCCCCGGAACGTGCTGCCCCCCGCCGCCTCCCGCGGCCCCGCGCGTGCCAGCACCCCTCCCACCCCCCGCCGCCCCTCCCACCCCCGTCGCCCCCCAGCCCCGTGCTGCCCCATGCGCGCCACCCCCGCCGCCCCCCCGCTGCCCCGGAGCGCGGTGCCCCCCGCCGTCCGCCGCAGCCCTGCGCGCGTCCGCCGCAGCCCCGCGCTGTCACGCGCGCGCCACCCCCGTAGTCTCCGCCGCCCCCGCAGCCCACGACGCCCCCGGCAGCCCACGACACCTACGACCACCGAGAGAGAGAGAGATTACCTTTGGGAGAGAGAGAGGAGAGGTCGCCGATCACCGTCGCGGGAGAGAGAGAGAGGAGAGTGAGGTCGCCGACCGCCGAGAGAGAGAGAGAGAGAGAGAGAGAGGAGAGAGAATGAAATTTGGGGGGAATGAAAAGTTTCTCCCATCGTTTCAATTTAAGTCTGGGCCCTTTATTTAGCGACGGACCAGCGACGGTTTGTATCCGTCGCTAGGCCGTCGCTATTTTTTATACTTGTCGACGGAATATCCGTCGCTACGTAGTCGAAGAATTGTCCCGCCATTTCTCTCAACAATTCCCACCAAATAATCGACTGCATGGCGACGGTTACTTATCCGTCGCTAAATCTCTGACGCTTTAGCGACGGATGAGCGACCTTTTCTCCCCCTTAAAATAAAATAAAAATTGTATCTCCTTGTCGTCGGTACTCCGTCGGTTATTTGTCGCAAATCCGTCGCTAATGCCGACGAAAATTATCCGTCGCTAACGTGCCATCGTTAATTTACTGTATTTTGGTAGTGTCAATTCATTTACATTGTGTTTGGGAACATTTTTTAGGAAAGAAAGAAATATTTGAGGGAAAAAAATGGAGGAGAGTAAAATGAAGGTAAAGTAAAAAATTTATTCATTAAAGTTTTTTTTGTGGAGAAAGATATAATTACCATTTATTCTTTGATTTTTTTCCAAATTAGTTGATATGAAGGTACTTGGTTAATTTCTCCTACAATCCCCATAACTCTCTCCAATTTTTCTCCCACTTTTGGGAGAAATTTTTTTGAGTGGGACCCACATGAATTTTTTTTCCAAATTAATCTTGCTCATTATTTTCTCCCTTCCCAAACACGACTATTTTTAATTTTTCTCTCAATGTGCTCCCCCCCCCCCGATCTTTTTTTTTTCGCAAACAATATCTTAGCACCCAACACATAAAAAATTGATAATATCTAAAGGCACTCCACATTTTACTCCAGGACAACCCAGTCTTGTTAGCAGTCCTAACATAAAAGTAGGACTGCCAATAAAGTTAGCAGTCCCAAAGAATTTGAATATTAAGATCAAAAATGCTATTTGGCTCCCAAAAAATTTAGGTGATACCATATTCTATTATGTGGCATATGACCTGGCTGATGACATGACTGCTGACATGGAAAAATTAATATTAATACTAAAATTAATATTAATATCAAATTAACATGAACATTAATATTAAAATTAACATTAATATTAACTTTAACGTTAACATTAAAATTAATATTAACATTAAATTAAAATTAATATTAAAATTAATATTAATATCAAATTAACAAGTATATTGATATTAAAATTAATATAAACATTAACATTAATTAACATTAACATTGGTTTTAACAATAACAATAAAATTAATATCAACATTAAATTAAAATTAGCATTAGCATTAGCGTTAACATTAACAATAAAAAATTTGGGTAATTAATTTTTTGGTTTAAAACATGACATCTCAGCTGCCATATCAGTTGCCATGTCAGATGTCACATAATGGGAGATGACATCATCCAGAATTTTTGGGAGCCAAATAGCATAATTGTATTAAGATAGATTGTGAACGAAGTTGGCAGTCCTCCTTAATATTAGGACTGTCAACTTTGTTGGGAGTCGTAATAAACTGTCATGGAGTAAAATATAAAGTGTGTTTAGAAATTACCTAAAAAAATTAATGACTTTGATTTTTCAACTCTATGATTCCGGGAACCAAACGAGACATAAGGAGACCTTGCTCCACCTAAGCCATGCAGGTTAAGGTATTGTATGGGCCGGGCGGCCCGGTCCCCGGCTCGAGCCCGGCCCGGTCAAATCCGGTCTGGGCCGGCCTGAGCCTGGTCAACGACCCGGACTGGTTCGAACCGCCCCATATATGTGTGGATCGGGTCTCTCTTCCCGACCAACTAGCCCGGACCGGTCCGACCCGGTTTGAGCACGGGTCGGGACCCTTTTTTTTGGTTTGTAACTGTTGGGGGTGTAAAAGACCAAAATAACCACGATTTAGTGGCTGTTTTTTTAACATTAGAAGGGTATTTTGGTCGTTTTGCTGAAATGACCAAAATAACCTTATAACCACTCTTTTTTTAGGATAAAATAGATCATTTTGCCCCCCAAAAAATTTATAAATAGACCAAATTTTAAAAAAATTATATACAACCATTTCTTTCATCTCTTACAAAATATTGAAGCTAAGGAATTCTTTCCTCTTCGGCTTTCAAATTTCGCAAAAAAATTGGAATTTCACATCCTTCACGAAGTGCACCTTCCAAGTAGTTTTAATTTAGAGATTTTTTTTTTTCAATTTTTGGGTACTTTTTGAGTGGTTTTTGGACAATTTTGGACTTTTCTTCTCTCTCTCTCTCTTTCTCTCTCTCTCTCTTTCTCTCTCTCTCTCTGGTAGATAACATTTTCTCCAAAATTAAATTTCAAAACTATGGATGCTACTAGTTCTAACCACCCTTACGGAGATGATTCACAACAAAATTTTGCTTATTATAATGATTTATTTGAAAACAATTCTATTCCAAATTTTATGCCATAGACACAAATGTCACCTCCTGAAGTAAGGATCATGGCTACAAATATTGTAACTCGGGAGAAATCAGTTTTATGGCAATATTATAAAAAAATATATGTGATTGATAGTGAGGGTACACCGATTTTAAATCCAAAAGTCAAAAACCAATTCCTAAATGTGCACAGTGTAAGAAATGTAGAAAAATATTTAAGAAAAAAAGGAACGATGGCATGGGAACATTGAAAAAATGCTATGACACTTGTCATGATAAAGACACTGCAAGCCAGGCAGTCACAAATAAGCATCGATACACAAGGAGCTTCTATAGGTAATTTTATTTATTCTGATGCTCGTAACAAAATCGAGCTAACAAAATTTCTTATTTGTGATGAACTACCTTTCACATTCGGGGAGAGTGATTGGTATTATAAATATGCTAGTGGTTCTCTTAACCATGTTTTAATAAAGTTTCTAGAACGACTAGTAGAGCGGAGGCTATCCAACTCTTTCGAAAGGAAAGGACCACTTTGAAACAAAGCTTTGTAAATGTTAGTAAGTTTTTTCTAACTTATGATATATTGACTACGAAGAAAAACTATGCTTTTATTTTTATCACAGCACATTATATTGTTCCAAAGTGGATATTGTAAAAACGTATTATTTGTCGACGACATTTGAATTTTTTCACATATCGATTCTGTAATTGGTGGAGTGTAAGTCATCCCAAAAATTTTGAAATATTTTTATTTATTTATTTATTTGATTTAAATGGTGATTTTTGAATGGTATAAATAATTAATTATTACGGTAGATGCCTTTAGTCACGATTAAATTTGAAGTACAAGATGACCAAAAATTTTAGCACGGATAGTGTAGTTGGGTGCCTTAACTAGTATTTTAGCTATGGTAGGGAAGGCCAAGCCATAGGTGTGTTCTAACTAGGAAAATCATGCCAAGTTGCGACTTAACCCCCACCGATGATTTATTTATTTAAATATTAGATTATTGACTTTCTAGGAGACACGGTTGTACCAATTTAGCCCCGACTTGACCGAACCAAATCTAAATCTAAATAAACATGTAGTACTCTCAAATACCTTCATGTTGATATATATTTTGTATTTATATTTTATTAATATTGGTATGTTTTCAATTTTGGAAAGTTTCTATTTATAGAAAGTGTCTACGTGTAATCCTAGTGTAATCCTAGTTGGCATTAGTTTATATTTGACCCAAAGTCCAACCCAATCCTAAGTAGACATGTTGAAAATTAATAAATATTAATAAATACATATATTTTGTATTTAATTCAGATTTTGGATTGTATTTATATAGATAGACTTAATTAGTCTATATTAGGAAAGACATTATTAATCCACAATCCAATCAATTAGCCAACTCACCAAACCACCACCCCAACCAAGTGGGAGCACTCTTGGCCGACCAAAGCAGCCCCTCCCTTGGATATTCGGCCAAGCATCTCATTAGGAATATGATTCCCACTCCTTTTCATGCATGCAACCCAAAAGGCCCATATATGTACATCAACTCATACCCAAACCCTAACTTAATTTCTTCTTTTTTTCTTCTTGGCCGACCACTCCCTTACTTCCCCCTCATATTTGGCAGCACCTCTCCCCCATAGCCCTCCATACATCATCTTCTCCATTGCACATCTCTCCATCCTTCACAAAAACTCATCTCCTCCACCATACATCCATCCAACCACTCAAAATAAACCCTAAAAACTCCATCTTCTCCATCTATAGCCATTGACAACCCTTCCAAACTCACCAAGAGAGGATTATCAAGCAAATATAGCAAAAAAGGTTGGAGCTTTGGCAAGGAGAAGTCTGCACAACCTATCTAGCAAGGACTTTTGGTAAGAAATCCTAATTTTTTTTATCTCAAAATCTTACTAAATTTCTGTAGAAAATATGTTATTAAATCTGTAGAAATCATATTTTTATGGCCTTTGCTATGTATAATCATCTATAAAAGTTTCATGATTTATAGTCGTAATATTCATGTTTCGGTAGGATCAAAATTAATCCCGTTGTGAAGGAAATATAAGCTATTGGTGGTTATTTTCAAAACTGAATTTTGTGTGTGTTCATATATATAAATTAGGATTTTTAAGTATTTTTCCACAAATTTATCAACTCAAATCTGGTCGAAAATATTATAGGTCAAAACTAGCTATTTTCGGGTAACCTGCTGACCTAGAATGTCCCAAACTTGTAGCATAACTTAAACCTTGTACCCATGATGTTATTCTGAGAAATAAGATACTTTAATTCTGTTTAAAATATATTTTTTGGTTATTTTAGTAATTTTGAGTAATTGACTATGTTCCGGACGAGTTTCGGGTAGACTAGCTGACTTAGTAATCAACTAGTCATAAATTTCTTTAGAGATATTAATTCTGGAATTTCAGAGATAAATATGTGAAAAGTTTGCTTAAATATTATTTTTATGAAATTTATATGATTTTTAAGTATGTTATTGAAGTAGGGGCATAACCGACCAATTGAGAGTTGGAAACCCTAAAACTGTGTTTCGATGTCTCGTGGAACCTGTATGTGATTTTATGAATGTAAATGGTTCCACGGGAGATTTGAATATAGTTAATATAATTCTAAAACATTACTTTAACTAATTAAGTCGTATCTTAAGTTTCATGAGTAGTGACTTAAACTAGCTAATTAATTATCTAGGAGCGTCGGGTTCCGGAGGCATGGACGCAGGAGCGGCATTTCATATTAAGAGCACAGAATCAGGCAAGTATACCTTGCCTCCCTCTACAGTTTATTGCATGCATATTTCTTTATCTAGTAGTTATATTTCATTAGTTAGTTGGATTGGTTTGATTGGTATGCTTTTCTTCTTATCATGTATATTAGTTATTGTCTCGTCTATATACCGTCATTGTCCAGAGTTTGACATTATAGACTATACGAGAGTTGTCTTTACATGTACCTTGACTGAGTCGTATCGTGTCATGGAGTGAGTGCGTGTAACTGAACTGCTAATTCCTGTTTCGTTTTCTCAACCTGCGAGTCCACAATCGGGGCGAGGGTTGACTGCTTGCACCTGCGAGTCCACACTCGGGACGAGGGTGTTTGTCTTGATCTCTTTGCACCTACGAGTCCACACTCAGGGCGAGGGTGTTTATTGTGAACTAACCTGCGAGTCCACATTCGGGGCGAGGGTTAGTGTTTAGTTCAAACTATCGAGTCCACACTCGGGACGAGGGTTTGATATCCTTTGATCTCTTGTTCACCAGTTCTCTCCCAGCAGTTTATTTATGCATAGTTGTTTCCCGTATCCGTGTTCATAGTCACCTGTTAGTAGCCTGTTGTCAGTTTCCGTCTCGTTTCCTGTTTATAGCCTATTTATATTCTTATGCATGATAGAACTATTAGATAGACATATTTTTATGTATCTTGCTATGTCCCCTGAGGACCTGATGATCTCTTCAGGTAGCTGGTTGCACGGAGTTAGTTAGCTGAGAATGTGGTCGTCGATTACATCTACATGATTCAGGTATTTTGCTAGTGATATTGCTTTACTATCTTCTCGTGCTCTTATGATATATCCTGCTTGTTAGCCTAGTTTTATAGACTCATGTTATTCTTGGAGTCTAATCGGACAATATGCTAGTGGGCTGCAGACTATGAACCATACTTGTTCATTCTTGATTTATATACATCTCGTGGATTGAGATATAGTTTAGATTACCATATTAGACATGATACCATGCTCTTGACAACTTATACGTATTCGAGTCGGGCTAGAGTCCGCTTGAAACGTAGTTGGCTTGCTCACGCACTTTCATCCCGAAAAGCGGGTACGAGTTGTGACAAGTTTTTTTGGTGGCCCATGCAGGTCAGAGCATATCGTATCGGTTACATAACTGTACTGATACGAGCCTGCGACTATGACTAAACCTTAGAAATCTCAATCCACACTGCCTTGAAAATTCTCCTAGAAATTTCTCTACGTCCTTAAAATTTTATATTTGTTCTTGATTATTCTTCCTTGCCTTCTGAACCATTGATTTTTGTCTCTTCCTATTTCGGAGTGACGAATGATCGTGCTGTCTAGAATCTATCAAAAATTCTTAAGTTATAGAATAATATTGCTTGATTATTTAACTTTTGGTTGTTTGATAGATATGGGGGGATTGTAGATGCCATATGTCTTAGATATCTATGGGTAATGATTCTAGCAACTAGATGAAAGGTTATAAAGTTTTATTGACATACCTTTGAGGGAGTAGTGTGACCAAAGGTGGGTAGAAGTCCTCGAGGTTTTGTAGTCACAAAATAGCTAGGAGAAGGATATAAACTATTTTTGAGGAATTAAAATTTAAGGACATTAAGGTTAAGGTAGACTTTCTTTTTAAATTTTAAGAAATAGTTATGAATTAGAATTTTGAGGTCGAAATTATTTTTAAGGTGGGTAGATTTGTAACTCATCCTGAAAATTTTGAAATATTTTTATTTATTTATTTATTTGATTTAAATGGGGATTTTTGAATGTTATAAATAATTAATTAGCTAATTATTACAGTAGATGCCTTTAGTCACGATTAAATTTGGAGTACAAGATGACCAAGAATTTTGGCATGGATAGTGTAGTTGGGTGCCTTGACTAGTGTTTTAGCTATCGGAGGGAAGGCCGAGCCATAGGAATGTTCTAACTAGGAAAACCAGACCAAGTTGCGACTTAACCCCCACCGATAATTTATTTATTTAATTATTAGATTATTGACTTTCTAGGAGATCCGGTTGAACCAATTTAGCCCCGACTTGACCCGAACCAAATCCAAATCTAAATAAACATGTAGTACTCTCAAATACCTTCATGTTGATATATATTTTGTATATATATTTTATTAATATTGATATGTTTTCAATTTTGGAAAGTTTCTATTTATATAAAGTGTCTACGTGTAATCCTAGTGTAATCCTAGTTGACATTAGTTTATATTTGACCCAAAGTCTGACCCAATCCTAAGTAGACATGTTGGATATTAATAGATATTAATAAATATATATATTTTGTATTTAATTCAGATTTTGGATTGTATTTATATAGATAGACTTAATTAGTCTATATTAGGAAAGATATTTTTAATCCTCAATCCAATCAATTAGCCAACTCACCAAACCACCACCCCAACCAAGTGGGAGCACTCTTGGCCGTCCAAAGCAGCCCCTTCCTTGGATATTCGGCCAAGCATCTCATTAGGAATAGGATTCCCACTCCTTTTCATGCATGCAACCCAAAAGGTCCATATATATAAATCAACTCATACCCAAACCCTAACCCTAACTTAATTTCTTCTTTTTTTCCTTCTTGGCCGACCACTCCCTTACTTCCCCCTCATATTTGGCAGCACCTCTCCCCCATAGCCCTCCATACATTATCTTCTCCATTACACATCTCTCCATCCTTCATAAAAACTCATCTCCTCAACCATACATCCACCCAACCACTCAAAATAAACACTAAAAATTCCTTCTTCTCCATCTAATCGTCTATAGCCATTGCCAACCCTTCCAAACTCACCAAGAGAGGATTACCAAGAAAAGATAGCAAGAAAGGTTGGAGCTTTGGCAAGGAGAAGTCTGTACAACCTCTCTAGCAAGGACTTTTGGTAAGAAATCATAATTTTTCTATCTCAAAACCTTACTAAATTTTTGTAGAAAATAAGTTATAAAATTTGTAGAAATCATATTTTGATGGCTTTTTCTATGTATAATCATCTATAAAAGTTTCATGATTTATAGTCGTAATATTCATGTTTCGGTAGGATCAAAATTAACCCCGTTGTGAAGGAACTATAAGTTATTGGTGGTTATATTCAAAACTGAATTTTATGTGTGTTCATATATATAAATTAGGATTTTTAAGTATTTTTCCACGAAAACTCAAATCAGGTCGAAAATATTATAGGTCAAAACTAGCTATTTTCGGGCAACCTGCTAACCTAGAATGTCCCAAACTTGTAGCATAACTTAACCCTTGTACCCATTATGTTATTCTGAGAAATAAGATACTTTAATTCTTTTTAAAAAATATTTTTTTGGTTATTTTAGTAATTTTGAGTAACTGACTATGTTTCAGACGAGTTTCGGGTAGACTAGCTGACTTAGTAATCAACTAGTCATAAATTTTTTTTAGAGATATTAATTCTGGAATTTTAGAGATAAATATGTGAAAATTTTGTTTAAATATTATTTTTATGAAATTTATATGATTTTTAAGTATGTTATTGAAGTAGGGGCATAACCGACCAATTGAGAGTTGGAAATCCTAAAACTGTGTTTCGATGTCTCGTGGAACCTGTGTGTGATTTTATGAATGTAAATGGTTCCACAGAAGATTTTAATATAGTTAATATAATTTTAAAACATTACTTTAATTAATTAAGTCGTATCATAAGTTCCATGAGTAGTGACTTAAACTAGCTAATTAACTATCTAGGAGCGTCGGGTTTCGGAGGCGTGGACGCAGGAGCGACGTATCATATTAAGAGCGCAGAATCAGGCAAGTATACCTTGCCTCCCTCTACAGTTTATTGTATGCTTATTTCTTTATCTAGTAGTTATATGTCATTAGTTAGTTGGATTGGTTTGATTGGTATGCTTTTCTTCTTATCATGTATATTAGTTATTGTCCCGTCTATATACCGTCGTTGTCCAGAGTTTGACATTATAGACTATATGAGAGTTGTCCTTACATGTACCTTGACTGATTCATATCGTGTCGTGGAGTGAGTGCGTGTAACTGGACTGCTAATTCCTGTTTCGTTTTCTCAACCTGCGAGTCCACAATCGGGGCGAGGGTTGACCGTTTGCACCTGCGAGTCCACACTCGGGACGAGGGTGTTTATCTTGATCTGTTTGCACCTGCGAGTCCACACTCGGGACGAGGGTGTTTGTCGTGAACTAACCTGTGAGTCCACATTCGGGGCGAGGGTTAGTGTTTAGTTCAAACTATCGAGTCCACACTCGGGACGAGGGTTTGATATCCTTTGATCTCTTGTTCACCAGTTCTCTCCCAGCAGTTTATTTATGCGTAGTTGTTTCCCGTATCCGTGTTCATAGTCACCTGTCAGTAGCCTGTTATCAGTTTCCGTCTCGTTTCCTGTTTATAGCCTATTTATATTCTTATGCATGATAGAACTGTTAGATAGACATATTTTTATGTATCTTGCTATGTCTCCTGAGGACCTGATGATCTCTTCAGGTAGCTGGTTGCACGGAGTTAGTTAGCTGAGCATGTGGTAGTCGATTACATCTGCATGATTCAGGTATTTTACTAGTGATATTGCTTTACTATCTTCTCGTGCTCTTATGATATATCCTGCTTGTTAGCCTAGTTTTATAGACTCATATTATTCTTGGAGTCTAATCGGACAATATGCTAGTGGACTGCAGACCATGAACCATACTTGTTCATTCTTGATTTATATACATCTCGTAGATTGAGATATAGTTTAGATTACCATATTAGACATGATACCATGCTCTTGACAACTTATACGTATTCGAGTCGGGCTAGAGTCTGCTTGAAACGTAGCTGGCTTGCTCACACACTTGCATCCCGAAAAGCGGGTGCGAGTCGTGACCTGGAGCCATCATGCAATTTTTACGTGAACACGATATTCACAATAATTTTTTTCCACTTCTCTTGATAATGCTAGTAATAACACTTCTTGTATTGGTATTTTAACTTCATAATTTTTACCTATAGTAGAAGGACGATTGTTTCATGTTAGATGTACTTGCTATATTATTAATTTAGTTGTACAAGAATGTCTTCAATTTTTTCATGCAAATTTAGACACTCTTAGATTATGTCTACAAAGTTTAAACTAGTCTCCAAGTAGACAACAAACTTTTAAAATTTCATGTGCACAATATGGTATAACTTTTAGAGGATTTGTTAAAGGATGCACCGCATAGATGGAATTCTACACATTTAATGTTAAAATCTAGCATTGGATTTAAAGATGTTATTACTCATTATTGTAATGTTATTCCAAGTTTTGATTATCAAGTTACTGAAAATGATTGGTTAGTTGCTATTTCTATTTACGAATTTTTAGAATTATTTTACAATGCCACATGTACTTTATCTGGCGTTTATTATCCAACTTCTTCATTAATGTTAACAGAACTTATTGACATGTCTCATTTATTTTCTAAATATAGAAATATTATCGGTTTTGATTATGTTCTTTCGAAAATGGAAACAAAATTTTGAAAATATTGGGGTGAGCAAGAAGAGGAGCAGAAAGCTGCCGGATATCTTGGAAGCATGCTTGTGCGTTCAAGACTGAATTCATGCGGAAGAACGATGCCAAAACTCAAGAGATAAAAATGCAGACATCAGTGAACTAGACTTTGAGTCTCTTACCTTGGAGGAAGGTGGAGTCGAGCAATAGAGACGGAAGAAGGACGACGGAGGAAGGTGGAGTCGATCTGTCAATTGGACAGGGCGCTATGCAATCCCAAATGGCTGGAGTTGTTCCCACATAGCAGGGCGGAGGGACTTCACTGCGGCACTAGTGATCATACCCCCATCCTTGTTCGACTAATAGGAGGAGAGCAAACTCGAAGGAAACCTTTTCGATTCTGCAACTCTTGGCCTAAGGAGGACGGATATGAAGAAGCAATCAAACTGGGATTAGCTAGCAGTGTGACGGAAAACCATCAGTTCTACCTAGTGAAAAAACTTAAAGCCATAAAGATGGCTCTGAAGCAATGGAATATTCAGCGCCCCATCCCCAAACTCAGAGCATTGGAGACGGAGTTGCGAGAGATCCAGGATCGCTCACAAGCCGATCCCCTGGACGGCTCACTCGCGACGAAGGAATTGGAACTGCAAGAGCAAGTACGCATCAGCCGGTTCCATGAAGAAATAAATCTACAACAACAGGCGAAATGTGACTGGCTTAGAGATGGAGACCGTTGTTCAAAATTTTTCCATGCAACCATAAAATCTCGGCAACACCGTAATACAATGGGTCCGATTATTGATAGCAGCGGGAACCAAGTCTCGGATAGAAATGCTATGATAGCTGAGGCCATTGCTTATTATAAATCTCTTTACAATAAGCCAGATCAAGTGGAGGAATGCCCGGAAATTGTTTGCAAATGGATTATTTCGGAAGCAGGGAATGATCTCCTTAGAAGGGAAGTTGCTATGGAGGAAATAGAAGCAGTGGTTAAGCAGGCGGATCCTTATAAGTCACCAGGACCAGATGGATTCAACGTCGCTTTTTTCAAACAACACTGGGGACATATGAAAATTCAGGTGCTGCAAGCGGTCCGAGATTTCTTTTCGACAGGCCGACTGTTAAAAGAATTAAACCATACATTTTTGACATTGGTTCCGAAGAAGGAAGGAGCGAGTAGTCTGTCTGACTTCCGTCCTATCGCCTGCTGCAACTTCGTGTACAAAATTATAACTCATGTGATGTGCGACAGGATGCAGATGATTATGAGTGAGCTTATATCGGCCAATCAAACGGCGTTCATTAGAGGCCGTTCTATTGCAGAAAATTGCCTCTTAGCGCACGAGCTTGTCAGAGATTTTAACAAGGTTGGAGGAAGGAAAGGCTGCATCAAATTAGATCTTCGGAAAGCCTATGACTCGGTGAATAGAGAGTTCGTCTGCAAGGCTTTACTGAGTATGGGATTTGAAGAATGGTGGGTTGATAGAATTAAGGAGTGTATTACTACTCCAACATTTTCGATTCTTATCAATGGACAGCCTTATGGATACTTTGCAAGCACCAGAGGAATCCGACAGGGAGATCCACTCTCACCGTACTTATTTACAGTAGTGATGGAGTATTTTACGTGTTAGATGGATCTCGCCGTACACCACAAGCAAATAACCCCATTATATAGTCGGGTTGAGCCTACTGTGTCGCACCTTATATATGCTGATGACCTTTTAGTGTTCATTGAACCATCTATCCGTAGCATTATGGCACTTAACAGAGTACTGGAAGATTTTGGGAAAGTCTCGGGATTGCAGGTTAACAGGGAGAAGAGCCGAGCGTATTATAATAAGGACTGTCCGCAAACAGATATTTGTTCACAGCTTCTTCATATTGAGACTGGCACACTTCCAGTCAAATATCTTGGCCTCCCGCTATCTATAACATATGCTAGAGATGCAGATTGCCAGGGCCTCATAACATATGTGCAAAATCATCTAGAAGGAAGGCAATCTCAACTGTTATCCTTTGGGGGGAGAATAGAGTTAATTCGATCTGTCATTATGGCAATTGCGAATTATTGGCTACAAGCTATCCACATCCCGGACAAAACTATTGAGAAGATCGAGAAATTATGCGCCAACTTCTTATGGAGAGGCGGTCTTCATACCATAGCCTGGTCTGAACTCTGTAGAAGCAAGGAGGAGGGAGGAATAGGACTTCGTTCCTTGAAGACGTTACGAGAAGTAGCTGTTCATAAACTGGCATGGAAGCTACTTAATGGAGACTCCCTATGGGCGCGTTGGATGACGGGAAGATACCTACATAATGCAAGCTTTTGGGTCCAGAAGCTGGACAACAATTTTAGTGTCACCTACAAAAATATACTAAGGATCAGAACACAGCTCAAGGGGAGAATCACTCGGATCATTGGCAACGAGAGGACCACTAGTCTATGGTTAGACCCATGGGCTAACCACGAGAGCCTGGTGGACAGAATGGGTTGGTCGATATTTGAGCTAGTAGGCAATCACGATACAGTTGACGCCATTATAGAAAATGGAATTTGGAACACTCGGGGAAGACGGGAAGGGCGCTGGCTTGCAACTGAGCTGGAAATATCCACATTGCTTCAATGGAGCAAGAGGATCGGTGGACATGGACGAACTCGAGCACGGGTGAATTCTCCAGCCGGGAGATATATGATCAATGTCGTCCTCGATTCCCTCAGGTAGAATGGGCGGATATCATATGGACGAAAGAAGTGGCGATGAAAATGAAACTCTGTGCGTATAAAGCTATACGAGGAAGATTACTAACTAGAGAAAGATTGATCAGACTGGGAGTCCAGGTGGGCAATAAGGACTGCGTCCTTTGCGGTAATAATTTGGAAACTCGAGATCATATATTCTTCCAATGCCCAGTATCAGCTCAAATATGGCAGTTTTCTAGATCTAAGCTGGGAATCAATTGGAGAGGAGGACGAGATCTGGAAACTATAATTGATGAAGTGACTGCATGCAAGAACCAGGGCCAAGAGATTTTTAAGAAAGCCAAAATACGATTATTATCAGCTATTTGGCATATCTGGCGCGAACGTAATAGACGGATCTTTGAAGGGACAGTGATGTCGACAGTTGCTATAGTGAATAACATAGAACGGGACATTACATGTATAGGGGGTAGTTGATGAATGGCCGCCCGAATCATTGGGCTTGACAGGTAGTAGAGCAAAGAGGCAAGGATTTGTATATTTGTATTATTTCAGTATGTTAAATAAAATCACCTTTTCTTCAAAATATATATATATATATATATATATATATATATATATATATATATATATATATATATATATATATATATATATATATATATATACAACTTAGTTGACATTAATAAATTTATGTTACAATTTAGTTCTCCAAAAATCAAAAATTGTCCAAAATTGTATATTAATTTATGTTGAGATTAATAATTTTTTTCAGTTTTTATGTTACAATTTAGTTATAAAATTTCTCTTTTTATTATTATTTTTTTTTTTGGATTTTCCTGACCTGAACCGGGCAGACCGGTCCACCGCTCCCGGCCAAGGCCCGGTCCAGGTCCGACTCGAAAAAACAGGACCTCGGGTCCGGAATGGGTCCATCCATCCCCCCTCCGGGTTAGCCCGGTCCGACCCGTTGTCACTCACAGTCTGAGTCTGACCAGGACCGGATCCGATCAAACCCGGTTTGACCTGAACCTGGGCCGTTCCAGACCGGCCCACCCAACACCTTGACATGCAAGACTTTTTCCAACTCCAAGACACGCTAAAGATGACGCCCACTCAACCAAACGACTACTTCCTTCTCCTTCCTTGTACAAAAACCCACAACTGGCACTTCCTCGGTACCATTCCATTCTCCTCTACCTCCACTGCTACTAGTGCTGCTGCTGCTACTACTACCACCAAACCATGACGAGCAAAGCCTTCAAAAAGGCGTTAGCAGTCGCGGATGCAGCGACGCTGTACCTCTCGCTGACCGTCCTCGCGATCATCATGCTGAGCTCTCTCGACGCGGACGCGGTGCGCGGGGAGCCGCAGTCCGCGGCCGGCGCCCGGCCGTGCGACGAGATCTACGTGGTCGGAGAGGGGGAGACTGCACACCATCGGCGACAAGTGCGGAGACCCCTTCCTCGTGGAGCACAATCCGCACGTACACGACCCCGACGAAGTCTTCCCCGGTCTGGTCCTCAGTATCACTCCGTCCGGCCACAACTACAGATAGAGGATCGCCGGTGCTGATACATAATATATACTGTGTCATGAACACTTGTATGCAAGGGCGGAGGCAGTAAAAAATATTAGAGGGGGCTAAAAAAAAATCATATCATAGTTACTTGCTTCCAAAAAAAAACCTACAAAATTGGCTTCAAAAGATTAAAAAAATAGAAACTGAAACAACAACCAATGGAATCGAACCCTGACTGCCTATACAAACAGCCACTGACTCAACCAATTGAGCTATGATTTACATGTAACTTTTTCTGGTACCTTATAGTATTTAGGTTTTAAGCCCGGGCTACAGCCCGGGGGAGCCCGCCTTATGCTCCGCCCTTGCTTGTATGTAAGTGGTATATATATAATTATGCAGTTGAGCACGGAAATCATTTCCTTGCTTGTTAGTAGAACAACTTTGGAACAAAAGGAGAAATATATAGTTTAAGACAACTTTCTTGATTAGCTGAATTTCTATTGGAATGTAAGTGGAGGGGAGAGAAGAGGCAGCCCTTGGCCAGGACAGCCCAGACGACGGTCCATAGTCCAAAGATTGAAAAAGCTCCAACATAAACGTAACTAATTAAAATAAAAGTATAGTACCATGGACAATACCTAACACAAATTGTTATTTTTAATTTTATTTTAGTTTCTTAAATTTTATCACATAATATATGGGATCTTCATTTTGAAAGTATGTCTTTGGCCCTCGTAACCTCACGTCGACCCTGGAGAAGAATATTAGAAGAGAACGGAGGTAGTTGATGGTGAGGATGGAGTCTTCTAAATTGAAGCCACACATCACAAGCTTTGTTGTGGATGTTGATAAAACGTTTGATCCAACTGGATCAAGGTGTTGAATGGGTCACGCAGCTCCAACATTGGGCCTGATCACAGCAGTGTCAGAACGACCCAAGTCTGATCAAAGCTCGGGTTCCATCAGATGTGAGTCTCGTCTCACAATATTGATATTTTTATACGGATACACGAGTATTAATTATTGTTGTATATTTTATTGAAAAAAAATTAACTTCATTGCTCTTACCCTTTTTTTTCATTAGTTGGCATATTAAATTATTACTAAATGACTAAATTATTAGCCCTCTGATTCCTAT
>JANAVB010009596.1:4747463-4759963 GCA_029216955.1 Iris pallida
AATTTTGTTATAGTATACAAGAATACTTTGTCAACAAAATATTGCGACTCATGTCTACTATTTTAATACATATATTGTTTGGTTAACAATATATACTACTTTTGTTTACAATTGACCGAATATATGGACACATTTTTATATTCTGTTTTTGTACACATAACATATAAAATGTTACGATTAATGTAATTATTTTGTTTTGCAAACTTAACAAGCTATTTATAATATACATGTAATTTTTGCTTAGTGAGATTTTTCTTGTATGTAGGGCTGCAAATGAGCCAAGTCGTTCGCAAGATGCTCGAAGCTCAGCTCGATAAAAGTTTGTTTGAGCTCGGTTCGTTTAGTAAACAAGCTGATCTCAAGCTTCATTTTCGAGCTCGTTAATAAATGAGTCAAGCTCAAGCTTAGAAGTACTCGGCTCGTATGAGCTCGCTAGCTGGCTCGTTTAGAAGCTCGTTTAGTAGCTTGTTTAGAAGTTTTTGTTCTTTGTTAAATTCTAATTTTATATACGTTTGTATAACAATATAGTTATGTGCATTATATATTTATATGTCCTTAATAATTGATATTAAGGAATTTTTTTAATTAATTTTTTATAAGTAAATTGTTAATATTACATTTACTTGAATTCAAACCTAACCAGTTTGAAATCGAGCTCGTTAAGCTTGAAATCAAACTTAATGTGCTTGAAATAAAGTTGAGCGAACTTGAAATCAAGCTTAACGAGCTTGATTTTGACCTTATCGAGCTTGTTTATCAAGCTTGAATCGAGCTTGTTTATCAAGCTTGTATCAAGCTTGCTTATCAAGACAAGCTCAAGCTCAAACCAAGCCAAACTCGAGCTTAATATAAACAAGCTCGAGCCAACCTCGAGCTCTAAAATAAAAAACTGATCAAGCTCGAGCTCAATTAATTCTAGTCAAGCCAAGCGCAAGCTTATAAAAGCTTTGGCTCGTTTGCAGCCCTACTTGTGTGTCATCCATTAATAAAATTTGAATTCGGACACTTAATGTGCAACGCCATAGTTGTCCAATACAGACGCACATCCAAATGAAACAATAGCTGTTTCTCCTTGTTTCTTTTTTCCTTTCTTTTTTGGAGTAATATATGGTTTATATCTTTCAAGTTTGATTAATAGGATGTTTCATATTTTTAATATATGAATAGAATGAATGATTTGGAGAATATTTATGCCTTGACAATAACTCAAGCTCTTTACTCCTTCAGTGCGTAATGGTTGGAATCCTGACTAATCCCGAGTGAATTTTCGATTTTCTTCATAATATTTGTAAATAGAATTTAGAAATCATGTTCCATATCATGTAGGATATTTCTTCATTTTGTACACAATATTAGCACAAAATATTATATATCATCATTCTTATACTTTTTAGCACAAAACGAACTTGCTTTTCTATTCCAATTAGGAATAATATGCAACATGTATGGATGAATAAAGTTCACTTTCAAATTTATGAGCCAATTGTAACATCTTGAGAATATTATCAATTCCAACTCTGTACCATTTAGTCTTCCACTATTTCAATTTGATTGGTAATAATACATAGCATTGTGTATCGATGAGTTATTTTTTATGATAAATTTATTTGTAATTACAACAAATAGAATTTTGCATATCTATAAATAGAATATGCATTTGCAAAGGCATTTGGCATAACAAAAGATTTTTAGTAAAATCTAAATTCATATGCCCAACTTTGCTCTATAGAATATTCTAATTGTTCTCAAACAAATTAGAACTATTACCTGATGTAGAGATATTTTTTTTGTAGCATGTGATTTAACTGTGTATTGTTTAACAATTCTATTTATAATATTGTTCTTATATATGCACAATTTTGGTTGCTAATATTTATGCTAACATATATAGCAAATCATTTATTAGTACATACTTTAACACATGTTATTTTTTATGGTGTAACATGTAATAAAGCACATGGAGTGAGAAACCCATGTTACTTTAGTTTTTTTTTTTTTTTTTGTATTGTTGTTATGCATATTATTGGTAAAGTGCAAAGGTTCATAACAATTATTCAAATTCCATGTTTTCTATTCTTGATGCATCGCAAGGAATCTTTTTCATTTAATATTAGTAGTAACTGTTTAGTAGCCCAATGTAATGGATAACGACATAAAAGTTTGTCGGGTTATGATAATTATGACTCCACATTCAAAACTACGTATTGCTACGCATCAATAGCAAAATTTTATATCGTTCAATGTTAATTATGGAGTCTGGCATCTAGAACAAAATTTTGCAAAGTCATCTAAATATAAATATATTGTTATGTGGTTATTTTATATCTAATGTTTAATTAATGGTAATTTTTTGATACATGTTGCTATATGGAATTATCGAATGTTTTCTTTCACTGTATCATGTAACTAAAATATATGCTAGACTTATAAAAAAATTGGTATCTTGATAGCATCTTTGTAATTCTTGTTTTTCATATTTACCAAACAAAATATTGTTGAATTATTTTAATGTTAAAATTAATAAATAGTATATATTGGTGTCCCAGAATGAATAAGTTGTGCATCGATTCAAATTATATTTTTTATTAATATGCAAACTAACATTTGTTTTCTTGAAGACCTAATTGTTAGAGATTTTATCCTTTTCGTACATGATCTTTTTAATGTTATCTCTCTAAGCTAGAAGCATTAGAGATTGTGACTCGTCAGAAAAGACTCAAACATACTAAGGGTGAAGGTAAGAAATATAAATTTTTTTGCTCTATTATTATAAACTTGATGTTTGTAAATCTTGTTTTCCAAAATTTTGGATATTAATAATGGATGTTTAGCAAAAATAATAAAACTATAGCCAAATAATAAAATAATATTTCTTTCATATTGTTATTAATAAGTTATGATCATTTGGAAATGATTATGATACTGTACGTTATTGTATTAAAGTGATGTTATATGATATTTTCTTAGGTCGATTTGCTTGTTTGAACTTTAGCTGACCATATTGTCACAATATTCAAATTTTTAGTCAGACAAAGAAATCACAATATTGTTGTCACTTATGTTAGACAAACATTGGTTTGCATATAATCTGTGATATTATAATTCTTTTGATTCATTTTAAACAATTTAGTCTAAAGAAAATAGTTTAGTGATATTTAAATTATTGTTGATCTTTTATGTCGTGACTCTGTCTATTGTATTGAGATTCGAGATATTGTATGGAGAAGAAAAGTATATGTGTGTTGTGTGGGCTACCCCTTGTATACCCATTGTTTATATTGTCTAATAGCAGTCGCATAAGACACGTACAATGCGCCGAATTTTGCCCTAGTCGTTCACACGTGCATTCAGATATTTTAATCACTTAATAGGCATGTAATATTTTTCTTGTGCTTTTTGATCATCATACTTGTTCCTTATTGTTTTCCATTTTGGGTTCATGAATTATCATATTTCTAGCATTGTGTTGTCTACTTTGCTCCATCATGGTAGGATATGTGGACATGTGAGGATGACTTGGACTATCCTACATATTGTGGTCCACTAGAGGACATGTTAGGAGAGACTAGCAGAGACGCTACTCAGGACCAGGAGTTATCTGAGGAGAGATATAGGACATTTGTATAGATTTTCCTTTCAGTTTGATTGTATCATGCTTTGTAGATGTATTTTGTAGTTTGAGGTTGTTGCCTTTATCATTTACCATATTTGTTTCCGGATATACATTGTAAAAGGACATGTAATAAAATAGTGGAAAGTTGTGGTGATTGTTGTGACAAGGCACGATTATAGGCGAGATGTGATGAGATCTGATCCATATACATTGACTACATATAAGGTTTAGACGACTGACTACCGCTGTCCTCAACAGGGTAAGCCGGACGTACGTGACTCAATTCGTACCAAATTATTTGGGAATGGATCGTGACAGCATGCTTTCGGATCAAAGCTTGTGTTGAAGTTGACGAGCCTTTGAATCAAAGCTCGTGTGTAAGAATTAGAGCCTTCGAATCAAAGCTCATGGTGTAACTATTTTGATAATGATAGACTAAAGTCGGAGAGAGTCCCATAACTGGAGTGCCTCCCAAAGACAAAGTTTAGATGATCGTGTGAGGGAAAAGGTTGTAAGCATGATACCAATTTAAGGTTTAGTTCATTATGTACCATCCTATAGCTTCTTCTCATGCAAGAAAATTCAAGTCATTAACGACTTTTATTCTAATGCATGAATATATCCAGAGTGGACATTTAACAAATTGAAATATGTGGGGTTGTAGGGTTTCATCTTGAAACTTGACTCAACCTAGAGCCACTCCTAGTTTCACAAATTAAACCCAAGTGGATTTCAATATGAGATTAATCTCTTTTTGAATATTATACATAGGAAGTATATGGCTCGTGGTGAGTAGAGTAGGGTTTGTCAAATCCAAGGTTCAAATTTTGCACCTGTATTTACTTTTACCACCTAAGGCGTCTAGCGATCGACTTCTTCCAACATGACAAAAGACACATTGGTGAATGTTGCGAGAAATTAAACCTTAAGGCAGTTACAAATATTTAAGAGATTAGATTGCTATTTAGTGGATGAATGCACCGAGTAAATGAATCCTCATATATACCAAATATTGATACTTACAAATAAGATGTGTGTGGTTATTCTATATAAGAATAGATCCATTACTTACAATAAAAGGAAAGAAATAATATTATTCATTAATTAAGACAGTGTTGATTCAAAATATTTGTACTGTGATATAGTACATCCAAGATGTGCCAATGTAAAATAGAGCATTTCAGTAGTTTATATAGTAAGTTAGTACAATAAAAACTTGTTGGTTATTGAAAGCGAATGCGAAATTGTCGAGTCGACGAATTTGATAACCCCATCAAGACAAAATCAGTATTTTCTTTTATTTCATATTTTTATTTTTATTTTACAATTCCTAACTAATGAATTTCCAAAATTTTGAAACATGTTAAATAACAAGTTTCAGCCCAAGGGGGCTGAAACGCAAACCTCCAGTGGATTTTCGGACCATAAAGTTTCATTTCTCCAAAGTATACAAATGTATTTAAGTCTCATCTTATTAGGTCATTATCAAATTATGTTACATTGGAAGATGTAAAAGGATTTAAGTGGGATATATTAAGTTCTAAAGACTTGCCCAAAATATATTGTTTTATAGTATCGTTCAAAGTCCAGCTTTTTGTTTCAACCCACTAATTTAATTATTTGGTTATTTATAAGTACACAACCAATTTTACTCGAGACTACCCAAGTCTAACTTTGATTTATTTACAAGTTTGTCATTGAAAAAAATTACTCATGGCTAGCCCAACTGTCTTCCACTATATAATGAGGCTTCAAAATGCTCACTTTTGAGCCATCTAAGCCGTCTTTGAGCTTAGGCTCCTCCTTTTCAATAAAGTCTTTGTTCCTTAATATATATATATATATATTTTTTGTTCCTTAATATATATATATATTTTTTTCCTTAATATATATTTGTTTCTTAATATATATATATATATATATATATATATATATATATATATATATATATATATATATTATGTTTTTTCTTTTTTTTTGGAAAATGGTAATTAGTTTCTGGAATCGCTCCAACTGGGATTCGATCACGAGTTCGAAACCCAGTTGGAGCGATTCCAGAAACTAATTACCATTTTCCAAAATAAAGAATATATATATATATATATATATATATATAGAACCAACCGGCTGGTTTTGTATTATGGAACCAACCTATGTTAAATACGTTGGATTGGAATTGCATGGTTGAGATTAAATGACTTAAAAAGGTGGTGGGGTCTACACATTTTAATCTCAACCACTAATTCTTTATCCAATCTATAAACATAGGGTAGTTCTACAATATAAACCAGTCGGGTGGTTTTGGAACATTTTAGTATATATATATATATATATATATATATATATATATATATATATATATATATATATATATATATATATATATATATATATATATATATATATAGAAAAAAAAAATATATATATATATATATATAGGTAATTGTGGCAAACTCGCCTCTACTGAGGCTCAAACTCCGACCACTTAGACCGCATGCATCTCTCTTAACCACTAGGCTAGAGGCCATTTGCATATATATATATATATATACATATATATATATATATATATATATATATATATATATATATATATTGAAAAAAGTTACTTCATTGATAAAATAAGTTACAGGAGTCTTACACTCTCCATAAATGTCTCCTCTCTATATTTCCCTTCCTACTTAGCTTCCATACAAGCAATGTCATTCTCAATATTATTCAGAAACCCGATAGTGTCGCCGCCTTCCCTTCGAATAATCTGCGATTTCGATCACGCCAGACGTGCCACACATCGACCAATAGTCTGAACTTGGTACGTATATATTGTTAGCCCAATGATTGTATCATATTTTTGAATATGGTTAATATGTTAAGTTTAGCATTTCATTATCACTAATCTTCATACTATCGCTATATCATTTCTACTTATACTTATACCTTTGGTGATATGTGCCTATTGGTTTACATATTAGTGATATGAGCTTATCTATCTTAAATTTAATCGGGTTGCCAAAATCAAAACTATGTTTTTGATTGTGGTCATTCAATTAAGTTTAATCATTATGATATCACTAACATTTATGCTATCACCTTAGCACTTATACTTAAACTCAACATTGTCCTAATGTGCATTAAACTTATCATACTTGCTACTATGTATATTGCTTTGTTCGTCTAACATGTACATGCAGAAAAGCAATAAGCAAGATCAATGTGGACATATGCTATGAAGAAATCATGGTGGGCCAAAGACGTTGGATCCCACAAGATTTTTCTGAACCACCCGACGACATCTTCGGAGAGCGGACGGGGGTTGAGGGGGCAGCGCCCCTCGTCGGGGGTTCGAGGGCGAAGCCCCCGAAATTTATTCAATTTTTGCAAACTGGATATCTTTGGACAGTTGCCGCCAAGGGAAAAAGCCAACACCTATCAAAGAAAGAAGCCAAGCCATGCCATCATCATTTCAAGACTCTGAAGAAGCCTGCACCTGCTACAGTATATCTGAAGTCTGTAATGAGTCTTAGGAATAATTGTAAACACAAGAAATGGATGGCAAAATCGAAAGCTAGGGTAGAAATTAGCCCAGAATCATTTTCGGATGCAAACCGGCATACCGACGGTATACCGGTCAATACCGACGGTATACCGATTTTGTTCACAGAAAGTTTTCTGTCTACAAAATTGGCATACCGACGGTACACCGGTTCATACCGACGGTATACCGGTTCTGTAACGTTGAAATTCCAACGGTCGGATTTTGTGCATTTAATGGTCCCAACGGCTATATTTCTAGCCGTTGTAATTCCAGACCGGCATACCGACGGTATACCAGTTCGCTGACTGAAAAGTTACCCTTGGCTCTTTTTAATACTTTGGTTATAAATAGTCTTGAACCCCTTCATTCAAGGTTGATGCTTTGAGCCTAAAAATTTCTAAACTACCAAAGCCTATCCACAAACAACTCTACAAAGCTTTTATTTGCCATCCACAAATTGTGTTAGAGTTATTGAGTTGAATAAGATCTTCATCATATTGTATAAGGAGATCAAAACCTATTGTGAAAGGTTGAAGTTGGGGAGTCTTCGTATCCAAACTCTCGGTTGAAGTTGGAGAGTCTTCGTATCCAAACTCTCGGTTGAAGTCGGAGAGGCCTTCGGATTAAAGCTCTCGTGTAAGAAGTTGGCGAGTTCTTCGGATCCAAACTCGTGTGTAACTATTTACTCAAATAGTGAATTAAAGCCGGAGAGAGTTTCGGGACTGGAGTGCCTCTTGGGAGGATACCAGGATATATCGTGTGTCGGTATTGTTATTGCTTCTTCTCTTGCGCTTATATTTTTTAAATTGCCCATTAGCTTGTGCTAAGTGCTTGATTAGTTAGCTTGACCCTATTCACCCCCCTCTAGGGTTCCTACATATATCCTGCCTCCCTAGGTTGCCAATATCTGTACTTCGTCAATGACTTCGGCAAGTCATTGTCGATTTATGTTTGTGGTGGTAAACTGGATATTGTGTTGCCAGACTTGATTAGTGAATCCACACAGGAAGAAGAGATGGTCCTGTGTTTCAGCCTCGTTACCCCAGAACGTATAATTGCTATTTTGTATCTGGATGTTGAACTTGATGAGCCGCTCTTTGGTGAGTAGTCTATCTCGGACGGCTTTGTACATACATAGCCACATTTTAGAAGCGACGCCCTTTGTCCATACTAGATTGTGCCACTCTAGTATCGGCCGCTTAACCCGCACTTCATAAACAAATTTATGTATAAACTTTCGAGAAGCTGATCCTTCCCAGACCCAGTAATCGGCGTCGCCATCCGTATCCAACAGCATTCGCTCAATATCGTCCTTCAGCCATTGCTAAAGATGTCTGTCTGTTATATGCCACTTGCCATCTCTCATTAAGGCATCCCGATAAGCTCAAACGTATCCCACCCTAATCTCTCAACCAGAGATTCATGCCCAGTCTATTGGTCCTTCCATATACTTGTTGATTCACCATTGCAGATGGTACGCTGCATATTGTTTTTAAGCAACGTACGTTGTTTCAGGATCAACTTAAAGGTGACTGAAATATGATGGAACTGGAGATTCCTAAGACCCTAGTTTGGTGTGCGTATTGATCGATAGAAAGTTAAACAAATATAAACATGTTCTAACCCTTCATAGGCAGAAACTAGGATTCATGAATTATATCTGCGGCAGGAAGAAGACAAAAATTCCTAGTAATCTTGAGCAGTCACGACCCCAAGATCTTCTGCACGTATTCCTTTTTCGGGTTGGACGTCATGTGGGTGATGATCTCCCAACCTTTTCTTCTCCTTGGCAGCCATTCTTTCTCTCCTTACGTGAATCACGAATTTAAAGAAAGAGCTTCTTATTTCTAAAAATAATATGATGGCCAGAGAATAGAGGATATATAAGGCTACGGCAGGGACTGTAATTCCCCGCTCCGTACGGTGCATTACGATGAGTCGTTAACTCGACGAGTTGTATTGACCCGATGAAGTATCTATGCGAATCGATGCAAAGCATAAGTCCGATTTGAACAGAGTATTGACTTCGGTTGATCTGGTGTGTAGGCTACGCTTTTACGCTGAATCATAAGGGGTCAACAATTTTACCTTGTTCACTAAGGTGTCCACAAAACCAAATCGTCGCCTTACAACGGATTATGGCTTGGGCACGGTAGGTCGAATCAGTCGAATAGTTCAACAGAATGTCTAAGTCAGGAGAGTTAGCCGCACAACCAAGTTATGGAATCGAGCCGCATCAGTGCGGCAAGATGACAAGGCGTATCGGCTTAAGGTAGACGGGTTCTTGACTCTCTCCCTACTCCTTCACGTCTAATAAAATGTATCCTTGTATGCGTAAGTTGCTATCAAGTTAGCGAGCGTGGCTCAAACGATTAAAGGTCTTAGTATATGCCCTTCATGTGGTTGGGCAGCCACCTTCTCTACTGCCACCATGGCTAGCTGATGGGTATTGTCAATGCCATGTCTCATATCTTCCGCCTGGCGCCGCTGAGTCTCCATCATCTGTTGCATAAAGGCAAAGAACTGCGCCATATCAACTGTCCCCTGAGGCGGTGGTGGTAGCATCCCCTGAACTCCTAGGGTAGTCCTCGAAACCGGTGGAGGAGCACCCCCAAAAGCTGCAGACGGTCCCACCTGAGCTGGAACAAGAGGTACTGTGGTCCCAGGGTCCTGCTGAGTCAGGCAAGAAGTGGCAGACCTCTCAGCGGTATCCCTTAGGCCAGAGCGATGCGATCGTGTCTCCACCATCCTAAAGACAGATTGTCATAACCCGATCCCAAATTGTTGGGTCGAATCAGATCATGCCCAGCCTGCACCGTTGTGAGACGGCGGCAGTAAGCTGTTATATTTGCAGGTATTCACAACAACATTCATTTACATTTTGTCACAACACGAATTTACGAATATTTAAAAACTTTTTATTCAACAATTGAAAAGTACAAACTGAAACTGAAAGTACTGAAATAAAATACTGAAACCAAAATCAACAACTCTAACACAAATAAACTAGATAACGAGAAAAACAACTAGCTAAACGGTCGGTTCATCAGCCTCTGGTTCTGCGTCCTCCAAGGGGGACTCTGGCAACACCACAGGATATAATACCGGGTTATAGTAGCTATTGAATAATAGCTCAGCATCAACAACATTACCTATTGGGAGGATCCAGTAAGAAAAGGAGCAAATATGAGTACATAATCCGATATTCTAAATAATAATGGAAAGATGCAATTTTAAACAGTTGAAATACTTTGAACAATATTTTCCAGCAATTTTCAGTAATTCAGTATTTGAAACAATGTGATTCGAATAGGTAACGTCTATGACCGGCTTGGTTGTACAATAGCATCCTAGCGACGCGATACGGCTTATCCCCGTGTGTAAGAGGGGTAAGCTCGCACAATAACAATATGCAATATGAGGGGTATTTGTCATAAATGCTACACTATTCTCCCAATATCCCCACAATCAATATCAATCAATATTTGAACCCTAGGAGAGGGTTCCGTGTAGCAATGTGGTTTAAGCATACAACATGACAATTACTAAATAAAATGCAAGAAAACATAACCGTAACTTGCCTTTGTTAATGACTGGAACAGGATGTCGGTACCTGGGGAGGAAGTCAAATACGTCCTCAAAACCCTACAGTTGAGAATCCTGACTTAGAAATATAGATGAGCCAAATCTAGGTGTGCTAGTTACAATTTCTAGAAACAGACCCTAGTCAGATTTTAAGTTATTTAATTAATCTAACGAAATCTGTCTAACGTCGTAAACTATATTGGTTATCAATTTACGGAATAACCGATTATTGATTTATTGGGGAAAATAGCAATTACACTTTAATTGGCAAGACTTTGTATTTTTAATAATATATATAAAACTAAGTGGTCTTTTAAGTGAGAAAATATGAAGTTGTTTAAATTATTAGGAATCTTTATTCATTAACTTAATATGAGAAAATTTTATTAATTTTGTACAAAATAATTAATATCCAATTATAATTTATACGTCTAGCTACGCAAATAACCAACTCAGAAAAGAAATAGAAAATCTAAGCTACACAATACAGGGTCACAGAAAAATAAAAAAAACTGGGCTTATGCCCTTACAACAAATTAATTAATAGGAAAAATACTTTTAAATGAATTTCTCGAAATTAGTAATTTTCGTAAGAAAATAGTTTTTATTTAAATAATATTTTAAAATAGAATTTATTTAATCAGAATGATTTTCATAAAATATGTCTTTTAGACATTTCATAAATTATGTAGAAAATCACCTTTAAACATAGATAATAATAAATGCACAAAAATACGTTTTCTTACCAAAATATTGGTTTAAAGTTAATATAAAAGGTTTTCGGATTTTAATATTAAATACCAATACCAAAATAACCTTTTTAAATAAATATTAGTTTTATTATATTAATTCTCCTTATAAAACCTTCTTGATCAGAAATCATCTTTAAAAGGAATATATATATATATATATATATATATATATATATATATATATATATATATATATATATATATATATATATATATATATCTCATATATATAATCATTTAACGAAATCTTATTTTTTTATACCATTTACGTAACCAAAATTTTATTTTAAAGATAATAACTTTTAAACGAATATTTATTTAATTAGTATTTTGTAAACAAAATATTAAATCATTATTTGGTTTAAAAATCTCTACAACTTAACATTAAATTAAAAGATAATCCTAACTTTAATTTAAACCAATTAAATCATTTAAACCATATTTAAATTTATAAGATTAATCCATAAATCAATTAATACCAACATAAACATGTATAAAGTTTCCTAATATGTATATTATTACCGCATTGCTAATTACAACACGGAAAGCTAAAATATTAAACCACAAAACCTAATAAAATAATTCTACAGAACCAAAATAATAATCTACATGATAGATTCTACGGCCAGAATGACAAATGGGTTTCTGTGAAGAAAATGACAGAGAGAAATGGGAAGAGTTTACCCAAACTTGTACGAAAGAGTACTGAGGGGAGGCCTCAGACTCGGAACGACGCCGGAATGACGAGCACGGACACGTGCGCGCACACGGGCGGACACGTGGGAAAGACACGCGGCGACGAAGCACGCGCGGGAGACGACGGCGCCGACGGAGGGCACGCAAGAGGCGCCGGGGACGGGCTCGGAAGGTGGGGAAGTGGGGTCTGGAATCGGAGAGGGCGGCAAGGGGAGCGCGGTGGTGGTCTCGAATTTGGATTTGGTGGAGGGAGGAGGAAGTTATGGATTTTTTTGTGGAAAATGGGATTGTGAACGTTCTGTGGGGTTTCTGATCTTCT
>JANAVB010009596.1:4764963-4940455 GCA_029216955.1 Iris pallida
ACATGATGGAACCTACGGAGCCCACCAGCCGGGCCCCAAGCTACAAGACTGGCTACACCGTATGGGCTATTACTGGCCTACTATGTTGGCAGATGCTGTTGAGTATGCAAAGAAATATCGAACGTGCCAATTTTATGCATATTTCATCCATCAACCTTCGAAATATTTATACCCCACAGTGACCTCGTGGCCATTCGAAGCCTGGGGAATGGATATCATTGAGCCAGTCAGCCCACCATCCTGTAAAGGACACATGTTCATCCTCGCCATTATAAATTATTTCTCCAAATGGACAGAAGCAGTACCATTGGTAGAGGTGAAGACTTCCAACGTGATCAGTTTCATCAAATATCACGTCATTTATCGCTTCGGAGTTCCCAGAAGGATCATTCACGATAACGGTCCTCTGTTCATAAGCAATACATTCCATCGGTTTTGTGACAAAAGCCGAATTCAAAATATGGCGTCAACAACTTACAACCCGGCAGCTAATGGATTGGCCGAGGCAATCAATAAAACCATTGTCAAACTCCTCAAAAAGGTTGTCTCCTCCAACAAATGCGACTGGAATAAGAAGTTAGACGAATGTCTATGGACCTACCGTACGACTATTCGTGCACCTACAGGCAGTACACCATTCTTCTTGGTCTATGGGAGCGAGGTTCTCCTCCCCTTGGAGATTCAAATCCTATCATTACGGGTAGCCATCACTAATCAGTTAACCGTCGAAAACAATCAGCACATGCGGTTACAATAGTTAGAAGCGCTGGAGGAAAAGCGCTTGCTCGTACAGCAAAGGATTGAGCTTTACCAAGCTCGTATCTTCGGGTCCTTCAACAAAAAGGTTCGCGAAAGATCCTACCAGGCAGGCGACCTCGTCTTGGCAGTACGGAGACCGATGGTGATGACCCACAAGACGGTTGGGAAGTTCAAGCCCAAGTAGAAAGGACCGTTCGTCATAGAAACGGTGTACTCCAACGGTGCTTATCGGCTAGCTAAGCCGAATGGGGACTTGCTAATGATGCCCATTAACGGCAAGTTCCTAAAAAAGTATTACGTCTGAAGACAGAACCAGCATAGGCATCCACATCCCCTGAAAAGGGTGCCCATGAGTCCTGGTAAGGGGATCTCTCGCTCTCCCTCCTATATATTCTCACAAGTAGATGAAGCACTTCACATCCATCTGGATTGCTCCACTACGCCTGGAAGATACGACTACCATGTCCACAATACCTCTGAGTAGTCGTTCTTCTCGCATCAGCGCTCTGATTATTCCAGCGGTCAAGAAATGGTTCACGTCCATATTACCTCTGGATTATTGTTCTATACTCCGGCAAAGATCAAGCCTAACACATCTATATTACCTCTGGTCAGGCAAATCCATTATAAAAATTCTTCCTTTTATTCTGGAGACAAAAGCAAAGGGAACAAGAAAGCTTCTACATATAAAAATATGTGGCTACAAGGACCTATTACAGACCCTTCGTAGTTACAAATACAGAAGCAAAAAAGCTGAAATGGCGGTGACAGAGCCAATCACTTCCCGGTCAAAAGGAAGCCACCGCCCGAAGCTGCTACTAGCCCGAGCCGGGATAAGACCAGCACAGGACTCTCCTATCTCCCCAGCTGGCCGGAGAGAGCAACCACAGCAGCAGGCCTTGCCATTCCTCGGTCAGCATGACAACCAATGCAAAGTCAGGAAGCTAGGGTTCAAGACACCATTGACGCCCATGACATCCAGGATGCGGGACGTCTCGAGATCTAGTAGTAGTTCTATTACAACTTCTTTGGATAAAAAAATTTGCCACCGACGGTCGCCTCAAGCAAACTCCAGGATCATCAGGAGCCGAACATCGGGCAAGCAAGGCCATTGTTGAAGCAGCTGAGTCTTCTATTGAAGGGGGACAGTCCTTTATGGAGGCTGTTCGCGTGGTCCAAGCACAAGCCATACATCGGTCAGAAGGAAGCTTACAAGTTAAGCTGAAGCTCCACTCCATGACAGATGACAGTACTGCGAGTGACCAAAGAAACGTGACTCTGAACCTCCCCTGCTAAAAAGATTCGCGATCCTGTAAAGACGCAAGAGGCTCCAATATCAAGAAGCTGTCAGGAGCCCATGCTTTGAAATGATGACTCAGGACAATTAATGCTAAGAGCTAGACGTGACACCAGCTATCACCCAGCTCGTACAGTCCTGACACGTGCTCATGTTTCTGTTCAAAGTATTCCGAGCTTGACTCAAGTTCGGGACACTTTGAAGGGGTCTTGTAGAAGCATGAAAAATCTCAGCTGAAGACATCTCTTCACCAAAGCACAGAAGATGCAAAAGACTGAGGCTCAATACTAAAAAGGCTAAACAGAAGATATGGAGAGAAGTCCCTTTATTGTCATGTCTACCAAAGTCTAGTACAGACACATCAGGACTATACATAAGGGACTAATTATGTTCTTCTACAAAAGATCTAGTACAGATTCGATAGAAGCCTAGAGAGATCTACAAGGGATGCAGTTTTTATCGAAGCGTAGCCATCCTTCTTCTCGATACACACGATGGAAGATTGACCTCTAAGCATGTTCTGATTTTCTTGTGGATGCAGCCTCTCATAAGCATATCAGTAACTCAGCACTTTGAAGAAGCCAGAGCCTTCAAGCCAGAGGCGCAGCTACCTGCCTGCGCCAACCTCAGAAACAATATGGTGGTAGGCCCCCTCCCCTTCTTTTACTTCAGAAGCCAGTGTCTTCACTCCAGAGGCGTAGCTACCTACCTGTGCCAATCTTAGAGGCGCAAGCGTGTCATACCCTTCCCTTCGCAGCCAATGCCTTCACTGTTCAGAGGTGCATCTACTTATCTGCATCCGTATGAGGCATAGGATGGTGATATGCTCACACCATCTCCATTCCCACGACACAGTCATCTGCTCCGGATCAGAAGTGTAATGCCTGTGGTTCGTATTACGTATCTTGGTATACGTGTATATATTTTTGACTCGTATTACATGTTTCCTGGCTTGGTTCGGCTTGTTTGGTTTGGCTTGGTTTGGTTTGGCTTGGTTTGGCTTGGTTTGGCTTGGGTTGCTTTTGGTTCATCATGGGCCAAGGAAAAACCCCTACCTACCACCACCATCCCCATTTATTAGCCCAACTCCCTTCTCTCTCCTCATTACTCTTCTTCTTCTCCACAATTACTCTTCACCTACCAGGAAGGTTTAAGCAAGTACATCTTGCTTCATGGAGGAACTCAAGTTTTATTGTTCTATTCTCTTCCTTCCAATATTCTAAGACACTTTAGTACTTAGCATTTTTAATTTCCATGGCTAAATTCATGTAGATCTAAGTTTATTGTATTTTCGGATTTCTTAGATTTTAATCTATTTAACCTTATTATTTTCAAGTTCTGATGGTTCCATGTTGTAGAGAATTTCGTTCTATCCTATTTTGACCTATAAAAGTCCATATTTGGGCTTGGAATGAAAGATTTATGGAGCTTAGAAGCAATGGCTTCATGGTTCTTCTTCTCGAAAATTGGAGAAGAAGAACAGTGCTTGACCGCATGGCAATTTCATGCGGCAAGTTTTTCATGAACTTCCGCAGCCGCATGAACTTCCGTGGCCGTATGAACTTCCGTAGCCGCATGAACTTCCGTAGCCGCATAAACTTTCGTGGCCGCATGAACTTCCGTAGCCACATGAACTTCCGTGGCCGCATGAACTTCCGTAGCCGCATGAACTTTCGTAGCCGCATGAACTTCCGTAGCCGCATGGACTTTCCCTCACTGCCGCATATGCCCCAAGTCATTTCCAGCCGCATATGCCTGTCCTTCTTGAGCCGCATGCGCCCTGGACTTCCTTCCGGCCGCATGAGCCACGTGCCCTGCACCGTATGGAGTCCAAGTCCCCTGGCCGCATAGACTTATTTTCCTGAGCCGCATGACTCCTCCCCATGCCTTGCCATTGTTATTTTAATTATTTTATTATACTCATGTCTGGTAACTCTCAGTGTAACTTGGGTCTCTTGATAGAATGCTTGTACTATGCTAATGTACCATGAACACGACAGTGACCCATAGTGGTGCACTTTTGACAAGTAACATGAACATGATAGTGGCCCGTCGTGGCGCACTCCTGATGAGTAAACTTGACATGATAAACTTGACTGATATACCTGACATGATACACCTTGATATGCTGTTGCAATGGCTAACCTGATATGACAAGAATGAATGACCCGGATACCGTGGACGATTGTGCTTGTACAATAAACCAGTCTTGTCTTGCATCATGTCTAGGATGGGAACCCCTGAGTACCACGGTCAGGGGTACCTACTGAAATTGACTAAGGATAATAACTAGAGTAATTCAGTAGTCATGAAGAGACTTCCCAGCTACAGGCAATCCCGTTATCTGGACGCCCTACTTGGGATTTGTAGCCTGCCGACGAGTAGGGCACATTTCCAGCACACTGTCATGTGTTGCACCCTCTAAGTCACTTAAGGGTACATGCGTTTCCTGGACGATGTACCCACTTGAATTCAACCCTTAATTGCGTCCGGATAGCCTGGATGGTCTGCAGGGCTTGTGGTTGTCGGAACAATCTCGCTGCATCTTGCTAGTAACTAGGCCTGTAATAACCCTAGTTAGTTAAAGTATCAAGCCGTACTTATTGCTTGGCCGTAATTATTGGATGAGGCATAACCAGTCTAGTCTTGTCTTGATCATGTAAAAGATTGTTACATGTCCTGATTTCTTATATTATCTTGCCGATAAATGGTGGAAAACCAAATTTCGTTCAGATGAAGGGTTACAACCCCGGTCCTTGTTTGGTTTACGGGTTGTAACCTGATTATCTGAATAGTCCCATGGTTATCTCATCGTGTATCACCTGTCATGCTTTTTTTTAATTACTGTCTTTTATTATATAATTTATTATTGTGCTAATTGCTGGTTTTAGTTCTTAAGTGAAGCCTCTTTTGTGGTACTTGCTCTTTCTGGGGCTGACCCAGCTGGTTTTGTATGGCCAGATATCGGAGCAGCACCAGAGGATCTACCTGTCTTCCAGCCAGATGGTGACCACCAGGCGTAACCCTGGCAACGAGTGAGTTATTTTTGGCTCTCTCACTCTATTGTAAAATTATTCTTTTGAGGCGTTTAGCCGCCGAGCAAGTGTTAACTCGTATTGCACCTTTATTTACTGTCTGCCTACGGGCTGTAGCATGATTGGCAAATCCTAGGGTCGATCATGTATGACTAAACTCTTGCTAGTCATCATATTTTGTAACAACTAGCTTCATGATCAGCTGAATATGTAATGTTTGGGACGTCTTACTATTGTATATTTGGTGATCTTACATCTTGTAACTTTACTTGCTTGCTTGAGATTGAGAAATTAGGCTTGTTATTGACCATAGGAGACTGATGGCTTATAGTAAACTCTCATATATCTAAACAGCCGTGACCGTATAGCGAGGTGGATTCTATTTTATTATACGTAGCTGGCTATGTGCGCCCCCGCTCTCCAGTATTCTGGTTCTGGGGCGTTACATGATTTAAGTGGTGGCCCATACAGGTCTTATAAATCAAGATATATGAGGGTTTACCGAATAGATGTCTCAATCAGTACTCGTCCTTGATCTCTGCCCGTATCTTCTAATCCCTGAGATTCTCGACTTAATCATATGCTTGTATCTTTGATCTGTCCTGGTCCTTCCTTATTGTTCCCTATGTCGTCTTCTTCAGTGACATTGTTCTTGGTCCTACCGATCGACAAGGCGGAGCACCTCCCGTGGACCAGCAGCAACCTGAAGATCAAGTCCAGCAATCAGGAGTAGCCTCCAGAGTCATGCCTACTGGGGGTCAAGAGCTACCAGTTCAGCCAGTCTAGCATACAGAGCCTGATGATGGCACTTTGGTAGGTCTCATCAGGTCGTTGTTAGCTTCTCAAGATCGTCGAGGTGATGCATTGCACCAGGCAGTACAAGATGCTCTGAAAAGAGGCGGTCATCCGGGAAACAGCGCGGCCAAAAGCTTTAAGCGCTTGAACCCCCTTCTTCGACGGCAGCAAAGATGCTATTGCTGCTGATGCGTAGCTTCAGGACACAGAGGTGATATTGGAGGCAGCGAAGACCCCAGAAGATGAGAAGGTGGCCGTGGTGCACCTGCAGTTATTGGATCTTGCCCGCAGCTGTTGGACGGTGCAGGCCGTCGGATTATTGGCACCTATTGCTTGGGCAGTATTTCGTGAGAGATTCTATACCAAGTGCTTCGATGCTATAGCTCGGTACGATCTACAGACCAAGCTCACCAATTTGAAGCAGATGGACAGGACGGTCGACGGATATACCACCAATTTCTCCAGACTTAGTCGGTTTGCTCCCACCTTGGTGGCGACCGAGTTCGACAGAGCCCAGCGGTTTCAGCAGTGACTCCACCTGGAGATTTTATTGGCGGTAGAGCAGTTTGAGCATCAGACTTTTGATGCGGTATTGGGGACAGCTAGGAGGCATGAGTATACTTCCCAGAGGATCGTGGACAGGACCGGAGGTCGGAAGCGGTCTCACTGCCAGATGACCCTATCTTCAGCACCAGCACCAGCAGCTAGGGCTTTGACTATTAGAGTTCCCCGAAGGACAGATTCGGTTACGTCGATTCAGCACTCGACACCGACGTACCCTCAGCAACAGAAGCAGAAGCAGTCTTCCGCAATGGGCTGCAGTCATTGTGGGAAGCCAGAACACGTTGTTTCGGAGTGTCGTAGAGCACAGAGATTATGTTTGGCTTATGGGGCACCAGATCACAAGATAGAATCCTGCCCGAATAGGGGCAGCTCATCGTGAGCGAGCCTAACTAGTCCCTCGGTTAGGGGACCAGCTCCAGCCCCAGTACAGCAGCAGTACCAGCCTCCGAGGCCATTGCCGCCTCAGACCCAAGTATTCTAGCAACAGAGACCCCAGCAGTATGCCCTGACCCCAGTTCCGATTCAGAACCGGCAGAGAGGTTTCTAGCAGGATGTCTTCCCTCTTTCTCATACCTTCAAATTCCTTGCTTGCATGATTGATTATTTGATTGATTGCTTAGTATAGTTTGTCCTTGCATCTCTAGCCTTTTGATTAAATTTTGAGGACAGAATTCTTTTAAGGTGGGTAGAGTTGTAATGCCTGTGGTTTGTATTACATATCTTGGTATACGTGTACGTATTTTTGACTCGTATTGTATGTCTCCTGGCTTGGTTCGGCTTGTTTGGTTTGGCTTGGTTCAGCTTGGGTTGCTTTTGGTTCATCATGGGCCAAGGGAAAACCCCTACCTACCACCACCATCCCTATTTATTAGCCCAACTCCATTCTCTCTCCTCATTACTCTTCTTCTTCTCCACCATTACTCTCCACCTACCAGGAAGGTTTAGGCAAGTGCATCTTGCTTCATGAAGGAACTCAAGTTTTATTGTTCTATTCTCTTCCTCCCAACATTCTAAGACACTTTAGTACTTAGCATTTTCAATTTCCATGGCTAAATTCATGTAGATCTAAATTTATTGTATTTTTGGATTTTTTGGATTTTGATCTATTTAACCTAGTTATTTTCAAGTTCTGATGGTTCCATGTTGTAGAAAATTTCGTTCTACCCCATTTTGATCTATGGAAGTCCAGATTTGGGCTTGGAATGAAGGATTTATGGAGCTTAGAAGCAATGGCTTCATGGTTCTTCTTCTCGAAAATTGGAGAAGAAGAACAGTGCTTGACCGTATGGCAATTTCATGCGACAAGTTTTTCATAAACTTCCGTAGCCGCATGAACTTTCGTGGCCGCATGAACTTCCGTAGCCGCATGAACTTCCGTAGCCGCATGAACTTTCGTGGCCGCAAGAACTTCCGTGGCCGCATGAACTTCCGTAGCCGCATGAACTTCCGTAGCCACATGGACTTTCCCTCACTGTCGCATATGCCTCCAGTCATTTCCAGCCGCATATGCCTGTCCTTCTTGAGCCGCATGCGCCCTGGACTTCCTTCCAGCCGTATGAGCCACGTGCCCTACGCCGCATTGAGCCCAAGTCCCCTGGCCGCATAGACTCATTTTCCTGAGCCGCATGACTCCTCCCCCTGCCTTTTCCTTGTTATTTTAATTATTTTATTATACTCATGTCTGGTAACTCTCAGTGTAACTTGGGTCTCTTGATAGAATGCTTGTACTATGCTAATGTACCATGAACACGATAGTGACCCGTAGTGGTGCACTCTTGACAAGTAACATGAACATGATAGTGGCCCATCGTGGCACACTCCTGATGAGTAAACTTGACATGATAAACTTGACATGATATACTTGACATGATAAACTTGACATGATATACTTGACATGATAAACTTGACATGATAAACTTGTCATGATATACCTGACATGATACACCTCGATATGCTGTTTCGATGGCTAACCTGACATGACAAGAATGAATGACCCGAACACCGTGGACGATTGTGCTTGTACAAATAAACCAGTCTTGTCTTGCATCATGTCTAGGATGGGGACCCCTGAGTACCACGGTCAGGGGTGTAGGAGCGTAAAAAAGTGCTTCATGGACTAAGTCAAAGAAGTTGAGAACTTTACACAAATCAAACAGAATAAAACTCTACGCGAGCTAAACTCTACGTGAGCTACTCTCTACGCGAGCTACTCTCTACGCGAGCTACTCTCTACGCGAGCTACTTTATGCGAGGGCTATCCGCTGAAATTTACGCGGAGGACAGGCTGTCAGGCTGCATTTAATGTGTGTGATTCTTATTCTGACACAATGATTTTTTGACAGCAGGATTGCACACAAGCCGAGAGGATTTGATTTACACTAAACCCAATACTGTCGTTTAGTGTGCAGATGGGATACTTTACGCTCAAGAGATGACTTCTTTTACGCACGGAAGCTATTCGAGCTTTTTACGCTCAAAGCTGTTGTGCGCGTAAAGTTTATTTGAGCTAATTTTACGCTCAAGGCTGTTTTTCAACCACTTTTACACAGGAAGTCTATTTTGGGTTATTTTACGCCCAGTTTGCCACTTTACGCTAGAAGTATACTTTGGATCATTTTTTACGCCTGATCTTTTCTGGCTACATGGGAACGTGGTCTGCTTACGTGGCTTTCATGCCACACTTATCGAGGGACGTGTGTACGTGCTCTCCCCATTTTGTTGAAGTAGTGGGACACGTGTCATCACGCGTAAAGTTCGTGGGTGACATTTATTAGCATACAAATTCAATTTGGTTGCTTTTTACGCACAATGGGTTTAGTCTATAAATAGACTTATTTTGAAACATATCAGGAGAGAGAAGAGAATATATACAGGAGAGGAGATTCTGAGAAAACTCATACTTTCAGAGTGATAGTCCCAGAAGAATTTCTTCGACTTTTTTTCAAGAACAGGGTAAAGCAAAGCAGAAAAGCATTCGACTGTGCCATCAGTGCCGTTGCTCGATACCTTTCTGGTGATTCAGTTTTTTCGATTGTTCGTCTTCTTCAAGCAGTTTTCTTCATCATCATCGTATGGTCCAAGGAACAAAGTAATCGCTCTCAGATCAAACTTCCATAGCAATACTTTCCAGAAATAATTTGTACTTTTGTTCTTTTTCTAGTTTTCTTTCAAAAGCCAATTTTAGGTATTTTGTTAAGTGAAACAAAATGGTGATTCTGCTGGTGACGACCTTCTCCTCTGACGAGAAGGTAATTGCTCAATATAATGATGTGTCGGTCGGATCGACAAAGAAGACTCTGGTTGTTCACTTCGACCAGACTGCCTACGAAGAAATGCTCCGTACTGGGGGTAGTACTCGCTGTTCCAGTGTTCAAAAATTGCGGAAGGCGCAAAAACTTTGGATTTCCAAGTCCAAACCATCTCCTATTCCTATTGTCTCTGAAGGCAAAGGAATCCTTCCCACTCCTGTTATGGAGACTCCCGTCGGTGACGAGGCAGTCTCTACTTCAGCAATACGCCCTGGGGATAAAAATCAGTCTCCCGTCGGTAACGTGGTAGACTCTAAAGTTTTACACTCTGTGCATAAAACTCAAACTTTATGCTCTGCGCGTAAAAACCAGTCTCCCGTCTGTGACGTTGTAGACACCCAAGCTTTACGCTCTACGCGTAAAGGAAAATCTCCCGTCTGTGACGTGGCATATACTCATATTTTGCGCTCTACGCGAAAAGGTAAATCTCATGTCTGTGATAGCGTAGATAAAGTTCATAATGATGCCTTTGCATCTAAAGTGAATCTACCTGCACGTATGCAGCATAAAAACATTGTTGGCAAAACTTCAGTTTTCAACCAACAGCCCTCTTACACTGCTTTACGCAAAGTACCAAACCTTCAAATTACGTATAATGCTGATGGAGTCCTTTGTGCACAAAAATCTCAAGATTTACGCACACAACTCCAGGCGCGTAAAAATGCTCAGGTTGGTTCTTCTAATGCAGCCAGTAATCTTCTTTACACACAAGGGACTAAACAATTCTCTGTCCCAAATATAACAAAGAAGACTACTTCTTCTACTCCTTCTGATTTATGCGAGTTGCTTGTACAAAAGCGTAAAGACAGAAAATCTCCTATAACACTCCCCAAAGAAAATCATCATTGTGAGTGTCATCAGATTGTAATCAAATGTTGTTGTTCAACTTCTAAACGGTCAGTGTTTGACCGGTTAGGCTACAATGTGCCTCAGCAACAAGTTGATGATCAAGAGCATGAGTTGTCATATGCATCAGTCAACATGGCATCTCATACCAAGAGAGGACGACGTCCAAGACGCAACTCGTCCCAGTCTCCTGGTCAACAACAGTTCAACAGACTTCTTGATTCCTTTGAAGGGGTATATCAGCATACCCGGTCAAGGAGTCAAAGATAATTACAATCTTCAGATTCAGAAGCTGGGGTTACCCAGTCTTTTGAGTCAGAAACTGATAGTGTTGACTCATACCTCTACACCAATCCCTCTGTAGGTTCAAGAGAGGTTAAATCCTATGCTATCGGAGATGAACCGGAGACGTCGAATGCTAATACAGAACAACGTCTCTCTGCGGTTGAGCAATCGCTGAAAGACATGCTTACTATGATGCAAAGTATGCATCAAATAATAATGACTCAGCAAACTGCTTAGCCAGCAGTAGTAACACCGGTGTAGGTAGCAGCACAAACTCAAGATAGTCAAGGGATTGATCTACCTTTGAATAATCTTAGTCAAGAGCCTGCTGTCAATCAAAATTCTGCATCTCCAGATCCTATCATTCTAGAAGATGTACCACCTCTGGTGGGGGTTACGGTACATCCAGCAACTATTCAATCGAATGTGCTTCCTCAAACTAGTGAAGCTATTCAAGCGGCGCGTGAGCTAAAAGCACAGTTTGAAGTTCTGAAGCACAAGGATCAGCTCCAAAGGTTAGGGATTAAACAACCTTATCCTCCTCATTGGAATGATGTGCCTTTTCCTCCAAAATTCAAGCCACAGTCTATGGTGTTATTTGATAGAAAGGCTTCTCCCAGTCAATATATCAATTATTTTGATATTATGACTGTGCACTTGCAGAAGAATGATGCTCTTCTTACCTGAGTTTTTATCGGGTGTTTAACGGGTTCAGCTTATGACTGGTATCGCAGTCTATCCGACAATTGCATATCGTCTTTTGATGAATTGAAAGCAATGTTTCTCTCCCGCTTCTATGAAGGAGGCATGGACATGAATATGTCCTCCCTAATAGAAATTAAACAAAAGGAGAAGGAAGATACTCGGACGTTTATCGAACATTTCCGACAGACAACTTTGAAAATGCCTCCGGGTATGCCAGATTCAGCATTGATTGATACATGCAAGATGAATCTGCGACCATCTATTGCTATCTTTACGGGCTCTCAATTCACAGATTGGGCCTCGATCATTATAGCAGCAGTTTCAACCGAGACCAATGGTAGGTTGGCTCGTGAACACGGGATGATCTTTGCTTCAGAAGACAAAGGAAAGAAAGGCTCTTCTGGTAATAAATCTAGCAATCACAATGGGAAAGGGAAGGAAACCCTAGTGGTTAATCTTTCAAAACCCATAACGACGCCAAATAATACGGAGTCTTCCAAACCAAAGGAAGAATACTCTTTTGATGACAGTGATATCCCAGGGATATTCTAACGTCTTGTAAAGAGTGGAAAACTTCAGATTCCAGAGCCAAAGAGGCCAAATGAGGTGAATCTGACTGACAATCCCAAATATTGTATCTATCATAGATACATAAATCATCCTACCAAGGCTTGCTACGTCTTAAAGAAGAAAATCTAAGAGTTGATAAATGCCAATGCCATCGCTCTAACCAATGATGAGCATACCGTCACAACTAATATGATTTCTCTTCAATTTGGAGGTTTTCCTCCACAGTAAGTTCCAGATGGGATTGTCCCAATTCCTAAGGCAACTATGAAGATTGTGAATCTCCCGCCTGCTAGAGAGCAAAATAAAGGATTATTGCCTCTCACATTAAAAAATGGTGAAATCATGTGGGTACATCCTGACTTAGTACCTGAACTGGAAAATGAATGTAAAACTTCAAAATCCAAGAAAGGTAAGAAAGTCAAAACCTGCAACATGATTTCTCATGTTATTACTCCAGATCCTATGATTTGGATCATCTTTGGGATGGCATTCCTTTGGAGGATAGGCTGAGAGGTTTGAATATATGTCCTCTAAGTTTGGCTCCTCCTACCAAACTCAAACTTTCTCATCGGCAATGGTTAGCCATGAATAGTGTCCCCTTATACAGGGCACAACAAGTCTTTATTGCTTATAAAAAAGCATCTGTAGGGATTTTTCCTCCTATCCCGAATATTTTTGCTCTGGTAGCTACAGAGGTTTCTATTCCTCCTTCTTCTGTGGTTACACAGGTCTCTATTCCTTCTTCCTCTGCTGAACCATCTATTGAAAGTCCGCTACCCACTCATTTGTACAGTCAACAATCAGTCCATCTCATGAAAAAGATGGGCTATGACTTTCAAAAGGCGGAAGGTTTGAACTATGATAAAGGAATGCGACTTCCTTTACAACTTCAAAGTCAAAAATCTACTGTTGGATTGGGATTTGAAGTCCCTCATAAAAATCCTCGTAAAAAGAAGACTAAAGGAAAGAAGAACAAAACCTGTAATATGGTACTTCATTCTTCTGAGTCTGAAGAAGAAACCTTTGCTGGTATGAGATCTGGGAAAGAGTACCACGAAGATTATGAGGGATCTTCCAAAGAAGCAGAGGACGTTGCTGAAACGATACCTACTCAACCATCTTCTGTTCCTGCTGAGGTAAGACCTTCTAAACCATCTGTGGTTGAGAAAGAAAAACAGAAAGCAGTACGCTTTGACATCCCATTGAAATCTGCTTCAAATCAAGAGGTGATGATGAAGCCCTACAAATTTGATATTCTAGCCCAGTTAGCTAATACTCCGGCTAGACTCTCTATCTTTGAGTTGCTTCGTCTTTCTAAGAAAAGCCGTGAAACTTTGAGTGAAGCTTTGCTGCAAGCAGACTCATGCTTAGCTCAACTCAAGATTCCTGACAATATACCGGTGTCGTGTCCACAATGTCATAGTTTGATGGAAGCAATTCCTAACATTACCTTCACACAAGAAGATATGCTGCTGAAGCATAATAAGTACGACAGACCTCTGTGCTACACAGGGTATATTGAATCTACTAAAATTGACAGGATTTACATTGATCCTGGGTTTTCTATTAGCATAATTCTTCAGAGTATGCTACAACCTTTGAGGATTCCTACTAGTGATTTGACTTATACTAGTACCACAATAGTTGGTTTCAACTTTGGAAAGAGTAAACCACTGGGGAAGATTCGTCTGAAGATTCAAATTGGTGATCTTCGAACTATGGCAACTTTTTATGTTATCAACTCAGATGTATCTTACAAGATCCTCCTTGGAAGACCGTGGATACATGAGCATAACATTGTGCCTTCAAATCTCCACTAATGCTTCAAGTACGTAGATTTTCAAAGGGTTGTGAAGACCGAGTTCGCATATATCAATCCTTTCAAGGGTGTTGAAGCCTATTTCTCTGACTCAATACTCTACAAACAGGAGCATGTGGAGGAGATATCTGATATGGCCGAAGATCGATCACATGCAGAAGATCAATCTGTCAATGAAGATCCCCTGGAAGAGCAACCTTTGAAGATCAAAGTCAAAGGTCGAATCCAACCCCAACCTGTCAATGATCAACCTCTGATGATCAAGGTTAAAGGAATAACTCGAGCTTCGTCTGAGGAATCAGTGAGTATTCCAATCAAGAGCCAAGTTCAACCTTTCATGATCAAGGTCAAGGGACGTACTTCTCGTATGAATGATCTAGAACCACCACTGATTATCAACCTTGGAAAGTCTACGCAGAAGACGGATGACGGTCTGTTAATGATCAATCTGAAGCATAGTACTCAGTTTTTAAATGATGTAAATATTGATCATTCTGTACTTTCTAATATCAATGAAGATTTCCTTTTGGAGTATATGGCTGTCAAATTTATTGATAGAATGACTTTATCTTCTGATGATCAAAGTCATCAATCTAAAAATGACATAAATACAGAGGAAACCTTATACATTGACCATAAGGAAAATTCCTTTCCTCCTCATGTCGATGTTGGACCTTATGCTCAAAGGTTCCTAACATCTTCTCCCTATCTTCTTCATGTAGCTGCTTCATCACAAGCTTGTGTAACTTATAGACGTCATGAAGAATCTTATTTTGTGATTCCGTCTGATAAGAAAAACAAGCACCAAATTGTGTTTGGTCTGGCTAGAAATATCCCTGTTATTCAGACAGATGATCTTAGAGATAAAGATAAAGGAAGAATTCGAATTGACAAATATAGTCAACAATCTCTCAAGATTATCCAGAATATGGGATATGATTTGAAGACCATGCAAGGTCTCAATTGTAACACCCAGTTTTCTAGAAGAGGGTATTTTTGAAATTTTGTAATTATAATTATTATTTATTGATATTTATTTCATATTATGATTTTTAATGATTTTTAATTATTTTTAAACTATTTAAATTCATGACTTGTGATTTTGGTGTTTTGCTAGTAAAACTGTAGAGACTGCCTACCCTAGAGCCTAGCCATGTGATTAGGGTATTTTTGATATTTTTAGGGTTATTTGAATTTATTATAATTTATTTGAATTTATGGGAATTTTTAGGATTTATTCTGGAATTATTTGAATGATGGTTGACTAGGTTGACTTTGACTAGTGTTGACTGGGTAAACTAACCTAGAAGCTAACCCTAGTTGAGTTTGGACTTGGTTAGGTTATACAACCCTAGTTAGACTAGAGTTGACCCATGGTATGGTTATTTGACTTAAGTTAGATTTTTAAGTCATAAGCCATGACTTGTGATTAAACCTTAAGTCAATAACTAGCCATAGAGGCCCAAAGCCCATTAACTAGTGCCTAACCCTAACCCTAACTTTATTATCCAGCCACTTAACCCATCCTTGGGATTCCCACTCTATAAATATTCTCTTAGAAATTAGGACTAGCCTCTAAGGAAGAACAAGCTTTAGAAGGAGGTAATTTCTCAACTTCTAAAATCCCTAGAAATTTCATTTTAGCTCCATTTTCTCTCAAACAAATTGCAATAGGTTTTAATTTAAGTATTCTTGCTGTTGTTACATGTTATTCTCAGATTCAAATCAAGTTGGAGAAGTTTGACCATCAAGAGGAGCACCCCTCTTTAGAGTTTTTTTGGGGATTTGATACATAGAGGTAACTTTCAATCTACATCATGAAATTCCAATTTTATTGCATATCTAGGGAGCCCTAGGCCTAACCTAATTGTAGGAATAGGAAACCCTAGAATTTGAGTCCAATTCGTGTCCTATTTGGACACGTATCAGTGTCTCTATGCAACTGTTTGATGAAATGCCCCAATGGACATTTCGACCAAATTTGTAGAAACTACTTGAATAAGAAATTAGTTTTTGAGGTTGCTTATGAATTTCTTTTGGATTGGGGGTGTCCCTGTGTCGTATCGTATCGGATTCGACACGTGCACACGCGGGTGCGCGCGCGCGCGAGGCTGTGCGCGTGTCCTGCCACTCGGGGGCTATTGCTCTTTGGACACAGCACAAGGACACACGAAACTCGACACATACTAGGGGGAAATGACTGACACCATGTGTATCAAGTCTCACGTGTCCCCGTGTCGTGTCGAGTGAGCACGAGGCTCTGCACTGATCGGGACTGACAGGTTCAGTCAGTTTTTGGTGTCACTGATACACGATTGTAAGTTAGACACGCGGACACTAGGACTCAGTGTAGACACCTGGACACGAGGACCTATCCTAGGCGAACCTAGGTTAGTGACCTCAAGACACGTTGTGTCTTGTGTCGTGTGCACGACACGCGTGCACACGTGCACGATACAGTACACTGAAACAGTGCCTGTGTGCACTGTTTCGTGTCTTGAATCATTTGGACACATTTGTGTCCACTTTGGTGGACACAAACATATTGTTTGGCATGTATATAATGTATATTTTAATTACCAACCTTTAAATTGCATTTTAATGTGTTTTCAATAGGTGTTTATCAATTTCCCAATTTCTGAAACAGTGAATGTATTTCCTGATTTTCCAGTTTTTAAACATGAACTTTGTCATCAATTTTAGACCTATTTAATACTGTTAAATATTGGTTTTAGTTCCTAAATTGGTTCTCCTATAGGTAATCTACTTGGGTTTCAAATTTGAGCATGTTTGGTTGTGAATTGGTTTCGATTTGGAGCTTTGAATTATAGGTTTGAAAACTGTCAAATGAGAACTGTTATGTAGACTGAAATGGTTTCAGTTTTCTGAGTTTTTGTGAGTTGGTTTCTTTTCTTTCCTGCTGTCCTATTTCTAGGTTTTGACACATCTCTTATTCCCTCAATCACTGCTCATTTTACACCACATTGCACTCCCTCTCACTCACAGTTTATACACACACACACACTCTCTACACACTACACACAGTTACACATACATGGCACACTCTCATGTACCCCCTCACTCATTTCATATACACACACACTTTTACTCTCATGAACACACACTCTAACATGTATTACTCACTGTTTTCCCCTTTCCTGTATATACAGGTTTCTTTGACACGGTTTATGTCTCACTAACACACACACATGCCATATCTCACACACAAGTGTCACTTCACTTCACACACACACACATGAGCACAAGTGCCTTCCCTATTCTCTATACATGTATATATATTATGTGAGATGTATATATATGGGTATCCTATATGATATGTATGTGCACTATTATATATATTAGATATACATGCATATGTGATATGCATAGGAGCCTATATATCAATATGCGTATTCTTATAGTAGATTGTAAATATACCAATAGGGGTATCATTTTAGATAAATGATTTGACTTGTGTATAGGTGATTTGTAGGTTGGTTAGGCATGGTATTGCCTTAGCCCATGGCCTAGTCTCTTAGCCTATGGCCTATGGTTGTGTCTGCTTGACTAGTGAGCTTAGATTTGACTTGTGTAGTCTTGTTAGACTTAGAATAGACTTGCTAGACTAGTATAGACTAGTTTGACTTAGGTTTGACTTGGTTGACCTAGTTGACTTCTAGGGTTGACCAGAGTTGACCAATAGTTGACTTTGGTCTAGATTGACCTAGAATCATGTAGAATGCATAGTAGGACTTCATTATATCATTTTAGACTTGTTGTGACATGTGATATTCTGATTAGGAGCCAGACACCTCTCCTCGTACAGTACATTTTATCCGGACACTCAGATACAGGCGAGTACATTCTCTGATCATTTCATATCCTGCTTAGAATTATTTTCCTGTATTAAATTACTTTACTTGATACTGTCACGTTGGTCATACGGATTAGTACTATATGGATCCCTTCTTAAGATGTTATCCCTTCAGGGAGCATCGGGTACTCTATGTTCTGTGCATTTCACTTACATGGCGTATCACTATGCTTCGTTGGTTCTTTGATCACTTATGATATGTACTCTCATATCACATAGTCTTCCTGGAATCCTTATCCCATTTACTGGGTATCCTAGAATCTCCTAGAATCCCTATTTATGGGACTACTATGTACCACCCTTCGGGGGCTTACCACCCTTCGGAGGCTGTTACATGGAATCATAACATAACCTGGTTGGATCCTTGTGTATTAATTGGGGGTACGGGGGAGTAGAAGTAGATATGTGAATAATATCCAAGTAGTGTAGCATCAGAATCTTTCCATAGTGTAGCATCAGAATCTCCTATGCCATTTACATGTCTATATTATACTCTGACTCACTAGCCACTGTTAGTTCTTTACTTATAGTAGATATTTCTATTACAGTTCACTCTCTCTCTGTTTACATACTGTATTTCTTCAGTATCTATATCTTACTTTACTACATGATTATATTTTCTAACCTGCTATGAACTGTTGAGATGTATTGTGCTCGCTCCTGTCCTGACTGGACCTGTTGAAAATATTACAGAGGACGAGAAGGAGGCCTGTGCGGATACCTTTTGCAGGACAGCTCTAGCTGACGACTTTACCCTACTGCCTAGACTAGCTTAGTTAGGCTTATCTTTCTTATGTTGTCTTGAGACTAGTAGTTAGACTTTATTTGTGTCTTTGAGTTTTGGGTTGTATATATTCTTTCATATTCAGTAGCTGAGACCTTGTACTCTGGATATCTGCTGGGATGTTATCTTAGACTATTTTATCATCTGTATTTTCTTTGAGTTCTTATCATATTATGCTTCTTCTTCCTTAGTTGTGATTGAGTTTACTTTCTGCTATGTCACCCCCACTCGGGGAGTATAAACTGCTTAGCTTATATTGTTAGATGTTGTGACCTATGATAGCATTCTACCGCCGACACTGCGGCGTAGGCTGGGCGTTGTTACGTTCTCGTACCCTCACAGTGGGTGCGGGTCGTGACACATTTTTAGTGGTAGCCCATGCAGGTCGAATTTATGTAGTGGTATTCGAACTAGAGTATCACTACAGCCTGCAGTAGGATTAGGATATTTTGAAAGTACTCAATCACATTAGGAAAAACTCCTTATCAGATCCCTTTTATCTAAATTTGCTGCTTGTTGTTTTTCCTTGAATATAAACTGTCCTCCTTTGAATTTTTGCTTCATTCTCAGTAATTGCTTCTTGGTTTGATCTGTCTTCATAATGGTTATGAAGACACGATCTCATCGCTCCGGTTCGGGGGATACTATCGAGAGGCTGGCTACCTCTCGCCCTGTTCATCAAGGCCTCGAGACCATAGCCCTGTTGAGCCGACTCAGGTTGGCGTTTCTGTTACATTGGAGGTGCACCTCTGTCTGTACAGAGACTTTTTTCGTCATTTCCGATTCTCTCAGCAACAGCGGTTCATACAGCATCAGCAGCAGACCAGGGGAAACCAGCAGGGCGAGCTACCGTCAGGACTGTCGAGGATGTACAGACCATTGGAGATCTTGCTGCAAGTTCCGTTCTTCTTGATTCCATTCTCGAAATTGTCTTTTATAACTACCTTGAAATCCGGTTCCATCTGTTCCTTGTTGATTGATTAATTTTGTTATGTTGCTCTTTTGTTATGTTTGTTTTCATTTTTTTCCTTTCTGAAAAAATTATATGGGCTAGGTCACCTAAATCATGAGATCTAGAATCTTCGATAGTCGTATTAGTTGGCATAGTGAGGACACGTAGTCAGATTTTGGATGTATTTCTCGGGTATGGAAATTTAAGGTTTTTGCCGTCGCATGCGGCAATACGGAAATTTTAAATACCATGAACCTAAGGGTACGTACCTTAGTCAAGGACTCTGTGATTATCGTAGCCTTGCTCACTAGCATGATAAAGACTCTGGACAACATGATTTTGGACAGACGCATATGATTAACAGGTTGTATCTTGAGAAGGTTTTAAATATCATACCCTTCTGTTGTTATAAATTGTACCCCATCATCAAATAACTTAGGAGTAGGAGTATGAGTAGGAGTAGCTTAGCTGTCATTATAAACCTTCGTGTAACCTCTTGCTATAAATTCTTCCTAATACAATGAATCGATGATTTTTGCTAGACCTTAACTTGGATTTGATATTATAGCTCTGATTTCAAAATGGTTCATTCTTTTAAACAGATTTTATCATTATTTCCTTCTTTCCATTATTTCTTGTATTACCTTAAAATATATATACATAGTAGACACAGATATTTGCCTGACATGTATGCATGCTACACTTGTTTACCAACCTATCTAAATGCATGTTAATATGATTGATGTTAAGTTCTCAAAATCCTAGTATTCTAATATAGTGCAGTATCAGTGACTAGTTCTCTGTTTCTCCTTATTAAATTCATAATTTAAATTTAAATTTCATGTTATCAGTTTTGCTTACATCACTGCACATATATGTTATATACAGGGTTTCAAGTTTTAAAGAAATTGGTTGAGTTTTGTGTTGAATTTGTCAAACCTGAGACTATGTACATATTAACCCTTTAAGTCTGAATTCTAGGTGATTAGTCAATTTGCAGTTTTAAATGGTAATATTTGAGCCATATACATTGTTGTGTGTAGGTATATAAGTTAGGTTTCATACTCTTACATGTTAGGTTGTGGTAAACATTGAGTTAGTTTTGATGTACGAATTTCTCCAAAATTTTGAAAACTAAATACATGTTAACATTTTTTTTATTGCTTACAATGTGTAGTTCAATTTAAGATTTAATATGTAATGTTGAGCTAAAATGAATGATTGAACCCTTCATTTTAAGTTTTAACCCATGTACACTTGACACTCTACACTAATGTTCACAATTGCCATGAAAACCTGACCCTTCATCTCTATGTTATATTCATATAGCTATATAGATATATATATATATTATATAGTTCTGTAAACATGTTATAATGTATGTAGATGCATAATTAAATCTCTACCTCTCTATACATGTAAATATATATATATATATATATATATATATATATATATATATATATATATATATATATATATATATATATATATATATGGTTAGCCATGCATGTTATGAGTAAATAGCTTGTACCTTGTAGACTGCTTAACCAATATGCCATAAATAGTGTAACTTGATAGCTATAGTTGAGACACAGATCCTCTTATACACTTTCATGTATATTTCACACGAACCACATGACCTTTACATAATGCTAGCTTTTCCTCTCTAACACACTCTCTATATATATACATAATGTGATTGGATTTCAATGCTCGACATTTGTCCTTTTAAAATTTTGATTTTGATTTTTCTTTGAATAGTACCCCTTTATAGATGATTAGTAGTTAACTTATTTTATTTTGATAATTACCAGTTTTTAGATAGGATAGTAGACTGCCTTACAGCCTTAATGATTGTTGTGTTTCTATCCTTTCCAGTATGGCACCCATGACCCGAGCCCGTCGCCTGAGAGCAGCTGCAGCTACTGAGAGTGTGCCTCCACCTCCTACTATTCAGGAGGTAGTGATCCCTCTATCTGATCAGGGGGTGGTGGCACCTCCTGCCATTGAGGAGATGGTGGCAGCCTTGCCAGAGAGTCTTCCTTCATCTCCTGTCGTTCAGGAGAGAGCTGCGGATTTGCCTGAGATCGAGAGCCCTTCCCTACCCTTTGTACTCCATACTGTACCACCCGGAGGTTTGTTACTTGACGCATCCCAGGTGTTTGGATTTTTCCAAGAAAGGTTGATGGAGTCACAGAGAGTTCATGAGGAGGCCATGAGGGAGCAAATCCAGAGGTTGCTACGTCTGCGGGACTCTATGCTTCCAGGAGGAGAGCCTAGCTCCAAGAGGGCGAGGAGCAGTACCCAATCCTACCCAGAGTTTGAGGAGTACCCATATATCCAGCCTATATCATCATACCCAGCCCAGTCTCCTGTCTAGTAGAGGCCAGCTGAGCCAGAGCCTATCTGTGCCTACTGCAAGAAGTCTAGACACAAGTGGAACAATTGTAGAAAGAGACTAGGATTGTGCCTATTCTGTGGTTCAGCTGCACACTGGGTGCAGCACTGCCCTGAGATACCTGCCCCAACCAGGGCCCTGCTTCCAGGAGGGAGTTCTAGTTCTCAGACCTAGCTGGAGGTGAGTTTTGACCTAACCTTAGTATTCCTTTTTGAGAATTTTGATGCATCCCTTGCTTGTATGATTTGATACCTTGTGATTGCCTAGTACTGTAGCATGGTTGGTATAACTAGATGAGACTCCAGACTGATATTGCATGCCATGACCCCGTAGGTTACACTTTTTCAACTGTATGGTTTAAACAGGTATCTGAGACTATGATTGCTGGGGGGTTAACCTAGAAGGGGTGCGATCACCTTAAATTTCGAGGACGAAATTTTCATAAGGTGGGTAGGATTGTAACACCCAGTTTTCCAGAAGAGGATAATTTTGAAATTTTGTAATTATAATTATTATTTATTGATATTTATTTCATATTATGATTTTTAGTGATTTTTAATTATTTTTAAACTATTTAAATTTATGACTTGTGATTTTAGTGTTTTGCTAGTAAAACCGTAGAGACTGCCTACCCTAGAGCCTAGCCATGTGATTAGGGTATTTTTGACATTTTTAGGGTTATTTGAATTTATTATAATTTATGGGAATTTTTAGGATTTATTCTGGAATTATTTGAATGATGGTTGACTAGGTTGACTTTGACTAGTGTTGACGGGGTAGACTAACCTAGAAGCTAACCCTAGTTGAGTTTGGACTTGGTTAGGTTATGCAACCCTATTTAGACTAGAGTTGACCCATGGTATGGTTATTTGACTTAAGTTAGATTTTTAAGTCATAAGCCATGACTTGTGATTAAACCTTAAGTCAATAACTAGCCATAGAGGCCCAAAGCCCATTAACTAGTGCGTAACCCTAACCCTAACTTTATTGTCCAGCCACTTAACCCATCCTTGGGATTCCCACTCTATAAATATTCACTTAGAAATTAGGGCTAGCCTCTAAGGAAGAACAAGCTTTAGAAGGAGGTAATTTCTCAACTTCTAAAATCCCTAGAAATTCTATTTTAGCTCCATTTTCCCTCAAACAAATTAAAATAAGTTTTAATTTAAGTATTCTTGCTATTTTTACATGTTATTCTCAGATTCAAATCAAGTTGGAGAAGTTTGACCATCAAGAGGAGCACCCCTCTTTAGAGTTTTTTGGGGGATTTGATACATAGAGGTAACTTTCAATCTACACCATGAAATTCTGATTTTATTGCATATCTAGGGAGCCCTAGGCCTAACCTAACTGTAGGAATAAGAAACCCTAGAATTTGAGTCCAATTCGTGTCCTTTTTGGACACGTATCAGTGTCCCTATGCAACTGTTTGATGAAATGCCCCAATGGGCATTTCGACCAAATTTGTAGAAACTATTTGAATAGGAAATTAGTTTTTGAGGTTGCTTATGCATTTCTTTTGGACTGGGGTATCCCTGTGTCGTATCGTGTCGGTTTCGACACGTGCACACGCGGGTGCGCACGCGCGCGAGGCTGTGCGCGTGTCCTGCCACTCGGGGGCTATTGCTCTTTGGACACAGCACAAGGACATGCGAAACTCGACACACACTAGGGGCAATGACAGACACACGTGTGTCAAGTCTCACGGGTCCCCGTGTTATATCGAGTGAGCACGAGGCTCTACACTGATCGGGACTGACAGGTTCAGTCAGTTTTTTGTGTCACTGATACGCGATTGTAAGTCAGACACGCGGACACTAGGACTCAGTGCAGACACCTAGACACGAGGAGCTATCCTAGGTGAACCTAGGTTAGTGACCTCGAGACACGTTGTGTCTTGTGTCGTGTGCACGACACGCGCGCACACGTGCACGATACAGTGCACTGAAACAGTGCCTGTGTGCACTGTTTCGTGTCTTGAATCATTTGGACACATTTGTGTCCACTTTAGTGGACACGAATATATTGTTTGGCATGTATATAATGTATATTTTTATTACCAACCTTTTAAATTGCATTTTAATGTGTTTTCAATAGGTGTTTATCAATTTCCTAATTTCTGAAACAGTGAATGTATTTCCTGATTTTCCAGTTTTTAAACATGAACTTTGTCATCAATTTTAGACCTATTTAATACTGTTAAATATTGGTTTTAGTTCCTACTCCTATAGGTAATCTACTTGGGTTTTAAATTTGAGCATGTTTGGTTGTGAATTGGTTTCGATTTGGAGCTTTGAATTATAGGTTTGAAAACTGTCAAATGAGAACTGTTATGTAGACTGAAATGGTTTCAGTTTTCTGAGTTTTTGTGAGTTGGTTTCTTTTCTTTCCCGCTGTCCTATTTCTAGGTTTTGACACATCTCTCATTCCCTCACTCACTGCTCATTTTACACCACATTGCACTCCCTCTCACTCATAGTTTATACACACACACACACACACTCTCTACACACTACACACAGTTACACATACATGGCACACTCTCATGTACCCCCTCACTCATTTCATACACACACACACACACACTTTTACTCTCATGAACACACACTCTAACATGTATTACTCACTGTTTTCCCCTTTCCTATATACACAGGTTTCTTTGACACTGTTTATGTCTCACTAACACACACACATGCCATATCTCACACACAAGTGTCACTTCACTTCACACACACACACATGAGCACAAGTGCCTTCCCTATTCTCTATACATGTATATATATTATGTTAGATGTATATATATGGGTATCCTATATGATATGTGTGTGCACTATTATATATATTAGATATACATGCATATGTGATATGCATAGGAGCCTATATATCAATATGTGTATTCTTATAGTAGATTGTAAATATACCAATAAGGGTATCATTTTAGATAAATGATTTGACTTGTGTATAGGTGATTTGTAGGTTGGTTAGGCATGGTATTGCCTTAGCCCATGGCCTAGTCTCTTAGCCTATGGCCTATGGTTGTGTCTGCTTGACTGGTGAGCTTAGATTTGACTTGTGTAGTCTTGTTAGACTTAGAATAGACTTGCTAGACTAGTGTAGACTAGTTTGACTTAGGTTTGACTTGGTTGACCTAGTTGACTTCTAGGGTTGACCAGAGTTGACCAAGAGTTGACTTTGGTCTAGATTGACCTAGAATCATGTAGAATGCATAGTAGGACTTCATTATATCATTTTAGACTTGTTGTGACCTGTGCTGTTCTGATTAGGAGCTAGACACCTCTCCTCGGACAGTACATTTCATCCGGACACTCAGATACAGGCGAGTACATTCTTTAATCATTTCATATCCTGCTTAGAATTATTTTCCTGCATTAAATTACTTTACTTGATACTGTCACGTTGGTCACATGGATTAGTACTATATGGATCCCTTCTTGAGATGTTATCCCTTCAGGGAGCATCGGGTACTCTATGTTCTGTGCGTTTCACTTACATGGCGTATCACTATGCTTCGTTGGTTCTTTGATCACTTGTGATATGTACTCTCATATCACAGAGTCTTTCTGGAATCCTTATCCTATTTACTGGGTATCCTAGAATCTCCTAGAATCCCTATTTATGGGACTACTTTGTACCACCCTTCGGGGGCTTACCACCCTTCGGGGGCTGTTACATGAAATCGTAACATAACCTGGTTGGATCCTTGTGTATTAATTGGGGGTACGGGGGAGTAGAAGTAGACATGTGAATAATATCCAAGTAGTGTAGCATCAGAATCTTTCCATAGTGTAGCATCAGAATCTCCTATGCCATTTACATGTCTATATTATACTCTGACTCACTAGCCACTGTTAGTTCTTTACATATAGTAGATATTTCTATTACAGTTCACTCTCTCTCTGTTTACATACTGTATTTCTTCAGTATCTATATCTTACTTTACTGCATGATTATATTTTCTAACCTGCTATGAACTGTTGAGATGTATTGTGCTCGCTCCTGTCCTGACTGGACCTGTTGAAAATATTACAGAGGACGAGAAGGAGGCCTGTGCGGATACCTTTTGCAGGACAGCTCTAGCTGACGACTTTACCCTAATGCCTAGACTAGCATAGTTACGCTTATCTTTCTTATGTTGTCTTGAGACTAGTAGTTAGACTTTATTTCTGTCTTTGAGTTTTGGGTTGTATATATTCTTTCATATTCAGTAGCTGAGACCTTGTACTCTGGATATTTGCTGGGATGTTATCTTAGACTATTTTATCATCTATATTTTTTTTGAGTTCTTATCATATCGTGCTTCTTCTTTCTTAGTTGTGATTGAGTTTACTTTCTGCTATGTCACCCCCACTCGGGGAGTATAAATTGCTTAGCTTATATTGTTAGATGTTGTGACCTAGGACATCGTTCTACCGCCAACACTGCGACGTAGGCTGGGCGTTGTTACGTTCTCGTACCCTTACAGCGGGTGCGGGTCGTGACATCAATCAAGGCAAAGGTAGACGGCTACCATTATGTGGTGATCCATTTTTCCAGAAAACTCGGCATAGGTTGGGATACGATCCATCCCACATATTTAATGAAGATATACAAGAAGAATTTTCTTCCAGTTCTTCACAATCCTCAGATTTTGAAGAAATCCAATTCATCGAATCGGATACACCCTACATGTGCAAAGAAGATATGGAAGAAGAATGTTCTTCCAGTTTTTTACAATCCTCATATTCTGGAGGAAATTATTATGACGAATCTGATTGTGTATTCTCAGTTAACATGGTTCAAACCGATGGTGAATCTGAGCCATTTGAAAATGACCCTTGGGCACAACAAATGGACACTTAGTGGGAGCTTCGTTTTGAACAGCGACAGCCACCTACGGAAGATGAAATTGTCCAGATTGACGTCGGAGATGGAACTACGTCCAAGCCGATATTCATCAGTAAAAAGCTTTCTGAAGATGAAAAGGAAGAGTTAATAAAACTGATTAAAGAATATATTGATATCTTTGCATGGAGTTATGAGGATATGTCGGGTCTATATCCTAAAGTAGCTACTCATAAACTCAATATTCTTCCTAATGCCAAGCCTGTAAAACAACAACAACGGTATTTTCGACCAGATATGATGGATACAATTGAAGCAGAAGTCAAAAAGCTGATCACATGTGGCTTTGTTCGTGAAGAACAACACCCAGATTGCGTTGCCAACATTGTTCCTGTTATGAAGAAGAATGGAAAAGTTCGAGTTTGCATAGATTTTTGAGATCTTAATGCAGCTTGTCCGAAAGACGAATTTTCACTTCCGATTACCGATGTTATAATAGACAACATATGTGGTTTTGAATGCATGTCTTTCATGGACGGATTTTCAGGATACAATCAAATTAAGATGCATCCAGGAGATGAAAAGCATACCGCTTTCCGTACACCCCTTGGAGTCTACTGTTATACGGTTATGCCATTTGGTCTGAAAAATGCTGGTACTACATATCAACGGGCTATGTGCAACATATTTCAAGAACATCTACAGAAAATAGTTGAATGTTATGTAGATGACATTGCTGTCAAAAGTCGATCAAAAGATGATCACATTCAATACTTGAAGATAGTATTTGAGTTGATGCGCCAACATCAACTGAAGATGAATCCTACTAAGTCTTTCTTAGGGGTTTCCAGTGGCAAGTTTTTAGGATTTGTCATCACTTCTAAAGGTATCCATGTTGATCCTGACAAAATCAAAGCGATTCTTGAAATGCGTCCTCCACGCAATCTAAAAGAACTTCGTGGTTTCCAAGGTCGCATTGCTTATATCAGGAGATTTATATCCAATCTTTCTGGAAGATGTCAACCTTTCTCCCGTCTATTAAAGAAAGAAGTATCGTTTGTTTGGGATGAAGCATGTCAGAAAGCTTTCAATGACATCAAGCAATACCTTACAAATCCACATGTTTTGGTACCTCCAGTGGTGGGAAGACCATTTTTGCTTTATGTTCGATCCTTAGATCATTCACTTGGTGCTCTTCTTGTACAGAAAAGTGACAAAGGTCATGAACATGCAATTTATTATCTTAGCCGAATGATGGTTCGGCGCTGAACACAGGTATACTCCTGTGGAAAAGGAATGTTTGGCCTTGGTTTTTGCTGTTCAAAAGACACGACATTATGTGTCAGGACAGACTATCCATGTCATCTCCAGAATAAATCCTATTCGAGTATTGATGAGATAACCAAGCATTATTAACTCCAGGTTAGCCACCTGGGCGATGTTGCTTACTCCTTATGACATGGTTTATGTACCTCAAAAATCAGTAAAGGGCCAAGCATTAGCTGATTTCTTAGCAGCTCACCCTATACCTGAAACATCGAAGCTATATGAGGACATTCTAGATGAAGTCGTAGATTGCAACATGACTTTGAAGGATGACATTTGGACTATATTTTGATGGAGCATCGCGGGTTGGACCTAAAGGCAATATTATCTCCGGAGTAGGCATCGTCTTGGTCTCTCCTGATAAAATGGTCATATACCGTACTTATTCTCTTAATGAACCATGCTCCAACAATGTGGCAGAATATAATGCTCTGCTGATTGGTCTCCAAGTAGCAAAACAATTGGATATCGAGTTCCTGGAAGCTTATGGAGATTCTCAACTAATTGTTAATCAAGTCAGAGGGACATATGAAGTCAGAAATCCTGACCTCATCCCTTATCATCAAGTGGTAATCGAATCGGTCCTTTCATTCAAAGGATTCTTCATCAAATTCGTACCACGTTCTCAAAATTTGGAAGCTGATGCTCTTGCTAGTTTAGCTGCAGACTTAGCTATTCCAATTAGAAGACAAAATACTATTACTTTGTTGGATCGAGATTTATTCTGTATCAAGAATGATTTGCATATCGAGCATAGTTATATTACAGAATCAAGTTCTCAACAAAGGGATTGGAGAAGTCCATTCATTGATTATGCGGTTCATGGGATTTTACCTGAAGATCCGAAGGAAGCTGCATCAATCAAGAGACGATCATTTCGATTCTATTATGATTCTTCTTTACATATGTTATATCGTCATTCTTATGACAGACTTTTGCGGCATTGTCCCTCAGAGAGTGAAGCTAAGCAAACACTCGGTGAAGCTCATGATGGTGTCTGTGGTGTCCATCAACCGGGTCCGAAATTACAGGACCGTATTCGAAGAATGGGGTATTATTGGCCATCCATGATAGCAGTCGCTGTGGATTATGCTAGACGATGTAAAGCATGTCAGATTCATGTCGATTTTATTCATCAACCATCGGAATTCTTACATCCTACAGCAGCTTCTTGGCCCTTTGCAGCTTGGGGCATGGATATTATTGGTCCGATTAACCCTCCTTCTGCCAAGGGACATCGGTTTATCCTGGCTATAATCGATTATTTTTCTAAATAGGCGGAAGCAGTTCCCCTTGTTGAAGTGAAAACATCTAATGTGATTAGCTTCATTAAACACCATATCATTTATCGTTTCGGAAGTCCCAGAAGGATAATCCATGACAATGGACCACAATTTGCCAGTCAGACATTTTATCGATTCTGTGATAGAAATCGGATCCAAAATCTGTCTTCTACGACTTATAATCCAGCTGCTAATGGTTTGGCCGAAGCTTTCAACAAGACAATCATTAAACTTCTCAAAAAATTTGTCTCTTCCAATAAACATGATTGGAATGAGAAACTTGGAGAATGTTTATGGGCTTACCGAACAACGGTCCGAACTCCTACTGGTTTTACACCATTCTTACTGGTTTACGGATGTGAGGCTGTACTTTCGCTGGAAATCCAGATTCTATCTCTTAGAATAGCTATTGCTAATGAGCTAACTACAGAAAATAATGATCGGTTGAGACTTCAAGAACTTGAAGGATTGGACGAAAAGCGTCTTCATGCACAACAGCATATCGAGTTATATCAAGTCCGTATATCTCGAGCTTTCAATCGTAAAGTTAAAGAGAGGGTATTTAAAGTCGGTGAGCTAGTTCTAGCTGTCCGTAGACCGATGGTGATGACTCATAAGAGCAAAGGAAAATTCCAAGCAAAATGGGAAGGTCCTTATGTCGTCGAGACGGTATTCTCTAATGGTGCCTATAGGTTGTCTAAACCTAATGAAGATTGCTCATGATGCCGATCAATGGCAAACTCTTGAAGAAATATTATATTTGAATTTCTTCTTTATTCCCCAGCTACCAATGTTTGGTTAAGCTAATTACTTGTCTCCTAAAAGAGAAATTTTGATCTTCTGTCTTACCAGCTGATTAAAAAGAGAGATTTATTATTTATCATGTTCTCATGACCTCTGAATAAATATTGAGTCTACTTCTTTTCCTATCTATCTTGTCCATTTGGCCTCTGAATAGATATTAATCTATTTTTCTTTGAGTTGTTACGATCTGTCACGTTCATATTACCTCTGATAGTATCGTATACTCTAAACAGAAAACGAGATTCATTATCTATCATATCCATATTACCTCTGGATAGATATAATTTATTGAGTTTAGAAGACTTGTCATGTCCATATTACCTCTGATAAGTATTATTCTATCTCATAGCTATTGTTTAATTTCAACATAAATGATAGGGTCCCAAAACAAATATTTTATTAATTTCTAGTAAACATTACAGAATGAAAAAGATAGAAGATTACAAAAATTCTTTATTTGCCTAAGGCGGAGCAGAGACATCTTCAAGAAGATTTGGTAGCTTCGCTAGACACTTTTCACGAGAGCTCAATACATTATTAGTAGCTACGGAGCGTCGAGCTTCGGAAATACAGATATGAGAAAGTCCAGCAAAAGTGACTATCATCTTATCCTTGGCTTCGTCAAGGGTTTTGATGGTAGCCTCAGCTCCGAAGACTTGTTCCTCCAAAATTGAGCTCTGAGTTAGGTGCTGGTCCCGAGCTATGATCATCTGCTCCCTCTCCGCCTTTAAGTGAGCCAGCTCAGCCTCGACTTCGCGAATTCTATCATTCTGTTGATGAATTCTTATATTCGAAGTTTCATAGGCTTCTCTCTGGATATCCAGCTGGGGCTTCGCTTCAGCCAAAAAAGCTTTTTCTTTTGCCACCTTGATGCTGTACTCATAGAGAGCTTCATTGAAAGTCGTCTTCCGAGTGGTGTATTCAGCTGATAAAGTGTCATACTCGTCTTGGATAAGACTTTCAATGGTTTCACTTGACAGCTTTAGATATTCTTTGATGGGCTGTTCAAGTCCCTCCACGACTTTCTCTAATGCCACTGCTCTCGTTGCATCATTGAACATGGCGACATTTCTGATAGTAAGAGCAATCGCCGCCTTCAGACTTTCATAACTGAGGCCCTTCTTCAGGACCATCTGGATCAGAGCCGCCAGAGTCTTGTAAAAAGTGTCAGTATGAATCTCAACTAAGAGATTCATTTCTGCACTTGAGCTCGGCGTTGTGGCGTTGTCTACCAGATCTATTCTCTGAAGACTAGGAGCAGATGTTGTTGCCATGGTAATAGGCTGAGATGAAGCTATTGTTGTCCCTGCTACTATAGCCAACTGATTCCCAGGAACTTCAGGAACAGTGTCTTCAGCACTTATTACTCCAGCCGTTTCTGGAGTCGAAACTACTTGAGTTTCGGTGGCAGTAATTAGTGCGGGTGGAATGGTAGTAATGGTAGCTAGCTCCGGTTCAGACATGGTCTCCTCAGGAACCTGTGCTGGATCAGTAGCAATAGCAAAGGATGCTACTACAACGTCTCCAGCTTCAGTTGATGATTTGACTATGTCTTCATCACCTTTTTCGATTACTGGTTCTTCAGGCTCTGCAGAATCTTCAAGTATTTCAGTTATAATGGGTCCTTCTACAACTGCTTCTTCGTTGAAGTCTAATTCTTCCTCAGCAGCCGCTTCATCATCTACAGTGGGTTCTACTGCAGTTTGTTCTTGATCTTTGCCCTCAGCAGGAGGAGACAATTCTAGCTGAGCCTGTACTTCATGCTCTTGTTGAACCTCTGTATCTTCTTCTTCTGAAGAAGAATCTCCTTCCTCAGACTCTGCATTTTCCTCATAAATATTTTCTTGAGGAGAAGAAGGAGCCACAGGCTTTGATGCAATTATAACACCTACAAAAATTAAACAAAATAAGTTAATATACAAAAATCATAATTTTGTATGGATTTTGTATAATTTATATTTACCTGGAGTAGGTGTAGAACGTGCCAGGTATGAATCATAGTCCCCATCCCAGTCATCATCATCAAAGGTAATAGCCGGCTCATCCGATGGGATGAGCTCTGAATCAACAGTATGTACTGGAGTGACATCCTCAACAACTTGTGCCTTTTGTGGCAAAGTCAAATGAAGTGCTGAGCTGAGACGTCCCGGAGATAGGACCGTCACCACTTCCATTGACGCTGCTGGTTGGGAGGCCGAAGATCCTTCTCCAGGATGAGCTGAAGAAGATGCAACATGTTGCGGCTCCTCGACTGGAATGTCAATCTCTGGGGTAGCGGCTCTTGGTCTAGAAGGCCCTTTGGTGGTAACCCTCTTCTTCTTTTCTGGGATCTTCTCTGGAACAGTAACAGCTGCACTTTGTTTCCGTTTTTGGGTCTTGCCAATAATGATTGGTCCCGCTGCTATTTCTCCAGCTCCTGCAGGAATTACTTCCAGATATTCATCTGGAACAGCAGTGTCATCGGGTATATCTGGAAATACCCTGACTGGCTCTTCAATATTTCCTTCCTTGGGCCATCTTAGACTACCTCTCAGGTTGTAGCCATGGGCGAAGGAGCGGATAGAAGCATAAAAGCGAGCATACGTATGAAGTATACGTAGCTCTGTGGTGCTGGTAGCAGTTGATACTTTGAATTTAGAACTGGTACAAGCAGTGCTAAAATATCTCCAGGCTCTCGCACCATCAATTAGCTTCCCATAATGACGGAAGCTAGTGGAGGGATTACAAACATGAAGTTGGTCATATCCAAACTGGCGAGCGAACCGACTTGGTAGATACGGTTCGAACACACAGTCGTCTTCATTTCTGTACATCAGATAGGAGGGTCTGATGCACTATAGCCATCTGAAAACTGGCGCTGGCAATGAAGTCATTCCTTCTCCTCTGTCTTCAAATTGTACGCCGAGGCAGTCGGCTGGAACTTGTGGCCTTGTGCAGAAGAAGTTCCAACAGTAAGAATAATTCAATACTGCTCGGGTATCTGTCACTGTAGTAGCAGTCCATGTGGCTTTGTTGAATTTTTGGAGGAAAACCTCCGTATTATCTCCAGGGCCTGGCGGCAACAGATTGCAGTTATGATGCAGTAGCCAGTCCATTAGATATGTGTAGGGCATCTCCACCCTTGGGAAATCTTTTCAGTGAGGAGCATTGTTGATTAGTTCCTCACCAAAAGTCCTCAAACCTGTGTTTATCCGGCACACCATTGTCGATAGCAAGTTAATCCTGACCTTGAACACCAAACGTACTGTCGGCCACAATACGTTTCGATGAATTCGGTCTACTATTCTGATCCCAGGAACAACCCACCTCCGCAGCCACAGAGACAGAAAGCCTGCCAACAAGGCTTCCCTTGACATCTTCTGACTACCGTGCCTCAGGTGGCTTAAGGTTTCTGTCCCCGCAGGGAAGTTTTTGGTCTTTTTGGGCAGATATTGGTCCAGAGACTTATGGGAGATCATTAAACCACTGATCAGATCTGAAGGGATTATTGAACAAGGGTTGATGGTTGGAGCCTTATTTTCTTGAAATCTCCCTTGCTCGTTCTTGGAAACTCTATTCTCATGGTAGAATAGATAAGTTGTCCATTTATTAGTGTATGCCAAGTGAGATCCACTGTCATACATAGATGTGCAAATTAAGTAATAGCACATCAGCTCCTGGTAAACCTCCACTAACCGAGGATTCTTCTTGCTGATTTCTGCTAGTTCCCGGTTGGAGGGAACATATTCTTCATAAGGGGCTTCACCCATCGGCAGCTTAGATATGAAGTGCATCTCATGCAGGACAAGGCCCATCTCGCCGAGTGGAGTTGTAAAAGTTCATGTTGAACTCATATACAGCTCCATCAGAGCCAGGAACAAATTACTATTCGGTGGTATACCCTGGCTCATAGAGGCTACCACTTCATAAAGGCCGATGGATTCCAGGTCCTTCTTGAAGTTCTTCATGATCTAGGTACTAATCTGAATCCAGTTCTGGTTAAAAGGAGTCAACCACCCTGGTAGCCTAGGGTTGGCCTGGGGATATAATACTGCAGCCTTTATGAATTTGTTGATGAACATTGGGGTCTGCACTGGCTGGATCAGAGACGAATCTTCACTCGAAGTGAATCCAGACAAGAGACCGGAGAAGGGGACAACACCACCACTGGGAGTACTGGTGTGGTAGCCCATGTCATTGGCTCTCTCTCTCTGTTGAAAATGATCCTTCCTGGCCTACCATGACTGCTGGGAGTCAGGTTCTATAGCATCTTTCGGGGATGGGTGGCATGGACAAATGCAGATAGAGGATAATCCCTGTCCATGTCAGGAAGATACATTGCCCTTTCTCCAAACTTGAATACCCAAGCCTCTTTCTTAGGGTGTGTTTGTGATTTGAAGTCTATCGCATCCCCGAATAAGAAGGCTGACTTCGAAAATCGTTGGTCATCTAGCGATGCCAACACTTCCCCATTTATCATGGACAGCAGCATTCTGTTCCCTTGAGCAGCTATCAGCTGTGCTCTCTCTGCAAGATATTCCAGATTCGACAGGAGAAAGACCATATGGGATAGGTTCTCCAAATAATTTGAGCCCAACATACCAGCTGATGAGCCAAATATTTTTGCAAGTGGGTGAATTTGCAAATCCACTGCCAAAAGAACAAGAAAAATCAAGTTAGTAAAAATCTAATTTGAATTTTTACGTACTCTATACTAGAGAGCTTGAATATGCAAAACTTTACGCTTATGCGTAAAAAAAGTAATTTTAAAATTCAAAGTGTAAAAGTTCTTTGTTTTACGCAAAGTCTTTCACTTGTGAATTTTATGCTGGCATATGTTGACATGAGCGTATTTTAATTTTATGCTGGCACGTGTTGACGTGAGCGTATCTCGAACTTTACGCTGGCACATATTGATGTGTGCGTATTGTGATTTTTATGCTGACACGTATAGACGTGGGCGTATATTTTTTAATTTTATGCTGACACGTATAACGTGGGCATATTTTGTTATTTTAGTTTCTACGCTGACACGTATGACGTGGGCATAAAATTTGAAGGTTCGAGTTTTCTTCTTCTTCTCCGGCGAACTCGTAGCCGAAATTAGGTAGGGCTTTACCAATCATGGGCGGAGCCACAGCGGGGTTTGTCTGTCGGGGTGCCACCGATGATGGGGTGTTGCTCTCTACGCGATCAGTCGTCGACGAAGCGACGGCGGGCTTCTTACCCTTGCTGCCGGCGGCGGTCTTCTTGGGGGCCATCGATTTAAAGTGAGAGAAAAAGAGGAGAAAGAGAGCAAAGAGGTTTGGGGATTGCAAAGAACAAGTGAAGTTCTTTCTGAACTCATAAAGCTCTATTTATAGAAAATTTTCAAATCGGTTCAAATTCCCGAAAATTACGCTGACGGTTGGATATCTCGACTTTTACGCGGACTGTTGACTGTTGAATATCCCAGATTTTACGCTTCTGTTCAAAGTATTTCAAATTTTGAAAATATTTGAAAACTTTGAAGGGGGTCTTGTAAGAGCGTAAAAAAGTGCTTCGTGGACTAAGTCAAAGAAGTTGAGAACTTTACACAATTCAAACAGAATAAAACTCTACGCGAGTTAAACTCTACGCGAGCTACTCTCTACGCGAGCTACTTTACGCGAGGGCTATCCGCTGAACTTTACGCGGAGGACAGGCTGTTAGGCTGCATTTAATGTGTATGATTCTTGTTCTGACACAATGATTTTCTGACAGCAGGATTGCACAGAAGCCGAGAGGATTTGATTTACACTAAACCCAATACTGTTGTTTAGTGTGCAGATGGGCTACTTTACGCTCAAGAGATGACTTCTTTTACGCACGGAAGCTATTCGAGCTTTTTACGCTCAAATCTGTTGTGCGCGTAAAGTTTATTTGAGCTAATTTTACGCTCAAGGCTATTTTTCAGCCACTTTTACGCAGAAAGTCTATTTTGGGTTATTTTACGCCCAGTTTGCCACTTTACGCTGGAAGTATACTTTGGATCATTTTTTACGCCTGGTCTTTTCTGGCTACATGGGAACGTGGTCTGCTTACGTGGCTTTCATGCCACACTTATCGAGTGACGTGTGTACGTGCTCTTCCTATTTTGTTGAAGTAGTGGGACACGTGTCACCATACGTAGAGATCAAAGCTCTACATGGGACACGTGTCATCATGCATAAAGTTCGTGGGTGACAGTTATTAGCGTAAAAATTCTATTTGGTTACTTTTTACGCACAATGGGTTTAGTCTATAAATAGACTTATTTTGAAACATATCAGGAGAGAGAAGAGAATATATACAGGAGAGGAGATTCTGAGAAAACTCATACTTTCAGAGTGATATTCCCAGAAGCATTTCTTCGACTTTTTTTTCAAGAATAGGGTGAAGCAAAGCAGGAAAGCATTCGACTGTGCCATCAGTGCCGTTGCTCGATACCTTTCTGGTGACTTAGTTCCTCCGATTGTTCGTCTTCTTCAAGCAGCTTTCTTCATCATCATCGTATGGTCCAAGGAACAAAGTGATCGCTCTCAGATCAGACTTCCATAGCAATACTTCCCTGAAACAATTTGTACTTTTGTACTTTTTCTAGTTTTCTTTCAAAAGCCAATTTTAGGCATTTTGTTAAGTGAAACAAGGGGTACCTACTGAAATTGACTAAGGCTAATAACTAGAGTAATTCAGTAGTCATGAAGAGACTTCCCAGCTACCGGCAATCCCGTTATCTGGGCGCCCCACTTGGGATCTGTAGCCTGCCGACGAGTAGGGCACATTTCCAGCACACTGTCATGTGTTGCACTGTAACTCCCTAGAATCAATTTTGGTAAATTTAAGATTTTCTTAATTTCTAAAGATTGTTTAGTAGAAAATTATTATTCGGTTAAGTACTTTAAATGATTAATTCTATTTAAATACCTAAACTGTTGAGTGTGGTGGATTAGGACACTGGTTTATATTTTCACTGTTTAATTGACTTTATATTTTTATTTTAATGATTTTTAGTTAACCCCAATATTTTCTCATTATTTATCAAATTTTGATGAGATTATTGTTACTAATTAACTCGTAATTATTTTATAATCTAAATTTACTTGTAATTGTCAATTTCTGGCTCTCAACCAAGTGGCCTATGTCCATTCAAGTTCTAATGACCCATGCTTAAATTTGAATGATTCCCTCTTCCAATTAATAGGCTGGTTAGAACCCCACATTATGGAGTATATATTATATTTTTAATGTTTAGAAATATTTCTTAATATAATTTGATTAATTAATTATTGTACTTAGTTGGTAGTTATTTAGTCCTATAATTAGTTACTAGGCGGTTAGTGCAATAACAGAATCAGTTATTAAATTGATTTTTTGCCCCCAGATCTACTTGTATTTACTGACTCTGCCACTATTGCTGACTTGGGACACACACTACTATTTTAATATAAATATTGGGGGTGTTCCCCAGTTATTAAATTATTACAATTCTGTCACATCACAAATTTTGGCACTGTGCTCCTCTATTGTCGGCTGTCGACCGTCGTCGCACTCCGCCGCGCTTAGCCCGTCGGACCGTCGCACTCAGCCCACCACCGCCGCGCTCCAGCTTCATCACCGTACCAATCCATCACCACTCATCAGAACAACACAGCCCCCAGGAGTCAAGAAGCTCACCTGACCGCTGAGGGAATGATCGACGACCAAATCTGGGCCGTTCCTCCACCGTACGGACGATCACGACGAGCCGTGGGTTGTCGCCCACCGCCGTCGCCGTGAATCTGACCTCTTCCTGACTGGAACCCCCGATCTGCCGTTGAGCCGCACTCTCCAACAACTAGTAGCCGCCGCGAGGTGAGAACCAAGCCATGACTTCGGATCCGGTCATTCGACCTTCAGATCTGGTAGCCGTGGTCTCCGTCTCCGTCACGGCGTCCACCGCCGTGCCACTCGAGCTTGCCTCGAGTCAAGGTGTTCAGATCTAGCGCCGTCAGCTCCTCGCCGCATCACGACCGTCGATTCTCGTCGCCCTTCACCGTCGGGGGCCGACCGTCGCCGCGTCGAGCCGTAGTCGACCAAATCTGGTCGATCTACTTGTTGCGCCACTAAGTTCGAAGCCATGCCACCGAGGTGAGCTTCTATCCCTTCTCGTCCTCTCTCTCTAGCTCTCGCTTCTTCTTTTCTCTCTAGAATTTTGGGTCGGTGACAGACCAGTTGGAAGGAGATGAGTTTTGTAGTTATCGTTAGGGCTAGAGCTTAGGCTAGGTTGAGGAATAGAAGAGTGGAGAAGGTGATGGAGTTGGAAGAAGAATGGGGTTTTTGTTCGGCTGTGAGAAGAATTGACGTAGTGAAGAAGTAGAGTGTGGGTGAGGAAGGAAGAAGAAGCTTGAGGTGGGTTCTGTTCGTTTGCATGGGATGGGTTTATTTGTTCGGCTAAAATAATTAATGGGTGAATGGAGAAGAAGAGCGGGAGGAAGAAGAGTGGCTGGGAAGTGGAGAATGAGAGTTGGAGTATGAAGAAATTTATTGATTAGGGATTTCTTTAGTATGTTGCTGGAAGGAAATAGTATGTAGAGGGAGAGTGAAGTCCCGGTTTTGTTGAAGAAGTGAAGATATTTAATGGGCTGTGTAAACTTTATAATTACTTTTCTTTCAATTATGACAGCTTTGACTCTTTGGAAAAGAGAAGTGATGGGTTGTGTGTGATCGTTTGCGTGTGGGGTGGGTTCCATTACCATATAGTTTCTGCTGCTCTTCCTATCGAACCCTTCAGAATTTGAAGGGCTAATCCACGTGGGCCTCTACTCGAGTTTTGCAGAAGAGTTGGGCTAGTATTTTAATCGATTAAATAGAGTAGAGAGGGAGTTGAGATATTTTAAAGTGTTGTTCTTCCATTTGTGGCTATGTTTTCGAGTGGAGAGAAAATGAGCTTTCATGAGCTGCCTTTTGTTCAAATAATATGTCAGGTGTCAGCCTTTTGATTCTTCAAAATTGAAGAGTCATTTATGACATGGACTGGCCAGGGTTGTGCAATATAATTTTGGGAGTTGGGTCATTGTTAGTGTATCATGCCTTAGGAACACATACTTCCATATGTACAGTAGGCTATAAATTTAAGTTGTTGTTTTAAAATTGCAGAGTGGTAGTTTGGACTATGCAAATTCCAGTAAGGGGTTGGGTCTGAGCTCACAGATCGAGTAGCCTGTTTTAATGTGTATTAATTAGTAGCTGGTTTATAAATATTGTAATCAGATATTTAATTCTATTATTAATATTATTGTCAAGTCTTAATTTCATTACTAGTACTATTAATTTAGGAAATATTTTCAAATGATGATTGTACTACTAGCTATTATTTAATAATGGTAATTCTTGATTAAGTTGACTATTATAGATTAATTGGTATTTCATGGAGTCTGTTAAATAATTTTTGGCCTAATTCTATTTAAAAATAAAACAAGGTTATTTTCTTGATTAACTATATCTATGTACATATTTTCACTAGTAAAGAAGTAATCATATTTTATTTAGTGATTAGAGATTTTATATAATTGTACATATTGCCTAAACCATATGGTATATGTTTTCTTTAGTACTTATGGTGAATAAACTATAATATTTTTTAAATCTTATTAACTGATATTGGATATTATTAATTGCCTTCCTTTATTACTAAATGATAAATTAACAATTTCTTATAAAAGAATTTTGTGACTAAATTATTTTAAAAAGTTATTAAACTATTGTCATAATAAAATAGTTAGATTTTGGTTAGAAAATATTAGACAGTTATTGTAGTGATTTTAAACCCTAATAACTTGTACAAAATATAACAGGTGATTTACAACCATGAAGTACTACTCTCGTGCAACCAAACCGAGGCAAGTACACTGACTCGACTTGTACTTTGTTTTTCTGTCTTACATTCCTGTGCCATGTTCTCATATCGAACACGAGATACACACGATTGCCTTGTACATTGTTCATTGCTTGTGAGTCATTATTTATTGCGGGGATTGGGAGAAATATTAGCTTTTGTGTGACCACACCCAACATAGGTAATTGTGGATAGCCTAATCGTACACTTCACGTACGATGAAGCTGGACCTTGTAGAATTGATTGACTCATTGCCTCATTGATTGATTGTGTTCCTAAGCCGGTCACACATTAGTTTAATATTTTAAATTGTCACACTTGCATATTGATTGTCATGTTCATTGCCTTGTACATTGATAGCCGTGTTCATTGTCTAGCATATTCATTGTCGTCCATTGCCTGTAGTTTTACATTTCATTTCTGGTACCGTAGTTTCACTTCCATTTCTGGTATTCTGGTTCACCTCGTATTTTGTACTACAGATTACATTGTATATTGTCTGGACAGGGTTGTACTTTGTTCTTTTCCTGACAGGATACGTTGCAGGTGAGTGGGAGATTACATGGAGCTTGTGATTGCATCAGGATATTGCAGCTTTCATTTTACTTTATTTTCTGGAGATTGTATTTTGGATATTCATTATTGTATCTTTATTTTATTTGACCGAATTTGTCTCTGGCTGATTTTGTATTAAAAAGACTTGATGGATATTGGTGATCTTTCTGGGACGTTTATAGATTCTGTGATTGTTTACATTACATTGTGACTTGGAGTTTTCTTTAGTATTGTACAGCTTACTTCGTCGTGTCCATCGACGAAGGTTGGGCGTGTCCGACTCGTATCCGATTATTCGGGAGTGGGTCGTGACATATTTTTAGTAGTGGCCCATGCAGATCTATCTTAATGACACTTAGACAATAAAGTGTTATTGGGGGACCAGCGAAGCTAAGGAAAACTCATCTCAACATAGGATCCGTGGGAAATAGTTATGGGTATGGTTTACTAAAATTGTTTATTATCCTATAGTTAGGCCTATCTAATCAATTTTCTGTTTTGCAGGGCAGTTTAGACACGCAACACTGAGGTTATCAATTTCCTTGCACTTGAAAGTTCTGAGTTTATTTTATATATACGTTTTGCTAGTATAACTGTTTGATTGATAATATTTGATCTGTCCTTATATTTTCTCTTAGCACGTAGAATTTTCCCAAATTTCCTTATTCGAGATTTTATTTCCTATTGAGATTTGTTTTTGTAGTCACTTTGTCTTACTGTTTGTTTTCTTATAAAACTCAACATGTTTTCTAAAAAAAGCAGATATATCACTTTCTATCATGATTTTGATTTAAATTTTCATAAACCCCTTTGAAATTTCTATGGACAAAGTTGAAAGAGTATTCAACGACCTACTATGACGTGGCAGATGCACACTGCAGTCATTTATCTGTGTTATGGAGACCGAAGGTTCACTGCAGCCAGCTGCGCACTGGCGAGGCATGAGCTCTAAGTCAAAATAATTTCAGGTATTCATAGGTTCTCAAATATTATTGAAGCTATGTCCTAAATCGTAAATTTTTGATCTCTTGAGTTGTTTTGATAATATGGATAAAGTTGACAGAAATATTCGGTAAATTAATATTATTTAAATCATTGAGCCAAAGGTTCATTGCAGCCAGATGTATACTACACTGACGGGACATGAACTCTAGGCAATGTGATTTTAGATATATATGATTTTTGGATACTATTGAGGCTGCATCCATGTTATATACCATGCTTGATCTTTTATTGTCATTGACAATTTTACTAGGAATTATCTTGATTTTGGCTATATTTGAATGTCGTAGTAGTTTTCAAAAATTATTTTGTTACCCAAGGTTCCTTATATAAATTTCTCTTGGCTTTTCTAGAATGTATTATGACAATGATAATACACATACCTATATGATTTTGATTTCTGGATGGTTTTGTCCTAAATGATTTTTTATAATTTTATGACTGTCTTTTTGGGTGCCATTCTTACTATGTGAAACTTTGATTTTTCTCATGTTTAGAATTTATCATACTTGAAAATATTTTTTTTTAAAAGGATCATTTTAGAAAAATCATGAATTTATTAGTTGTATTAATTCAGATCTTATGTTTAATTAATCATTTTCAAGTTTTTGTATTTTGATTATATTTACCATGCCATTTGAAATTTCGAGGACAAAATTTTTGTAAGGGAGGTAGATTTGTAACTCCCTAGAATCAATTTTGGTAAATTTAAGATTTTCTTAATTTCTAAAGATTGTTTAGTAGAAAATTATTATTCGGTTAACTACTTTAAATGATTAATTCTATTTAAATACCTAAATTGTTGAGTGTGGTGGATTAGGACACTGGTTTATATTTTCACTGTTTAATTGATTTTATATTTGTATTTTAATGATTTTTAGTTAACCCCAACATTTTCTCATTATTTATCAAATTTTGATTAGATTATTGTTACTAATTAACTCGTAATTATTTTATAATCTAAATTTACTTGTAATTGTCAATTTTTGGCTCTCAACCAAGTGGCCTATGTCCATTCAAGTTCTAGTGGCCCATGCTTAAATTTGAATGATTCCCTCTTCCAATTAATAGGCTGGTTAGAACCCCACATTATGGAGTATATGTTATATTTTTAATGTTTAGAAATATTTCTTAATATAATTTGTTTAATTAATTACTATACTTAGTTGGTAGTTATTTAGTTCTATAATTAGTTACTAGGTGGTTAGTGCAATAAAAGAATCAGTTATTAAATTGATTTATTGCCCCCAGATCTACTTGTATTTACTGACTATGCCACTATTGCTGACTTGGGACACACACTACTATTTTAATATAAATATTGGGGGTGTTCTCCAGTTATTAAATTATTACAATTCTGTCACATCACAAATTTTGGCACTGTGCTCCTCTATTGTCGGCTGCCGACCGTCGTCGCGCTCAGCCCGCCGGACCGCCGCGCTCAGCCCACCACCGCCGTGCTCCAGCTTCATCACCGTACCAATCCATCACCACTCATCAGAACAACACAGCCCCCAGGAGTCAAGAAGCTCACCTGACCGCTGAGGGAACGACCGACGACCAAATCTGGGCCGTTCCTCCACCGTACGGACGATCCCGGCGAGCCGTAGGTGGTCGCCCACCGCCGTTGTCGTGAATCCGACCTCTTCCTGACCGGAACCCCCGATCTGCCATTGAGCTGCACTCTCCAGCAACCAGTAGCCGCCGCGAGGTGAGAACCAAGCTATAATCTCGGATCCGGTCATTCGACCTTCAGATCTGGTGGCCGTGGTCTCCGTCTCCGTCACCGCTTCCACCGCCGTGCCACTCGAGCTCGCCTCGGGTCAAGGTGTTCAGATCTGGTGCCGTCAGCTCCTCGCCGTATCACGACCGTCGGTTCTCGCCGCTCTTCACCGTCGGGGGCCGACCCTCGCCGCGTCGAGCCATAGTCGACCAAATCTGGCCGATCAACTTGTTGCGCCGCTGAGTTCGAAGCCATGCCACCGAGGTGAGCTTCTATCCCTTCTCGCCCTCTCTCTGTAGCTCTCGCTTCTTCTTTTCTCTCTAGAATTTTGGGTTGGTGACAGACCGGTTGGGAGGAGATGAGTTTTGTAGTTATCGTTAGGGCTAGAGCTTAGGCTAGGTTGAGGAATAAAAGAGTGGAGAAGGTGATGGAGTTGGAAGAAGAATGGGATTTTTGTTCGGCTGTGAGAAGAATTGAAGTAGTGAAGAAGTAGAGTGTGGGTGAGGAAGGAAGAAGAAGCTTGAGGTGGGTTCTGTTCGTTTGCATGGGATGGGTTTATTTATTCGGCTGAAATAATTAATGGTTGAATGAAAAAGAAGAGCGGGAGGAAGAAGAGTGGCTGGGAAGTGGAGAATGAGAGTTGGAGTATGAAGAAATTTATTGATTAGGGATTTCTTTAGTATGTTGCTGGAAGGAAATAGTATGTAGAGGGAGAGTGAAGTCTCGGTTTTGTTGAAGAAGTGAAGATATTTAATGGGCTGTGTAAACTTCATAATTGCTTTTCTTTCAATTATGACAGCTTTGACTCTTTGGGAAAGAGAAGTGATGGGTTGTGTGTGATGGTTTGCGTGTGGGGTGGGTTCCATTACCACCTAGTTTCTGCTGCTCTTCCTATCTAACCCTTCAGAATTTGAAGGGCTAATCCACGTGGGCCTCTACTCGAGTTTTGCAGAAGAGTTGGGCTAGTATTTTAATCGGTTAAATAGAGTAGAGAGGGAGTTGAGATATTTTAAGGTGTTGTTCTTCCATTTGTGGCTGTGTTTTGGAGTGGAGAAAAAAGGAGCTTTCATGAGCTGCCTTTTGTTCAAATAATATGTCAGGTGTCAGCCTTTTGATTCTTGAAAATTGAAGAATCATTTATGACATGGACTGGCCAGGGTTATGCAATATAATTTTGGGAGTTGGGTCATTGTTAGTGTATCCTACCTTAGGAACACATACTTCCATATGTACAGTAGGCTATAAATTTAAGTTGTTGCAGAGTGGTAGTTTGGACTATGCAAATTCCAGTGAGGGGTTGGGTCTGAGCTCACAGATTGAGTGGCCTGTTTAATGTGTATTAATTAGTAGCTAGTTTATAAATATTGTAATCAGATATTTAATTCTATTATTAATATTATTGTCAAGTCTTAATTTCATTACTAGCACTATTAATTTAGCAAATATTTTCAAATGATGATTGTACTACTAGCTATTATTTAATAATGGTAATTCTTGATTAAGTTGACTATTATAGATTAATTGGTATTTCATGGAGCCTGTTAAATAATTTTTGGCCTAATTCTATTTAAAAATAAAACAAGTTTATTTTCTTGATTAACTATTATCTATGTACATATTTTCACTAGTAAAGAAGTAATCATATTTTATTTAGTGATTAGAGATTTTATATAATTGTACATATTGCCTAAACCATATCGTATATGTTTTCTTTAGTACTTATGGTGAATAAACTATAATATTTTTTAAATATTATTAACTGATGTTGGATATTATTAATTGCCTTCCTTTATTACTAAATGATAAATTAACAATTTCTTATACAAGAATTTTGTGACTAAATTATTTTAAAAAGTTATTAAACTATTGTCATAATAAAATAGTTAGATTTTGGTTAGAAAATATTAGACAGTTATTGTAGTGATTTCAAACCCTAATAACTTGTACAAAATATAACAGGTGACTTACAACCATGCAGTACTACTCCCGTGCAACCAAACCGAGGCAAGTACACTGACTCGACTTGTACTTTATTTTTCTGTCTTATATTCTTGTGCCATGTTCTCATATCGGACACGAGATACACACGATTGCCTTGTACATTGTTCATTGCTTGTGAGTCATTATTTATTGCGGGGATTGGGAGAAATATTAGCTTTTGTGTGACCACACCCAACATAGGTAATTGTGGATAGCCTAATCGTATACTTCACGTACGATGAAGCCGGACCTTGTAGAATTGATTGACTCATTGTCTCATTGATTAATTGTGTTCCTAAGCCGGTCACACATTAGTTTAATATTTCAAATTGTCACACTTGCATATTGATTGTCGTGTTCATTGTCTTATACATTGATAGCCGTATTCATTGTCTAGCATATTGATTGTCGTCCATTGCCTGTAGTTTTATATTTCATTTCTGGTACCATAGTTTTACTTCCATTTATGGTATTCTGGTTCACCTTGTATTCTGTACTAAAGATTACATTATATATTGTCTGGTCAGGGTTGTACTTTGCTCTTTTCCTGACAGGATACATTGCAGGTGAGTGGGAGATTACATGGAGCTTGTGATTGTATCAGGATATTGCAGCTTTCATTTAACTTTTTTTTTCTGGAGATTGTATTTTGGATATTCATTATTGTATCTTTATTTTATTTGACCGGATTTTTCTCCGGCTGATTTTGTATTAAAAAGACTTGATGGATATTGGTGATCTTTCTGGGACGTTTATAGATTCTGTGATTGTTTATATTACATTATGACTTAGAGTTTTCCTTAGTATTGTACAGCTTACTTCGTCGTGTCCATCGACGAAGGCTGGGCGTGTCCGACTCGTATCTGATTATTCGAAAGCGGGTCGTGACATGCACCCTCTAAGTCACTTAAAGGTACATGCGTTTCCTGGACGATGTACCCACTTGAATTCAACCATTAATTTCGTCCGGATAGCCTGGATGGTCTGCCGGGCTTGTGGCTGTCGGAACAATCTCGCTGCATCTTGCTAGTAACTAGGCCTATGATAACCCTAGTTAATTAAAGTATCAAGCCGTACTTATTGCTTGGCCGTGATTGTTGGATGAGGCATAACCAGTCTAGTCTTGTCTTGATCATGTACAAGATTATTACATGTCCTGATTTCTTATATTATCTTGCCGATAAATGGTGGAAAACCAAGTTCCGTTCAGATGAAGGGTTATAACCCCGGTCCTTGTTTGGTTTACGGGTTGTAACCTGGTTATCTGAATAGTCCCATGGTTATCTCATCGTATATCACCTGTCATGCTTTTCCTTAATTACTGTATTTTATTATGTAATTATATTCTTGTGCTAATTGCTGGTTTTAGTTCTTAAGTGAAGCCTCCTTTGTGGTACTTGCTCTTTCTGGGGTCTGACCTAGCTGGTTTTGTATGGCCAGATATCGGAGCAGCACCAGAGGATCTATCTATCTTCCAGCCGGATGGTGACCACCAGGCGTAACCCTGGCAACGAGTGGGTTATTTTTGGCTCTCTTACTCTATTGTAAAATTATTCTTTTGAGGCGTTTAGCCGTCGAGCAACTGTTAGCTCGTATTGCACCTTTATTTACTGTCTGCCTACGGGCTGTATCATGATTGGCAAATCCTAGGGTCGATCATGTATGACTAAACTCTTGCTAGTTCTCACATTTTGTAACGACTAGCTTCATGATCAGCTGAATATGTAATATTTGGGACGCCTTACTATTTTATATTTGGTGATCTTACATCTTGTAACTTTACTTGCTTGCTTGAGATTGAGACATTAGGCTTGTTATTGACCATAGGAGACTGATGGCTTGTAGTAAACCCTCATATATCTAGACAGCCGTGACCGTATAGTGAGGTGGATTCCATTTCATTATACGTAGCTGGCTATGTGCGTCCCTGCTCTCCAGTATTCTGGTTCTGGGGCGTTACAAGAAGCTTAAGTTACTTCTCTACATGAGACTTGGGAACTCCTATCGTAATCAATGCAAGTCAACCTGTCGCTCCAAAAGCACAGTAACCTCGCCAACCTAAAGCACAAGCCTACTTGTCGCCTACAGCACAGTGACTCCGGTAGCCCGAAACACAGCTTAATAAGTTTCTCTATATGCACAGAAGTCTCGTCGTCATTCGAAGCCAAGTCCACTCGTTGCCTGAAAGCACAGAGGTTCCGTTGTCTCCAGAAGCACGGTATACTCGTCGCCTCAGAAGCACAGCAGCACTTAGTCCTCACCAAAGGTGCAGGAAGCATGGGTCCACCCCAATTGGTTTGTTTAAACCGCCTCTTGCAGAGAAGATTGGGATAAAATCATGATTGATATCATATCAAATTGATTTAAATCTTAGACAAGGATCAGTTAGACTCCAAATCTAGGATGAAATTCCAAGATTTACTCGGTTTTATCCGAGCAAGCAAATCGGCACGCGCCATGTGTCACCTCCTTCGGTTATGTTTATAACCACCAAAGATCTCGTTTGAGGGGAATCTCGATGTCCGTCACGTGTCAGCACCGCAGAAGCCCGTACCGTACAATGACGGTAGATTCTTTCATATCTCAGGAACCCTAATGCACATCGCATATGTGCTCAATTCTCTATAAATAGAAGGAGTTATTCTTCCACCAGCAATCAATGAAAAGAGAGAGGGAACATTGACAATCGACAATCTTCAAAGGATCAGCAATCTCTATCCACGAAGAGTCGACCACCCTCATCAACCTATCAACCAAAGAACCAACCAACCAACCATGTTAAAGGGATCTTCTCATCCAGACAACCTCTTGATCGGTGACCCCAGAGTCCCATCATAGGCGCCAGAGAGCCATAGCAAGGTTGATTCGTCGTCAGATCGTCAACAGAGTAAAGGAGCCACTGCAACGCTCGATCTCCACCGTCACATTTTTCCAGAAATCTCTTCTCCCTGTACTTATAATATCATGTTTAGGACTTTCTTCTTTGTACACAGATACCTTATATGTTCAATAAAACAAAAAGTTCGTTCAACCTTTTGTTACGTCGAATAGCTACAGGTTTTGATAATACTCCCGTAATTTTTTACGGAGATCCCTTTTGGGTAGGGATTCCACCGCTGCCACGTAGCCCTCATTGAATTCCTCCGCCATTATCCCTGTGATTGTGCATCTTGTTTTCTTTCCTCTCGTCTGATGGGAACCGTGTTGTTCTGATCTCATTTGCTGTATTTATGCTGTCTTGCACTCTGTGGGTAACTCCCTGCCGACTTGTTATGTGTTGCTGCGATGACCTGACCCCCTCCACTCTACCTCTTCCCGCTTCCGGTGGCCGCTGCCGCACCGGCACTCCTCTTTTCTTCTTTGCTACAGTCGTCCAACCCCCTCCGACTTCTTTAGGGTCATCGTCCTTGGCTCCTTCCGCCGCCTCATCGTTCCCTTAGTTGTCACCAGTGCCTGGAAGAAACCCTGGCGCCGTCGCCTCTATATATATATATATATATATATATTTGAAAGAAAGTAATTGTGGCGAACGCTCCCATCGGAAATTGATCTCCTGACTACTCGGACCACATGCCTCACCACTACCACTTGGCTAGGCTAAAGGGTCATTGGCCATATTAGGGATCGGCATTGGGCCGGGTCGGGCCGCCCAAGCCCATAAAGTACGGGCTCGGGCCGGACATGTGCCGGATTTTTTTGGCCCTAAAAAATTTTTGGGCCGGGCTTAATTATTATTTATGAAGCCCAAGCCCGCCCACAAGATTCAGACTTTTCGGGTCAAGTCGGATCGGGCCGGGCTTATTCTATAAAAATTGATAATTTTTATGTTTTACTCTTTCAAGATACAAAAGAAAAAAATCTTTGCTTCAAGTAGAAATGGGATACTGTTTTATCGGACATTTGTGTTACAACCATGATTTATGTGAGGGTTATTATTGTAGCCCAAGCAGCCCGATTAAACAATATCCTATTTTTGTACGTGGTGATTATGAAATAGATTTCTACAATAGTGAGAGTTAACATGGTTCGGACTTGTGTTACCTATGTAATATAATCTTATATTATGTGAGATTTATTACAGCTATTACTGTATGATTATGTGAGAGTTATTACTGTACGTGGTGGCTTGTGGTTAGGTATATGTAGCTCCTTAAATAAACTGCTTGGGCTGCTTGGTTAGGTAACACGAGTCTGAACCAGCCATTTTCATGGTCTATAATGAGATACCTAACCACAAGACTGTTTGTGTTACATATACCTAATTATTTGTATTAATCGGGCGGGCCTCGGGTCGGGCTCGGACGGACGGATGCATAGCCCAAGCCCGGCCCTATAATAATATAGACCGGATCGGACTGCCATAATGATCGGGCTCTATCGGGCTTTTACCCATCGGGCCGGACGGACTTCTCGGACGTCCATGGACTTCGGGCCAAATGATGATCCCTAGGCCATATATATATATTTGACCTCTAGCCTAGTGGTTAAGAGAGATGCATGCGGCCCGAGTAGTCAGGAGTTCGAATCCCAGTGGGAGCGATTCCAGCAACAATTTACCTAGTTCCAATATATATATATATATATATATATATATATATATATATATATATATATATATAATGCTCCAAAATCAGTCGGCTGGTTTTGTATTATGGAACCACCATATGTTTCATAGGCTGGATTGTAATTTAGTGGTTGAAATTAAAAGGTGTAGACCTCACCACTTTTTTAAATAAGCTAATTTCAACCATTCAATTCCAATCCAAGGTGTATAAAATAGGTTGGTTTTATAATACAAAACCAATCAGATGGTTCTAGAGCACTCATATATATAGGGTAATGATATAGAACCATCCGGGTGGTTTCATATTATGAAACCACCTCATGTTGCATGGGTCGGATTGGAACTGAGTAGATGAGATTAAAAGGTGGTGGGGTCTACACCTTTTAATCTCAACTACCAAATCCAAATTCAATTCATATAACATAATGTGGTTCCATAATATGAAACCACCCGAGTGGTTTTAGAATATATATATATATATATATATATATATATATATATATATATATATATATATATATATATATATATATATATATATATATATATATATATATTCTTTTTTTTGAAGCATTGGGTAATTGTGGCAAACTCGTCTCCACTGGCGGGCTCGAACTCCGACCACTTGGGCCGCATACATCTCTCTTAACCACTAGGCTAGAGGTCATTTGTATATATATATATATATATATATATATATATATATATATATATATATATATTAGCCCGTTGGAAGCCCGTTGGAAACGGCGAGGCACCCCTCACTACAAGGATAAGGACTTTAGGCAACAAAATTTGAGACGACCAAAAAAATTTAGTTGCCAAAACTGATCTTTAGCAACTAAAAAAATACAATCTTCGCCTAAGTCCTTTGGATTGTGAAAAATAACTATGAACTCTCTAGCGAGTACTAATTTGTTTGGGCCAACTAATAAATTCTTTGCAAGAAAAATTTAAGACCACTAGAAAAAATATTTCTCGTCTAAGTTAGAACGGGACACTAAAGTTTTGACTATTTTAGACGATGAATGAATACTTTTTAGACGACTATTATTTAGTCGCAACATTTTAACAAAAAATTGCCGACAACCAAAAATATTGCCGCCAACCTAATTTTTTTGTTCTTTTTCAATTTACATCATCTCTCAGCCAAATTTTCCTCCCCCAAAATTCCCTCCAATCATTCTATTAAAATATACATCATCTTCCCCAAAAGCCTAACTCTCACCTCCACAAGTTCTCCTTCCCACCTTGAGGCCAAGCCGCCAACTCCAAGCCATCCTCCCCTTTGGAGTTACTCCAACCGCACCTGACAACTGCGCCACCATCTCCAAATTCCTTGTCGTCGGGGGATATGAGAGCCGTTGATTTATAGATGGAGGGTCCCTGTGTCCTTTGCCACCTACAAAATTCCCTCTTCTTCATCCATCTCTGCCATGGCGAATGTAAGGAAGTCTCCCAATCCCTAACCCCAACTCACCCTCTTCTCACCCAAAAATCCCTCCTTCTCTTCATCCTTGTCTCTTCCTCCTCCCCTCCCCAAACCCTAACCCTAACCCCAACTCCCAAACTCGAACCCTAAAATGTTGAGCGAAGGAGAAGCTGCTTCCTCTAATCCATGAGTCATCATCTCTGATGTAGGGTTAGGGTTTCGGTCAGGTGGTGTTTTGATTTTGATTTTGATTTTGGGTTAGCATTTTGGTCAGGTGGTGTTTGAATTTTGACTTTGGGGATTTTTTTTTGTTTACAGGAAAGGGACAAAGGGATTTTAGCACGACGATCCTGGAGAGGAAGAAGGCGACGAGCCGAGTGATCGTCGATGAGGCAGTGATCGATGACAATTTGGTGGTATCAATGAATCCGGAGAACATGGAGAAGCTCCAGTATTCTGCGGTGACACGATCCTTCTGAAGGTATCGGAGTTGGGGTTTTTCGGTTTGGTTAGCGCTAACATATGGCTTGTTGAATGTCTAGGGTTTTGTATATGGGAAGTTTAAAATTTAGTTGCTTGGTGGAAAACTTTAGTATTTGGATTTTGGAGTATCAGACACGACGGTATCGTGATATCATCGTCCTATATAATAGAGGGATCTATGGGTCTATTGATAGATATCATGTTAACGTATCAGTCAGACAACATTGAGTAAATAAATTTAAATATATTATGTATTTAATTTATGAATTTATAAAATATGTTAATTAGTGTTTGACAACATATTGGCCAAGTCATGTACTACGATATTTATTGGTTTGCCAAAGATATCATGTTGGCGAAAATATTAAAGAATTTGAGATATATTAGGTATCAGTGGGAGGTTTATTTTCGTATGAGTTTGATCATGTAAAATAATTAATGTAGACATAATGGATTTTATTTGTTTACTTAGAACTAATGTATGCGTGTACAATGACAACCCTTTGTTCCTGTCGTCAAAGAGAATATACCTACCAATAGGGTTGTAGTTCTTGTTCCCATTATGCTACCGAAACTGTGACTTTGTTTTTGCATGTAACTTGACTATGCCCCGTAGATGCATGTTTATCCACTATAGAATGCCATGATTTACTATAGTCATTTCGACTGTGGACCAATTTAGTTAATTACCATACCTTGACCTGGTTTAATTGATTCACTGAAATAAGATATGTTATCCTTCTGAGTAATTGCTAAATTGTGAAAACTTTTTGATTGTTTTCATTGTCTGCTTTCAATACATAATTCTTTTACATTATGATTTATGTCACGATATGGGCAACACTGAGCTAGAATATATGGTTGCCTTCATTCTCCCTGATTAGAAGAATTCACCTGCCGGTAAATAAAGATAAAATTCATCTCAATATCTTTAGCTGAACTCTTTCCTTGATCAAAAGGTCAACTTCTCTGTTGTATTCTTCAAAAAATTAAACCCAACTTGGTTGCACGTGTCCTAAATCCAATTGGTATTGTAGCTTATGTTGTCCTTTGTCAAATTCTAATAGACAAGCATATACTTAGATCCTATTTCTGTTGGAGGCTGGCATGGGTGATATCATCATCCTTCCCAGTTGTTTAGCATCAACCCTTTCTACTTAAAAGCTTATGTTTCTATTTGCTTTTAACTTACTTTGTGTATTAGTTTTTTGTCTCATGTTAGTACTCCTCTCGAAAATAAGTTTGTTCTTTCATTCAGACATCTGATGATTAGCATGAAATACTTCAATGCAAAGGCTTGTATGACTATTGATCACAAGTTGCTGTCAACCATTGTCCTTGATTTCATTAGTGTTAGTTGTATTATTATTCAGGATTGTATGTATCGAAGTCGTATAATTGTGCATTCCAATTACTCATTTGATCACCAGTCTACTATCTCAGAATTTTCAGGCTATGCAACTCCAACGGGAAGAGAATACTGAAATATATAAGCCTAGAAGGATATTTGCTGCTTGTGTATTAATTTTGACAACCTCAAATATTTATGCATCATGAGAAATGCTAAGTTATTGCATTTGATGCATCTGCAACTTGGCTTGGTTACTACTTTCTTTTGATTTTTAGAACTTAACATATACATTTGAGTTACTACAGTAGTGTAGGGGCGAATCCAAGCTTAGCTTGGGGTGGGCTGGTGCCCATCCCAAAAAAAAATTTACATTTTTTTCCATATAATTTTTTTTTGATTTTTTTATATGGATTAATCTACTTCCATCCCACCCAAATTTTTGGTAACCCACCACAGCTATAGTTTCTGGATCCGCCCCTGCAGTAGTGCATGCAGGATGAAACATGAGTTTTTACCTTCAGTAATTACTTTAGCAGCCTTATATGTCTGGTAGTTGTTTAACTCTGCAAGTAACTAATACATGTGAAGTAATTTGTATCTAGTTTGTTTAGCAATTCAAGGTCGATGAACTTTTGATGTTTGTTAAAAGTTCTTTGTCTACTGATGCAGCAACATGTCAGGAGCTGTTTAGTTGCCAAATAGAAATGCAAATGCAAGATCAAATAATATTACAATCAGGATGATGGTGGAAATTGTACCTCAAATAATATTACAATCAGGATGATGTTGGATACAAAATTTGCTTTTAAGTAGAAATTTTGTTTGGTTGAGACTTGTGATATTGCGTATGTGGGGTTCAAGGTCATTTTAGCTTACAACAAAAGATGCAGTGTTTAGCGATTACATCACATAACAAATTATTCTCCAAATAGCTATCTAGCACCATAGTCCTTCATGCACGGGATAGTTGACCAGAAGACCGACACATAAAATTTTCTGAAGATGTTACTAAGGTTAGATCACCTCTTAAAATAAATACCGTCAGTATTGTTCTCTAATTGATCTTATTGTTTTCTGATGTAGTTTTCCAAACCATGTTACTGGCCTGGGGGTTCAGGTCTCATTCTATATATATAGGCGTTACTATCAAATTAATGCTAGTGTTGAATCTACTCTTCTAATCTATAGTTCATGATATACCACCAGTCCCTCTCCATCCCAGGTTCACATTTTGGGTACATGTATTTGACACAACTCGGACACACCAAAATACAATAGACAGGACAAACCAGAATAGGTACATAGTCCATGTTGTAGTATCCTTATAATGTCATGTTGTATCCGTGTCTGTGCAACATAGAGTAGCTAGCGTTCATATCTATAATTGATGATTTCTTAGCAGCATCTGACATCCGATTGGTATTCTCTATAGTAGGAGGTGGACTTCTATATGAGGCATCTAATAGCTAATCCCGATGCCTTCGATAGTGTAAGGCTTTGTCACATCATCAATGATGCCAAGTTAGACTGTTTCCTTTCCTCTTCCTTTTTGCCCAACATTATAAAGCTTCTTAAGTAGACTTCTTATTATAAAAAAAAATAGAGAAAAATTGAATAATATTCATATCCATATGAAGTGAAAAAAGCTATGTTTATAAAACTAAACATAGCTTGAGATAATTCATTAGTGTGTATAATTTTCTATCCATATTGGTATTAACGTAGCTCAATGCAGAAACTATACTGGTGATCAATCTACTAAGCACCTCTTGGTGCTGGAATTTATTTTCTTGTATGTATGATTCTGATACCATGCAGCAAGTATTATATTTTCATGGAGCACACTATGATTTTCTCATCTCAAGTTCAGACTAGTCCCTTTATATAAACCATTAAATAATGTTGATTCATCACTTGGATACTAATTGCTGATGGCGCATACCTGAACCGCATTGTTTTTCTTATTCCTGAGGGTGTCGTAGAAAGTATTCCAGAATTATATGCTCTCCTACAGGTAAATTAAGCTTCATGAATGTGACCCTATTCTTTCCACTGATGAAAGACACCATTTTTTTATCCCATATTTTTGTCGTCTTTCCTCTGATGCTTCTACATTTTATATATGTTTTAGGAGATTCATGGTCTCCATGGCCAAGACATTTCTGCTGAGCAAATTTCTGCATGTTTTTCTCCTTAGGCATATGCATTATTCGAATTTTTGCCCATGTCAGCAAAGAAAATGAACCCCTTTGGAAAAATATGCTGCTTTTGTTGACCCTTTAGAAACTTTGTATTACTGCTGCTTCTTCTAAAGGGTCAACAAAGATAGTTTAAACACAGTAAGCTACTGCAGTTATGTATCTAGAGTTTGCTGGCACTGAAAAGACAGTGATCACACTAACCATGACATTGTCAAACTTGACGTTTGTGACTACCTAACTTCTTGCTTGTAATTATCTAAAAATTTCCCTAAATGAATCATCTATCAATCAAACAACAAACATGGTCTTTGTTCTTTTTTGATGTTCCTAGGTTATTAGAGATTTTTTTTCTCACGGTACTTGTGATTTTTGATGTGTAGGATCGATGAATAGGAGGCTGATGAGAAGGATTTTGATGAAGATGACGATGACGATAAGGATATTGGTGTATCGATATCAAGAAGTTTAAGAATATGAAAAGTTTATTCTCACCAAATGTCCAGTCAGAACAAGCCTAAGTTCGACCTAGAATGGTGTTTGGTATATAAACTGTTGGTGCTTTCTTTATATGGAGAGAGCTTGCTCTCAACATGCCTTGTAAAATTATAGTCCCACATCGGAAATGCACCATGAGTTATCTCAACATATATACTTGGTTGTGTTGTTGAGAGATGCACATGGGGTGGTGACCCTAAGGAGGGAACCATGTGGGTGATTTTACTAGGAGGTAAGAATAAGGCTCCAAGGATTAAGCATTAATGCTTTTGTCATTCTCTTGGATTAATTCCACTTGGAGCTAAGCCCCAACGGGGCTTAGCGACTCGGACTCGGGCTCATGGGCTCATAAGGCGTAATGTGGCATTTTGTTGGCGCACTTTGCACTTAGCACGTCAGCAGTCATGCGGTCTTTATGCGGCTCATATGCGGCCATGCGGTCTTATGCGGCATGCGGCTCATGCGGCTCATGCGGTCCATGCGGCTCATGTGGCTCATGCGGCTCATGCGGCACATACGGCACATGCGGTCCATGCGGTCCATGCGGCTTATGCGGTCCATGCGGCTAGTAGGCTCATGCGGCCAGGCTGCTGCTGCTGCTGCCGCATGGAGGGATCTGCTGACTGTGCAGATTATAAATCAGTTATGGAAAGGCTGAATCAATGCGATTAAATCAGATCCTATCTTTGTGGGATTTGAATTAATTCAGATCCTATCTTTGTGGGATTTGAATTAATTTTGTGGGATTTGAATTAAATCTCGTTGCTATCTTTTGGGATTTGATTCAATCTTTCCATAACTGAAGAGGCGGTTAGGGTTTCCACCCTCTCTCTATAAATACTCTCTTCTGGCCTCCTTTCTGACTACTACGAAAATTACAAGTTAGAAAAGGAGAAAGAGAGAGAGAGTTGCTGCCGCCATTGCAAGTCAATCCGAGGAGTCTGAACAGAGGTGACTTCGAGCGTTCCACAAGTTCTTCAACTTGCTGGTTCCTGGAAGCAGATCGTGTGGGGCGAATCTTGCTTTGAGCAACGGTGTTTTGACACCCCAGCATTGTTCTTCTTCTCATCTCTCTCTAGATTTATTGTAACTCGTTCTGTCCCAATTGCAACACGTTTGCAAGAAAGAACTAGAGATCTTCTCTTCTCTTTTTCCCTCCTTCAGATTGTAATTTGGCTATTTGATTTATTGTACCATCGTAGATCTTGAGTTTGATCACTGCAAAATTTTGTGTGACATCTCAGATCTCGATTGCATTTGTTTTTCATCTTTGATCAAGCCCCGGGAATAACAATCTCAAAGCAATATCCATATAGATGGAAAACATTAATGCTTCGCTCCTCCAATCGGACTTCTGCAAGTTGGAAAAGTTCGATGGAGAGCACTATCAAGTCTGGAAGAGAAAGGTGTACCTAACTCTTCAACTGAAAGACGTTGATCATGTTCTGTTGGAGGAAGAACCCTCTGTTCTAGACACTGGATCTACTGCCGCCATCAACGTGGCTACCAAACTCCAGGCCAAGTGGAGAAGGGAAAATAGCATCTGCAGGCTTCTCATCCTGAATGCTATGGAGGACTCCCTGGCAGAATCCTACTCAAAGAAGGAACTTGCCAGAGACATATAGGAGTCTGTGGAAAATCTGTATGAAGAAGATAAGAACAGGAGCAAAATGTTTATGGTTGAAAAATATCACAAATTGCTCTTTGAGGACGAAAAGTCCATGCTACCACAGGTGAAGGAATTTCTGAAGCTGCGTCAGAAACTGGAAGACGAAGAGATGTCCCTTTCCGACAAGTTTGTCGTCGGAGGGATCGTCTCAAAACTTCCTGCAGGATGGAGTACCTTCTATGCAAGGATGCACAGAAAGAAGCTAGACATTAGCTTGGGAGATCTACTTCAAGAGATCCATGTTGAGGACGAGATGCGTTCTCAACAGAAGGTGGACACTCTGTCCAAACAGTTGGCTAAAGCCAATCTTGTGCAGACGAGAGATTCCAAGGGGAAGCAGGCGGCTTCTCATCCTAAGAAGAAGGACTTCGCTAATCTAAAAGTGAAGGGTCCTTCTTTCAAGCAACAGAAGACTAAGTCCCATGTGACTTATTACAATTGTGGCAAGAAAGGCCACTACAAGAGTGAATGCAGATCTAAGCCTAAACAATCAGAGAAAGGTGAGCCTAATAAGGTTTCATTGGTTTCTAACGTTGTTGCTATGATCGGACAGGTCACAACTGTGGGGGTTGACTCTGACTGGTGGATAGACACTGGAGCGACTTGCCATGTCTGTTCAGGCAAGGAATGGTTCGTCACGTACCAGCCGATATCTGAGAAGGTTGTTATGGCAAACCAGGCCCAAGCTGAAGTTCTGGGGATCGGGACCGTGGAACTGAAACTCACTTCTGGGAACACTCTGACGCTTCAAGGTGTGAAGCATGTTCTGGCGATTGCCAAGAACATGATCTCTGGGAGCCTGCTCTGCAACGCAGGCTTGAGGATGGACATCAATGCTGGTCAGATGGTGATGTCCAAGAAAGGAACATACTTCGGGAAGGCTTATCAAACCGAAGGCATGTTTAAAATTCAGCTTGTTAACCAGTTTGAAGACATTAATGCAGTTACATTTTCTGATTATTCTCTTGAGTTATGGCATAATAGACTAGGACATGTTCATTGTAAAAGAATTAACAAAATGTCTAGTCTAGGACTTATCTCCAAATGTGGGGGTAAGCTAGAGAAGTGTGAGGTGTGTGCTCAGACGAAGATCACAAGGAAACCCTTTCATCGGGTCAATCGAAGCACAGATCTTCTAGAGTTGGTGCACTCCGATATCTGTGACTTCAAACATTTCTCCACGAAGGCCGGGATAAAGTATTTCATAACCTTCATCGACGACTTCTCAAAATACGCGTTCGTCTACTTGCTCAAGTCTAAAGACGAAGCCTTCGAGAAGTTCAGAGAGTTCAGGGCCGAAGCTGAACGGCAGACTGGACAACAACTCAAGAGGTTAAGGAGTGATCAAGGTGGGAAGTACAGGTCTCATGAATTCGTATCGTTCTGCAGAGAATATGGAATCATATGCGAGACTACTGCTCTATATTCTCCTCAATCTAACGGAGTAGCGGAGAGGAAGAACAGAACGTTGACAGAAATGATGAACTCTATGCTGCTAACCGCGGGTCTTCCTAAATGCTACTGGGGAGAAGCTGCATTGACGGTCACTTTTATTCTAAATAGAGTGCCACATGCAACTTCGGACGTAACTCCTCATGAACTCTGGTTCAAAGTCAGACCTAACTTGAATGTCATTCGAGTGTGGGGGTGTCTGGCGTATGTGAAACTCCCAGATCTGAAGATTCAGAAGCTAGGGACAAGGACTACGAAGGCGATCTTCTTGGGGTACGCCGAGAAGAGTGATGCTCGGAGATTTCTTGATATTGAGTCAAATCATATCATCGAATCTCGCGATGCTGAATACTTTGAAGACAAGTTTGCAAAAGACAAAAACATTGTTCTTTCGAACATTCCGGAAAATGTTGGAGGTGCAAATGAGACTGAAATCTCATATGAGCCAGTAGTCCAAGAAGAAGCTGTTGTTGAGGAAACAACTCCTATACCAGAACTCGCAGAGCCGTCAGCTAAGCGAGCGAGAAGACCGAAAGACTTCGGAGATGACTTTGTCACCTATCATGTGGAAGCAGATCCGCTTACCTATGATGAGGCGATGAAGACCAGAGATGCTATCTTCTGGAAGGAGGCAGTGAATGACGAGTTTGACTCTATCACCTCCAACAACACATGGGTGTTGGTAGATCTACCTGAAGGAGAAAAGCCCATCGGATGTAAATGGATCTTCAAGAAGAAGATGAAGGCAGATGAAAATATTGACAAGTTCAAGGCCAGGCTGGTAGCCAAGGAATTTTCTCAGAAACAGGGGATAGACTACTTTGACACGTACGCTCCAGTAGCCCGGATGACCACCATCAGGATGTTAATCGCTCTAGCAGCTATACATAAGTTGGTGATACATCAGATGGATGTAAAGACCGCATTCCTGAATGGGGAGCTGACCGAAGAGATTTACATGCAACAGCCAGATGGATTTGTCGTCAAAGGTCTTGAAGACAAAGTCTGCAAGTTGGTGAAATCATTGTATGGTTTGAAGCAAGCTCCCAAGATGTGGCATGAGAAGTTTGACAAAGTTATTAAGTCAAACGGCTACAGAGTCAGCGAGACGGACAAATGTGTTTACACAAAGTTCGCTGATGGAAGAGGAGTCATCGTTTGTCCGTACGTGGACGACATGCTAATCCTAGGTACGGATATAGGCTATGTCACAGAGACAAAGAAGTTCCTCTCAACCAAGTTTAGTATGAAGGACTTGGGGGATGTAGATGTCATCTTGGGCATAAAGATCATCCGGACAGACACTGGAGTAGCGCTGTCACAATCTCACTACATTGAGAAGATGCTCACACGCTATGGGTATAAGGATCTTCCAGGGATCGATACGCCATACAGGTGTGATCAGAAGCTGAAGTCAAATTCAAGGGAAAGCGTCAGGCAGCTGGAGTATTCTAGCGTTATCGGAAGTTTGATGTACGCAACCACTGCCACAAGACCTGACATAGCTTTCGCCGTGGGAATGCTGAGTCGGTTCACAAGCAACCCAGGGGTTGAGCACTGGAAAGCTGTGAAACGGGTGATGAGATATCTCAAGAAAACTCAGACATATGCACTGTACTACAACGGGTATCCGACAGTAGTGGAAGGCTTCAGTGATGCTAGCTGGTGTTCAGAGGTGGAAAGCGAGAGATCCACAGGTGGATATGTCTTTTCCTTGGGTGGAGCAGCTATATCGTGGAAGTCGAAGAAGCAGACTATACTCTCTCGTTTCTCCATGGAATCTGAATTCTATGCACCTGAAACTGCAGCAGATGAAGCAGAATGGCTTCGAGAGCTCATGTATGATCTTCCAGTGGTTGGGGCTCAGATACCGGTGATACCGATATACTGTGACAACCAGGCGACTGCGGCGGTGGCATCAAATGACCTCTTCAACAGAAAGAAGAGGACTGTGCGGTTGAAGCACAGGGCAGTACACGATCTTATCAAAAGAGGTGTAATTGCAGTGGTTGATGTTCGGAGTCAAAAAAATCTGGCAGATCCGTTCAGAAAGGGCCTCAAGCGCCAGTTGGTCGATGACACAGCATGTAAAATGGGCTTGAAGGCATTCTGATAGTGTGTCTTTGTAATCCTACCATAAAGTTTTATGCTATTAGTTCAAAGAAAAATCTACTAGGCATCTAACTTTTGGTTCAAAGGAGGATCACTGACTGGGAAACTATCAGGTAACAATGGGTACTTGTTCTCTGGAACATGGAAGGGATACGGACCCATAACCACTGTTGTCTACTATGTATTTTTCTGCGGAAAAACAGATCCTGTGGAAGGTTGGCTTAAACGCCTTAATAAGTTCTCAGGCAGAGTGAATGCTTGGTGTGCTTTACAGAAAGCACGGTAGAGCAGCACTACAAGGAGTGAATCTCCATGCTACAGTGGGGTGACTCCACCATGAGGTTCCCAGGTAGGGGTAATGCCTCGGCTTTGCAAGCCAAGTCACAGCGGCGTAGCACCGCAAATAGGCAGGTAGCCTAATGCTGTATGACGTAATTAAAGAGTTATAGACAGCACTACAAAGGGGAGGATGGCCCCATGTTACAGTGGCACGACACCACGATGAGGTACCCAGGTAGGGGTAAAGCCTCGTCATTGCAAGCCATGTCGTTGCGGCGTAACACCGCAAGGAAGCCTTAGGCTTCATGCTGGGTAGTTTGGCACTACAAAGAGGCTTGTGACCTCATGCTACAGTAGTATGACACTACGATGAGGTTCCCAGGTAGGGGTAATGCCTCGGCTTCAGGCCATGTCATAGCGGCGTAGCACCGCAAGGAAGCGCAAGGCTTCATGCCATATCTCTTTAAATAAAGAACTTACCTATAGTGTATGGAAAGAGATATCAGGCCGTCTCTTGAGGGTAAATTTGTAGACGCCCAAAATTATACACTGAAACCAGGCTGACACAGGGCCTTTAATGTGCAGCCAGAAGCACACGTAACTACACTTTGTGAGTGGAAAGAATTACAATTGTGGTGCAGAATTCAAGGTGTAGTCCATTCTTGTATCACATTATTATTTAACCCATGCGGGAAGATTCAAGTCGTCGGCGACATCTATCCTAATGTAAAATGGACAGTTACTGTGGGGAACGCTCAACCCTGGACATATATATATGTTGTGATATGTGGGGGATTGTTGGTGCTTTCTTTACATGGAGAGAGCTTGCTCTCAACATGCCTTGTAAAATTATAGTTCCACATCAGAAATGCACCATGAGTTATCTCAACATATATACTTGGTTGTGTTGTTGAGAGATGCACATGGGGTGGTGACCCTAAGGAGGGAACCATGTAGGAGATTTTACTAGGAGGTAAGAATAAGGCTCCAAGGATTAAGCATTAATGCTTTTGTCATTCTCTTGGATTAATTCCACTTGGAGCTAAGCCCCAACGGGGCTTAGCGACTCGGACTCGGACTCGGACACGGACTCGGGCTCATGGGCTCATGAGGCGTAATGTGGCATTTTGTTGGCGCACTTTGCACTTAGCACGCCAGCAGTCATACGGTCTTTATGCGGCTCATATGCGGCCATGCGGTCTTATGCGGCTCATATACGGTCCATGCGGCTCATGCGGTCCATACGGCTCATGCGGCTCATGCGGCTCATGCGGCACATGCGGTCCATGTGGCTCATGCGGTCCATGCGGCTTATGCGGTCCATGCGGCTAGTAGGCTCATGCGGCCAGGCTGCTGCTGCTGCCGCATGGAGTGATCCGCTGACTGTGCAGATTACAAATCAGTTATGGAAAGGCTGAATCAATGCGATTAAATCAGATCCTATCTTTGTGGGATTTGAATTAATTCAGATCCTATCTTTGTGGGATTTGAATTAATTTTGTGGGATTTGAATTAAATCTCGTTGCTATCTTTTGGGATTTGATTCAATCTTTCCATAACTGAAGAGGCGGTTAGGGTTTCCACCCTCTCTCTATAAATACTCTCTTCTGGCCTCCTTTCTGACTACTACGAAAATTACAAGTTAGAAAAGGAGAAAGAGAGAGAGAGTTGCTGCCGCCATTGCAAGTCAATCCGAGGAGTCTGAACAGAGGTGACTTCGAGCGTTCCACAAGTTCTTCAACTTGCTGGTTCCTGGAAGCAGATCGTGTGGGGGCGAATCTTGCTTTGAGCAACGGTGTTTTGACACCCCAGCATTGTTCTTCTTCTCATCTCTCTCTAGATTTATTGTAACTCGTTCTGTCCCAATTGCAACACGTTTGCAAGGAAGAACTAGAGATCTTCTCTTCTTTTTTTCCCTCCTTCAGATTGTAATTTGGCTATTTGATTTATTGTACCATCGTAGATCTTGAGTTTGATCACCGCAAAATTTTGTGTGACATCTCAGATCTCGATTGCATTTGTTTTTCATCTTTGATCAAGCCCCGGGAATAACATAAACTATATATTTTGGTTTATTTGTATATATGGTTCTTGGATGTTTGTGGTGTACAAACTGCGTATTTGTCAATATAAAGGTTATTTGTATTATAGTTCTTGGATGTTCTTCATTTATGTTAATATTATATGTGTATTTGTTCAGTAACATGCAAAGGGAAGCATATAATATATAATAATAAACATAATTTTATACCAAAAATCATATAAACTATGCAAAACATTTTACAATGATATAGTAATAGCTAAAGATTACCTATGGTGACCAGAATTATTGTCTAGACGACCAATAATAGTCACAATATGCTACCTTTGACGGTCAATAATGGTTTTCACATACTACATATTGCGACCAATCATAGTTGTTACAATGTCTTTTGCAACCGATAATAGTCGCTACAGACTACCTTTGGCGGTCAATAATAGTCTCCATACACTACCTATTGAGACCATTCATAGTTGCCACAAAGTGCTTTAGGCTACCAATGATAGCCGCCATATATTACCTATTACGTCCAATCATAGTCGCCCCAAACAATCTTGGGGGACCAATGATAGTCGCCACAAACTACTTATTGCAACCAAATGTAGTCGCCACAGACTACCTATGCCAACCATTTTAGTCGGCAAAGGTATTAATGCGCCCCTTCCTCCAAAAAAATTCTGCAACCTAAGGCGACAAAGCCTTCATGGCCAAAACTTTGGAACAACAAAGACATTTTTCTCGCAAAAGTGTAGTAGCCAAAGATCTTTTACGACAAAAATGCTTAATTAGTCGTCCTTGACTTTGGGTCAAGAGCCTGAGGCGACGATGCTTGCAACCAAGAAATTTGGTGGTGATAAACTTTGGACAACTAATTTTGCATTTAGGCGACAAAAAATGATTGGTCGCTTAAAGCCTTTATCCTAGTAGTGGGCCTCGCGATCTGGAAGCATCAAGTGAATCTAATAGCTGACAAGAGAAATATTATACCATGATCTGGAAGCTAGGATCTAGGACGAAATCCGAAATGAAGAAAGCTAGGACATGTCCTCACCTAGGACAACTAGGGCGACTGCATAGAGCCCACGAACCAGAAGGACAAAAATAAAATAAAAAATAAACATAATTCAATGTAGAGATTGGCAAAAAAAATCAATGAGGCAAAGAAACCAAATAGACATGAGGTACTTTTTTTTTCCTTTGTCTGAGATTTTGTCCCAGTAGATTTTTTTTCGACAAGATTTTAACGAGTTCTTAAAAGTACAAAAAATCAATCTATAAAAAAAAAATATTTTTAATAATTAGACGCGTGAATAATGGTACATTTTAGATTTTTGCCATGAGCCTTCAAATAGTTTGGACCCTCCTGGATGAACGTATGAATGAATTTGCATATTTTCTTTAAAAATAAGTGGAATATCATGAAAAAAAATCCTAATTAATAAATAAATATAAGTCAATGGTCTTCCATTTATAAAGTTTATTTCGTGAAATGTACAGGTCCGCAAGTGAGATTGTAGCTCATACACAAAGCGTGGTTCACGTGAGGACTTGGACGGATCCAAAAGAGTGGATTTCAAATAAATGTGGCACACATGCGGCGCGTGTGTATCACGTGATACGTCCCTAGAATCGATTTGGCGCTTTCCTGATTTTTTTTTTGCAACGATAACAACGGGGGACATAAAAGAAATCAATTTTGGACTATTAGAGGTTGTGGGAAAATGTGTTTCGAGTTTTTTGACTTGTTTATACATGATAAACATTGAGGGAGATATGGGAACATGGGTTTAGACCAAGAATGTTAAAGGATCTCCAATCCTATTATCTTGTTTTGGATTGTGATTCCTATATGGTATGAGACACAAAACAATATCTTTTTTATGTGGCAAGATGATATTCACACAAGAGAATGAGATAAAAAAATATTTTTAATACAAGAGTTTGATAAGACAATAAATTTTTTTTTTTCCAACTTCAAAGCCAACTTTTCCACTTCTTCCTTTTTTTTATAAATATTTTTATTTATAATTGATGATGTGGAAGTAAAGCATTGTGAAGTCTATTGTCTCGATCTAGACAACCAACTTCACATTGTCTTTGACATGTCATTGCCATGTCAACTTCACAATTTATTTCACATTTGTATTGGAGAATAAATTTTGAAATAAGAAGTGGTGATTCTTATGTGGCAACCATTTTTTTCCAACTCACAATGGGTTGCTAGACATGATATAGTTAACATGTATATTGCAATATTTATTATAGTAAATTGAAATCTAGCATTTAGTTATAATTTTATTATATTTTTTTTTTTTTTGTAAATGAATAAAAATTGTATGTAATATATATATATATATATATATATATATATATATATATATATATATATATATATATTGATTTTTTTTTTTTGTGTCCTTTTTACTAGAGCTTAGGCACGTGCGCCTCAGGAGGGGTTCGAACCCGGGCCTCCCGCCCGGAGACCCTCGTCACTACCAACAGGCCACGACCCCGCATATATATATAATTAACAAACTCAAAACGATTAATCCGACTAGTTTTCGACTAGTCTTCGATTAATCTCTAGTCCCCGCAAACCGATTAGTAGTCGACTAGCAATTTTTACAACCCTGACAATTAGAAAGTTTAGACCCTAGATTTTTATTATTTGTTTTATTTTTTCTATTATACTCTCCTTCCATGCTTGACAATGAAACCTCCATATAGAATAGGGAGTGTATAATGGAAAAAATTAATCAAACAATAAAAATTCAGGGTTTAAACTTTTTAATTGAATAAGTCAGAACTTAAATTGTAAGCTTGTATAAAATCGAGGGTGTAAACTCTAATGAGCACTAAATTTTACTTAGATTTTGTTTCTATATTTAGGATTTTCCATGCTTCTACAGGTAGTCGACCGATACATAACGAAATCAAAATTGAAAAAATACGTCATGCTTAATCACGTTGAACAATATCGAGTGAATGTGATTTATCAAGTTGAGACGGTCCGGGTCATCTCTAATTTTGGGGATGTTTGGGAAGAGGTTATATTAGATGTTTCCGGTCCTAATTGAGTAGATAGAAGTCTAGTCTTTGACAAAAGCTTTGCAACTCTCAGAAAGAGGAAAAATGAGATTTGGGGAGAGTTTTTGAAAGATTCAGAGGAATTCTATTTGGAGGAGATCTGCATCGGCTCGTCCTCGAGAATTGGTAACTAGTATTTTATCAATGGTAATCTAATATCATTCATTAAATAGTTGTGGTGGATTCATTCTTGAACAGGTGGAAGAAGTTGGAGAGAAGTCGGTATATTCCTTTATTCTATTCATTTGAACTTTTTCAGGTTATACTTCGATTGTTCTGTGATTTTTTTTTTTAATGTTTACATAAAGTTCTGTAGAAAATAATAATGTCTTGTTATTATTAATTGAAGATGATTACAATATATATACTTTCTACACTATTGGACTTATGGGCCATATTTACATTAGCGACATAAATATAATCTAACACCCCCCTCAAGTTGGAGCATGCAAGTCACAAATGTCCAACTTGCGAAGTAAAGAATCAAACACATGCTTCCCAAGGGGCTTAGTGAAGATGTCAGCCAGTTGGGAAGAGGTAGGAACATGCGAGGCTATTACGGTGCCATCTCTAATAGCATTGTGAACAAAATGCAAGTCCACCTCAATATGCTTACTGCGCTCATGAAATACCGGGTTCTGAGCCAGGTGCAGGGCTGACTGACTGTCACAATGCACCTGTATAGCAGACTCCTGACGAACGCCCAAACACACCAATAACTCCTTCAACTATTTCAACTCACAAACAAGCGCAGCAAGAGATCGGTATTCAGCTTCAGCGGAAGATCGTGAAACAGTTGGTTGCTTCTTGGTCTTCCAAGAAAAATGAGACCCCCTAGAAATACCAACCAGCCTGTAACAGAGCGGCGAGTCAAGGGACAACTGGCCCAGTCTGAATCACACCAACCAGAAAGACGGAGATCACAATCAGCTTTCAAAAGAATACCCTGTCCCGGTGCATTTTTGAGATATCTGATAACTCTCAAAGCTGCATGACAATGATCTTGTCGAGGCTCCTGTAAGAATTAAGACAATATATGCACGGCATAGGCTAATCAGGACGAGTAAATGATAAATAAATCAACCTCCCAACCAGCCTCCTATAAGTGTCAGCATTCGCCATCTTTGGACTAGTCGATTCTGGCAGCTTGTGATTTGGCTCCATGGGAAAGCCGGTAGGTCGAGATCCCATCAAGCCACATTCTGAAATGATGTCCAAAGCATACTTCTTTTACTACTAAAATATCAACAAATAGCGACGTATATTAGCGACGGCAAGAAAATACGTCGCCAGTAGCGACACCTATATAAGCACGTCGCAAAACGTCGCTCACCAGCGACGTTCTGCGACATCAATTTTTTACGTCGCTGAATAGCGACGTTCCGCGACATAATATAAATATATGTCGCCACATTGCGACGTTTAGCGACGTCATAAAGTGACGTCGCTAAGTTATTTTACTTAGGGCACGCCGCTGCCTTCTTTCCCCCCACTCTCACTCGAAAATCCCAAAATTCTCATTTTCTCCCGCCCCCAACCCCCCCGGCGACTCCCTCCCCCTCTGTGACTCCCTCCCCCTCCGGCGACCCACTCCCCCCCCCCCCCGACGACTCCCTCCCCCTCCGGCGAGCTCCTCCTCCTCGAGATCCTCCTCCTCGAGCTCCTCCTCCCCCAATCCGAGCTCCTCCTCCTCTTCCTCAGGTAAACCCTAACCTAAGTCCTCTCCCTCCTCCTCCTCCTCTCCCATGGACACACACACACACACGGACACACGGACACACATCGTGTCCCCAAAGACTTGTGCCCATTGGATTCGTGTCCCCAAAGACTCGTGCCTATTGGATTCGTGTCCAGTTTTGGATATGTTGAGTTTGGTTTGTTTTTGGACACATGGTGTCGAGTATTTGGACACGAGTTTGGTTTGGACACATGGTGCAGGTCTTAGGCCTGTACAGGCAGCAGGCAGGAGACAGTGGTTTTGGGGTGTGTGTGTTTGTATAGGTAATAAGAAAGGGTTTTCATATGTGTGAGTAATAGGACGAGCAGTGTTCAGGATCAGTCAATAGGGTATAGGTAATGGCAGTGGATTGGTGAGCCAATATAGGTAGGTAGTAAGGTATTGTGTAATATGAGGTATAGATATATGTAAAGTATAGAGTATAGTATGGAAAAGGTTTAGGAATACCTAGATACTAGAGTATGGAAAAAAGGTTGATACCTAGACAATGGTATAGATGGAAAAGTGTAGTTAATAGGAAGTGGTATATAGAGTAAGTCAAGATATAGATAGGGTTAATTGGCTTATAATCTATATACATAGAGTATAGGGTTTAACGGGGTAAATTAAGATAATGACTATTTTTCAATATATGAGTTAAATATCTTAAGATATAGTTATAGTTAGGATTTTATGGTTGGTAATGGTTAGAAATAGTAGAATTAGACTAGTTTTGACCTTGGTTGACCACAGTTAATTATTTTGATCAAAAGTTAACCAAAAGTCAATCGTCGCCTAGTTTTGACTAGAACTTGACCGAAGTTGACCAATTGACCTAGTTTGACCAGAGTATTGACTTGGGTTGACCCAGGGTTGACCAAGTTTGACTTTGACCTTGTTTGACTTTGTTTGAGTTAGTACAACCTAGTTTGACCTAGATTGCATATCATTGTTATTAGTAACTGTCCGCTACTAATGTGTCCCTAATAAGACATAATATACGAATTTGTGCCTGTTGGATAATGTGTGTCCATCTTTGCAGAATTATTTCCAAATAGATATGAATTACTACTTGCGAAATCGTTCATGGATGTACAATCGTCGTCCTGATGATATGTGTGGTGTGCGGGATGAATACATAGCGGGAGTAAAGCAGTTCCTGCAGTTTGCTAAGGCGTTCCCTCAGTACATGGACGGCACCAAAATTAAGTGTCCGTGTGTGAAATGTCATAACGTGAAATATTATCCAGAAGTGGAAGTGACATATCATTTGTACTCGAGGGGTTTCACGCCTAATTACTATCAGTGGACCGTACACGGAGAACTTGTGTCTTTAGCATCAGAGCCGGAGCCTTATGTTGAGCCATATATGCATGCGGGACCTAATTTTGTTTCAGATAATCATGCATACGACGACGGGTGTGTGAACATGGTTTTCGACGCTGCGGGGCCTAGTTTCGTTCATGATGCACCTGAGGAGGCACCGAACGCCGATGCTGCACAGTTCATGGAGTTGCAAGAGAATGCAAGGACTCCATTGTATCCTGGTTGTGAGGATTATTCACCGTTGGAGGTGGTTACAAGACTGTTGAGCATTAAGTCAGATTTTAACATGTCGCAAGAATGCTACAACCGAGTGTTAGAGTTGATTATAGAGATCTTGCCGGCGGGTGCTAAGTTGCCTAAAGACTTCTACCTGTCTAAGAGGATGGTGAGATCGCTCTGGATGGGATACGAGAAAATCGATTCTTGTCGCAATGGGTGCATGCTGTACTACAAAAACGACAAGGACGCAGATATGTGCAGATTTTGTGGTGCTGATCGCTACAAGACAACTAGTACAGGAAGGTCTACCGGTGCAAGAAGACCGACCGATTCAATGCACTACTTGCCTTTAACGCCGCGGTTGTAAAGATTATTTATGGTGAAAGAGACGGCCGAAAATATGAGTTGGCACATGCGAGAACAAATTGAAGGAGTGTTGGATCACCCATCCGATGGAGAAGCGTGGAAGCACTTTGATCGAGTGTATCCCGATTTTGCTTCAGATCCGCGTAATGTCAGGTTGGGACTATCTTCTGACGGTTTTACTCCTTTTGGTCTTTCGGGATCCCAGTATTCGTGCTGGCCTGTGATTGTCACTCCGTATAACCTACCGTCTTGGATGTGCATGAAGACTCAGTACATGTTTCTAACCGTTATAATTCCTGGTCCGAACAATCCCAAGAGGAACATTGACGTGTACTTACAGCCTTTGATAGATGAGTTGAATCAGTTATGGGAAGTAGACGCTAACACGTACGATGTTTCCAGGAAGCAGAATTTTCAGATGAAGGCAACCCTTATGTGGACCATCAACGACTTTCCGGCCTATGGAATGTTATCTGGATGGAGCACTCATGGCCGTCTCTCATGTCCGTATTGCATGGACCGTAGTAAGGCTTTCCGCTTGAAATACGGAGGAAAACCGTGCTTCTTTGATTTTTATCGGAAATTTCTGCCAAAAGATCATCCGTTCAGAAGGAACAGGAATGCATTCCGTGCCGGCGTTGTAGAGAAGGGTGATCCACCGCCAAGGTGGTGCGGAGCCACGATATGGGAGAAGGTTAAAGATTTTCCAAGTGCTATCGAAGATCCTACAACTGGGTACAAGTGTGATAGATTTGGTAGAGATCATAACTGGACAAAGAGGAGCATATTCTGGGATCTGCCATACTGGAGTACCAATCTGATCAGACATAATCTTGATGTCATGCATATTGAGAAGAATGTGTTTGATAACATAATTAATACTGTGATTGACGTAAAGGGAAAAACGAAAGACAATCCCAAGGCCAGGTTGGACTTAGAAGAAATATGCAAACGTCCTGCGTTGCATTTGATACAGCAGAATGGAAAACAGTTCCTGCCGAAGTCAATTTTCTCGCTGGACAAGGAGGATAAAGTGAGACTTTGTCGGTGGATCCAGGGCCTAAAATTTCCAGACGGATATGTGTCAAATCTGAGAAGATGTGTCGATCCGAAGGAAAATAAATTGACGGGTATGAAGAGCCACGATTGTCACGTATTCATGGAGAGGTTAATTCCGATTGCATTTCGAGAATTCTTACCGCAGGCAGTTTGGGATCCATTGACGGAGCTTAGCATATTCTTCAGGGATCTTTGTTCTAAGAAATTGCTCGTTGATCGTCTAGAAAAGCAAGAGAAGGACATTGCGGTAATACTATGCAAGCTAGAGAGGGTGTTTCCTCCTGGATTCTTCGACTCTATGGAGCATTTGCTAATTCATCTATCCTATGAGGCACGTGTTGGTGGACCCGTCGAATATCGATGGATGTACCCGTTCGAGCGACATTTGAATCACCTAAAAAGAAAGGTGAAAAATAAGGCACGGGTCGAGGGTTCTATTTGTGAAGCCTATGTTCTCGAGGAGATTACAAATTTTTGTTCGATGTATTTCAAGCCTCATGTTGCAACTAATAGAACGAGAGCTTCCAAAAACGACGAGGAAGATCATGAAAGTAATGATACAATACTGAAGGTATTCAATACTCCAGGAAAGCCATCGGGTAAGATGAAGAAGAGATATCTGAACGATGATGAGCTAAGGGCTGCGCAGGTGTATATATTACTCAACTGTGACGAGGAGCAAGTAGAAAAACTGGAGGGGTAAGTAAATAATACGTCTACATTATTTTAATAGTGTTGAGAATGATACTATTATATTAATTTTTTGATGTTGTTTTCAGCATATTTAATGATGATGTGAGGTCAGGTAGGCCATACATAACAGAAGAAGAACTAGAAGAAGAAATGAGGTGTTATTTTCCATCATGGTTGAGTGCATATGTAAGACTTGAGAACTCTGTAATGACCTTTCTGTATATGCACTTGATTGAGAATGAGCTTAATTGCTTCTTTCGTGGTATTTAGGTCGATCGTCCATACGCAAGACTTGAGAATGAGTCAATCAGAACGCTAGCCAAGGGACCAATTTATGCTGCAAAAATATGGCCAAGCTACTGTGTTAATAGGTTTAGGTTCAAGTCAACAACTTGCCCGATCAGAGACAACTTTGTGGATCTTGACTCCACCAAAAATAGCTGTTTGTGTATCAGATCTTCGAACTACAAAGATGTTGATGCGGGCAACGATTTCTATGGCGTTCTACGGGAGATCGTGGAGCTAACATATAGTTATGGAATAGAGCCTGCTAATATTGTGTTATTCATGTATGATTGGTTCGATCCGATTGAAGGTCAAGGTTGGAAAGTAGACAAGCACGGTCTTGTTGATATAAACTATCGGCGTCGATATCAAGCCTATGAACCATTTGTCCTATCAAGTCAGGCTCAGCTCGTGTACTTCATAAGTTATCCTAAACGGGGAACAACAAGGTCGGACTGGTGGGCAGTATGCAAGACCAAAGCTAGAGATACCTTTGAGGTTGACGATATAGCTTATCAACAGGATGAACTACCTCTTGTAACAAATATTATAGAAGTGGACACGACAGAAGTTCCTCATTACACATCTAATTGTGTAGAAGAAGTAGAATTATCTGAAGAGGAAGATGCAGATGAAAGTGAAGATGTAGAGAAGGAAGAAAAGAAGAAAAAGATGAGCTAAACGAACTAGATGAGTCTGCATCAGAAGAGGATTAAAATCTGTGATGTCTATCATATAAATATGTATTTTTGTAATAATAAATCTGTGACACTTTAGTGACGTCTATCATATAAATATGTATTTTTGTTTTATTGTCATATGTTATTGTTATATGTTATTATCAGGTATGGCTGGACGACGCGGAGCATTTCGTATCCGGCAGCCCCGTCAGCCTCGGCATGGGAATGGAGAGGGCAGTTCCGTACCCTCATCCTTATCTCTGAGTACGCCATTGTACCATTCTGTTCCTGGTCCAGTACCGGGACAGGGCAGTTCCAGCAGGTTGCCGACTCCTCCCTCGTCGTCCAGCCTTCCTGATCCCGCGTCCAGCAGGTTTTTGACTCCTCCCTCGTCGTCCAGCCTTCCTGATCCCACGTCTAGCATCCCTGATCCCCCGTCCAGCATTCCTCCAGTCGACGGCTCTATGGGGGGAGCCGACGCCGAGAATATGGAGGACGGCGATCAGACTGATCCTGCCCAGGCAGGAGATGAGAGCGACCCTCCATGCGCTCCCCCGAACGAGACGCGTATGGAGATTTGGACGGACGGGCCTATGAAGTAAGTTAATTAATTAATATATATTTCTCAAATGATTATATGTACATATATATTCATGAAAAATTATTATTGTATAGATATCGGCCTTCTGTAGTACAGAGACAGCTGGGGACATTTGTGAGGCAGAACTATGGTGGGGCTTGGATTAACTACTCTGATGCTCCCGCAGATAGGAAGGCCTTTTGGTTCGCCCACTTCAAGGTAAAATTTTTTTTTAAATTTTAATAATCATTTGTGTATATTATACAACTTTTGTATTTTACTTCTTGTAGAGGACCTATTTCTATCCACCACACCGGACGACGAGGATCGAGGGCCAATTTTCTGCCGTCGTAGCCAAGCTCATCCGTGATGCGATCGACGACCAGAAGCGTCGTGATATCTCCGGAAGGCCGATCCAGGGTTGGATTACGCCAGAGCAGTGGACTGCGATGAAGGCTAGATTCAGCTCTCGCAGTTACCAGGAGCGGTCTGAGAAGGCCAAGGTGGCACGGTCGAGCGCCGGTAAGTGGCGTGGTGGCTCCATTCCGATGACGGAGCATTTTCGTCGTCTGGTACATTTCCTATGACGGACATTAATTTATATATAGTTCGATAGAATATCTAATACTAATAATAGATAATATATTTTAACAGGTCAAGAAGGGTGAGGACCCGAACATGGTGACCGTCTTCCTGGTCACCCATCGGAGGGCTGGGGAGTTCATTGACGAGAGGGCGACGCAGGCATATGTACGTTCTATTCTTTATATTAACTGACTATAATTTAGAAAACAGGAAAATAGATATCAATATAGACTTTAGTAAACACTTACACGTTAGCAAACATGTTCTAGGCCGAGTTTGTTCGGCTACAGAAGGAGGCGGCTGATGCTGCTGCTGTTGCTAGTGCGCAAGCAGAGAGAGTGGCTGGTACTTCCTCCCAGCCGCCTGCATAGCCATCTTCGGACGAGCTCTGGATGACCGCCGTTGGCGGTCTTCAGAAGGGTACGTACTACGGTACGGGATCCTACGGCGCGTATTTGGCTTCGGAGTCATCCTGGGCCCCCTCTGTCAATGCGCAGTCTCCGGCTACGCAGGCGTCGTCACAAGCTGAGGATGTTCGTCGTCAGATCGAGGAGCTACGTCGCGAGTTGCAGCAGCAGATTTCTGATACGGTCGAGCGACGAATCGACCCTCCGATCGTCACCGGACGATTTGATGCGGTCGAGCACAGTATACAGGAGCTGATGAGTCTGTATCTGGCTGTAGCTGCCAACTTGCAGACGCTCACCGAGTCTACGCAGCGCACAGAGCATAGACAGGTCGAGCTGGAGGGAGCGCAGAGGAGCATGTCTGCCTTACTCGTTGACTATACTGATAGGGTGGTGAGTACCCTTAATGCGCATGGTGAGAAACTGCGGTCGCTGGAGCAGATACGTCCTCCCGATCCATCGACGGCGCCGACTCCAGACATTGCACTGCCTCCTACTGTCCCTACGGTGCAGCTCACTCAGGAGCAGTATGAGTACATGCTATCCCATATGCCTGACTACAGGGGTCCGTAGTAATTTTATTGGTTTTTTTATGAGTTGTATGTATTGGCCCTATAGGCAAATTGTTTATTGGTTCTATTTGTTGGTACACTTGGTGGGAGACTTTTTTTCATCTTCCATTTTTATTTGACTCTATTGGATGTTTGTGAGGATGTGTGTCTGTGATATTTACTTTGCACTGCCTCCTATTTTTATTTGGTTATTTACTTTGTGATATCTGCGACGGGGATGACAAATATACCTACGCTGGGTTATAAGCGATGATCTGATATACAAAGGAGGTGCTGCCGAAATTTTAAAAAAAAATATTGTGTATTTTTGTTATGATGTGTGTCTGTGTTTACAGTGAATGTGAAATGCAGTGTTCGGAACCATCGACAGTTTCGATTACTGTTGTGTATGTTATCTTGGATAGAAATAGCAACAGTTCAGGGTGCACTTCTGAGAGCTTCATTTTCACGTCCTTCACTTTCTCGGGACGTCGTAAAGGTTCCCGAGAAGGTGAAGGACGTGAAGAGGAAGCTCTGAGAAGTGCACCATGAACTGTTGCTCTTTCTATCCAATATAAAACATAGAACAGTAAGCGAAACTGTCGATGGTTCGAACACTGCACTTCACACACACTGTACACACAGACACACAGCATAACAAAAATAGATATTTTATTTTTTTAAATTTTTTTAATTATTGCGACGTATAGCGACGTTCTACGACAGACTGCGACGGATGGTAGACGTCGCTATACGTCGCTCATTAGCGACGTTACGTCGCTAGACGTCACTAATTTACGTCGCTACATAAGTCGGTAGGCGTCGCTAATCTGCCCACGTGGCTGCCATGCCAGGTCATCATATATAAAGTTTACTGCGTCACAAGTGGTCGCTTTACGTCGCAGGTTTGGCGACGTATGACTACTGTCACGCCCCAGAACCAGAATACTGGAGAGCGGGGGCAGACATAGCCAGCTACGTATATTGAAATAGAATACATCTCAACTATACGGTCACGGCTGTCTAGTTATGAGGGTTTACTACAAGCCAGCAGTCTCTTAAGGTCAAGCCTATTGTCTCAATCTCAAGCAATTTACAGAGTTACAAGATGTTAGAGCATCAAATATATATATAAGGCGTCCCAAATATTACATATTAGATGATCATGAAGCTAGTCGTACAAAATGATAGGACTAGCAAGAGTTCAGTCATACATGATCAACCCTAGGATTTGTTAATCATGTTTACAGCCCGTAGGCAGACAGTAAGTAAATGTGCATCGAGCTAACAGGTGCTCGTCGGCTAAACGCCTCAAAAGAATAAATTTACATTTAAGTGGGTGAAACAAAAAAGGAAAACCCACTCGTAGCCCGGGTTCCGTCTAGTTGTCACCATTGGGCTGGAAGCTTGGTAGATCCTCGGGAGCTGCTCCGAAATCTGGCCACACAAAACCAGCTGGGTCAAACCCCAGAAAGAGCAAGTGCCACAAAGGAGGCCACAAATAAGAACAAAAGCCAGCATATCAGAACATAAAAAATAAAAGAAGTACAAGTAGTAAGGTACACAGGGCGATAAACGACTAGGGACGTGGAACCATTCCGGGAGCCAGGTTACAATCCTTAAACCAGACAAGGACCGGGGTTGTAACCCTTCGCCTGAATAGCTCACTGTCTCTACTCATTTATCGTTAAGATAAGTAAAACAAACATGCTCAGGAGATAGCAGGTACTGGAGCTAGACAAGACTTAGACAGGGCTGGACACCATTCATTCACAATCGGCCAAGCAAGTACTACGGCTTACTACTTTAACTAACTAGGGTTATCACAAGCCTTAATTACTAACAAGATGCAAGTGAGAAACTCCCAGTCCCAAGCCCTGCAGACTATCCAGTTATCCTTCCGCGGGTTGAGAGTTATAGGTGGGTACATTGCCCGGGAGACAAATGTACCCTTAGGTGACTTAGAGGGTGCAACACATGACAGTGTGCTGGAAATGTGCTCTACTCGTCGGCAAGCTACAAGTCCATTAAAGCGCCCAGATAACGAGATTGCCTGTGACTGGAAATTCTCCATGTTCTAGTTTGATCTAATAATTAGCCTAATCCAATTTAGCGCGAGTCCCTGGCCGTGGTACCCAGGAAGTCACGTCCTAGACATGATGCAAGACAAGACAAGTGGATTGTGCAAACAAGCAAGCAGGAACACCCACGGTGTCAAGGCAAGTCAAGTTAAGTTATCAAGTCAAGTCAAGTCAAGAGTGCGCCGCCACGGGCCACTATCAAGTTATCAAGGTAAATCATGTCAGGGTACTTGTCAGGGGTACGCCACGACGGGCCACTATCAAGTCAGGTTGGTCGTGTCAGGAGTGCACCACTACGGGTCACTGTCATGTTATACTAGTTCCTTGTCATACCATGCTGTGTACAATAGTTATTCCAAACATATTAAGCAAAATCAAGTTCATGCCAAAAGGCGTAAGGATATAAAATGGGCGTAAAATACCTAATAAAATACTAATATAAAATAGGACCATAGAAGAGCCAAGACCAAGAAATAATAAATTCATCATAGATAAGTAGGTTGTGCAAGGGGGTCAGGGGTAGGTCTGTGCAGGGTGTGTACTGCGCATGGAAGAGCTGCGCAAGAGTTGTCTTGCGCAAGGGTTACCTTGCGCAAGGGTAGACTGCGCAGGGGTTACCTTGCGCAAGGGTGGTTTGCGCAAGGGTGGGTTGCGCAGAAGTGAATTGCGCAGGAGCGGTTTGCGCAGAAGTGAATTGCGCAGGGGTTACTTTGCGCATGGCTGGATTGCGCTTGGCTAGCTGGCGCCAGCGCAGTCCAGCGCAGCGCAAAGCGCTGGCCAAGTGACTGCGCAAACGGCCATGCGCTAAAGAGCACAGGCCAGGGGTGCGCAATCGGCCATGCGCTAAAAAGCGCAAGACAGGGGGCTGTTCTTCCTGGCCGAGAGCAAGTCCAAAAATACTAAGAACTTCAATTCTTCATATTTTTGTCAAATCAAAACCAAATCTAGATTTTCAAAGTTCTAACTTGAGTAAAATTGAATTCTCTTCCACATGGAAGCATCAAAACAAGCAAAAATCAAAGTTTAATAGATCAAAACCAAGGATTTCCGAAAATGGTTAAAACCTAGATCTAGAAGAATGAAAGCTCCAAATCACAAAATTCCAAGTTCTAATGTTGATCTACATGTCCTAATCTATCAAATGGACAAATAAAATTGGGTGCTTATTTGTTGGCAAGGTGCACTTGCCTATTGGTTGGGGAGTTGTGTGGAAGAAGGAAGAAGAAGAAGTTTGTAAGAAATAAATGAGAGAATAAAGAGGAGAGAGAAAAGTAGGTGGAGTTATAAAGTGGGGGAGTTGTGGTGTGTTGAGGGTAGAGTGTAGGTTAAAGTGTGCCAATCATATTAAACCAAACCTAATCAAACCAAACCAATCCTACAAAAAAAAATAAAACCAAGCCATGGTCCAAACCAATTTACGAGAAACCAAAATCCGTAAGTCGAAAAATAAAATACGTGCAAAATCAAATACGAGCATAAATACGAAATACAGGAAATGGGGGTGACAACTACGTCGCCATCTGTCGCTAATTTTGCGACGTCTAGCGACACTAAAGATTACGTCGCTAATAGCGACGTTCGGCGACGAAAGTGGCATCTGCGACTTGTCTATAAGCGACGTCCGATTTTCGTCGCTAAATACGTCGCAAATTGAATTTAGCGACATATTTTGGTTATTTAGCGACGTCTCCTGACGTCGCTATTTGATGATATTTTGGTAGTATTTTGACATAAGAAAATTCCTTCTGCACTCCGAGCCACCTCTATGCCAAGAAAGTACTTCAATACACCAAGGTCCTTCATGTGAAAGCAAGAACTAAGGTACTTTTTGAAATTATCTAAAGCACCTGAATCATTACCAGACATAATCATATCATCCACATAGATCAAAACATGCAACTCTACCTTCCCTTTAAAAAGAGAGAAAAGGAAATAATCTGAATGAGATTGAGTAAATCCATAGGATATCAGAGAGGCAGCAAGCTAAGCAAACCAACAACGTGGTGCCTGTTTCAATCCATATAGAGACTTACGCAGGCGACACACTTTGTTGGGTTCACTATGCAAAAAACCTGGCGGCAACTTCATATACACTTCCTCTGTCAGATCTCCATGAAGAAAAGCATTATGCACATCCATCTGGTGCAAAGTCCAGCCTCTCACAGCTGCAACAGCCAAAAACATTCGAACTGTAGGCATCTTAGCTACCGAAGCAAATGTCTCTGAATAGTCGATCCCCTCAACCTGATGATTACCGAACACAACCAGCCTTGCCTTCAAGCGCTCAATACAGCCATCTGAGTTGTACTTTATTTTGTACACCCATATGCTTTCCAATGCTTTCTTCCTAAGAGACAAATCAACAAGACTCCATGTCCCATTATCTTCCAGAGCTTGTATTTCAGTTTGCATAGCCGCGTTAGCCTAAATCTCGTGAGGCCTGGCGATATGAAGTAGGCTCAACACCTGTAGTGATGGCTGCAAGAAAATCTCTGTGAGCAGTAAATATGTTATAACTCAAAAATTGTGTTAGAGGATACTAAGTACCTGAGGAAGTGACGGGAACAGATGAACTGAGCTGAAGGGGGATTTTACTTCGAACAGTATTCGTCACAAAATCCTATAATCGTACTGGCTGTGATTTCTTCCTCATTCCTCTGCCCAATACAACCACGTCGGGTACCTCTGGCAACAATGTATCCCCTGTATCATCAGTAGTACCCGCATCACCCCCAACACACTCCTCTGTCAATACTTCTACAGCTACATGTGCATCCTCGCCACTCGGGGCCAAGCCGACATCAATCACTCCAGCCTCAGCAACCGCAGCCGGCACTATCCCAAAAGCCTCTATATCGTCTTCCGGTACATCAACACATGCATGTCGTGTCGCAGAAGACAGCTCGCTAGCAGTGCCACACCCAGAAAACTCTTTTTCATAAAAAGTAACATCACGGGACACAAAAAATTCTCCAGTCTCTAAATCATATAGCTTATATCCTTTTTTATCAAGAGGATACCCAACAAAGATACATTTTATACTCCTGCTAGCAAATTTATCATGTCTGGATCTCAAATCATATGCATAGCACAGACAACCAAAAATACGAAGATGATCATACGAAGGAGCCGAACCATATAAAACTTCATAAGAGGACTTAAAATTCAACACTAGAAGGAGTTCTATTTATCAAATAACATGCACCCATAACACATTCGCCCCAAAAATCCACAGAAAGAGAACCCTAAAATCTTAATGCCCTGGCTACATTTAAAATATGTCGATGCTTTCTTTCCACCCTTCCATTCTGTTGTGGTGTCCCTACACAGGATGTTTGGAACGATATACCTTGAAATAAAAAATAATCTCGTAACAATTAAATTTAGTGCCATTGTCACTCCACACACGACGTATATCAGCCCCAAACTGACGCTACACCATAGCAATGAATTTAAGAAACATAGAATAAACAACACACTTATCCTTCAATAAAATAACCTAAACAGCTCTAGAAAAATCATCCACCAAAGTCAAAAAATATCTTGCTCCACTAGATGACGGAACACGATATAGTCCCCAAAGATCACAGTGTATAAGTTCAAAGCATCTCAAAGCACGACTACTACTATCAGGAAAAGCATAATGAGTATGTTTAGCTTGATGACAAATATCACAAGCCTTATGAGAAAACACACTACTACCAGAGAGAAAAGATAAAGTCTGCATTACTTTATCTGAAGGATGCCCCAGTCTACTATGCCAAACCTCGGAATCACTCTTTCTGCATGCCAGGATCATCGAAGCCAAAGAAGTCGGAACCTTCCCCAAGAAGTAAAGTCCACCCCTTTGTTCACCTGCTCCAATCACCATCCTCGTACTTCGGTCCTGAACAAAACACAAATCAGGAGTAAATAACATATCAGAATTTCTGGCACCAATCAATTGAGAGACTGAAATCAAATTATAAGTCAATGTCAGAACATAAAGAACATTCGTTAGCACCAATGAAGCAGTCAAAAACACTTTGCCTCTCAGAACAGCCTCAATAGTGCTCCCATCAGGCAAAATCACAGGACATACAGGACCTTCAAAGCAATCAACTAAAAAGTCACGAGAACCTGTCGCGTAAAGAGTAGCCCCAGTATCGAATATCCAAGAGACAAAAGAATTCTTACCCATCAGACGATCAGAGTTTGAAGAACCAGAGTTGGAAGGAGTGTCGTTACCCAGCAAGCTCATCAGTTTCTGCCATTGTTCACCTGAGAGTGGTGAAGGATACCCTCCATGTATCGTATCCGTCGAACTCCTAGCTGTAAGACCAGCTGTGATACCCTGACCAGCAGTGGCGACATGATGAACAACCCCGGCTCCACCAGCACCGCGTCCCCCCTCACGCCTCTGCTGTGTTGCCGGGCCTCTGCCACCACCAACACCACGTCCGCCCTCACGCCGAGGACGAGTCTCCCACGACCCTGGATAGCCAATCTTCGCAAAGCAATTTACAAGATCATGACCTGTTTTCTTGCAATAAGTACAGAACATACCTGATTTATCCCTGGAATCTGAGGTTCTACTATTAGAAGTAGTAGAAAGTCAAGGTGAAGTCTTGACAGCCAGCGCCAATACCTCCTCAGTAGCGGATTGGACCTGATATTTTCACATATCCTCCTCCTCACGGACTGCCTGATATGCCCGATCTAAACTTGGCTGAGGATCCTGAGCCAAAAGATTAGATCGGGTACGACCATACAACTCAGCATTCAACCCATACATAAAGTCCTGAAAGTGGTCTTCATCCCTCATAGCCTGTAGCTTTACAAAAAGTTCACCACAGGTACAAGTAGGCAACGGGAAATAAGCAGCTTGTTCATCCCACAAAAACTGTAAATTTCCAAAGTAGGTTTCCACAGACATCAAAACTGTCTGTTTACACTCAGCCAAAGCTACCTTAATTTGTTGCTTCCGAGTGTCATTGCTGACAATAAATCTTTTCTCCAACAAGTTCCACAATGGATAAACTTTCTCAAAGTACGAAAAAGATATCTTCAGGGGCGGATCAACGGTATTAAGAACCCATTAAACCAATAGCGCTTGCATACACCTCCATTCAAGCAATTTACTAGCATCATTAACAGGTTTGATTTCAGTACCTTCCAGAAAGGTAATCTTTCGCCTATAGATCAGGGAGAGACGAATCGACCGAGACCACTCAGCATAGTTCGGTCCACAAAAAATAATATGAGTAATAATATTTCCTGTTGATCAGCAGAACTTAGAAAATACGGATCCTTCGGATTCGGATAATTTGGATTGTGTGTACCTCTACCGCCAGTTGCGATGGAGAAGCTGGATGCAGCATCATCGGTCATTGTCGAAGTCGGATCGGACGAGAGAGCAGCAGGATCGGGGGCGGATCGATCGGACGGGCGGCGGATCGACCGGACGGGCAGCGGATCGGCCGCAGATCGGGCGCTGGAGCGGGCGCGGATGGGGTCGGCGGCGGATCTGCCGTGGTCGGGTGCCGGATCGGGGCCGAAGTGTTTGGCGGCGTATCTGCCGCGGTCGGGCGCCGGATCGGGCGTGAACGGATAGGGCGACGGCGGATCGGCCGCGGATCTGGCGCCGGAGCAGGCACGGACGGGGTCGGGCGACGGATCTACCGCGGGTCGAGCGCCGGAGCGGGCGTGGATAGACGAAGTCGGGCGGCGTATCGACCGCAGAGAGGACGGGGATTATTTGTGGAGTTTTACGGCTATGGTTTTTCTCGAGGCTCTGATACCATGTAAAAAATAATAATGTCTTATTATTATTGATTGGAGCTGATTACAACATATATAATTTCTACACTATTGGGCTTATGGGCCATATTTACATTAGCGACATAAATATAATCTAACAAGCTCAATGTGTTTGCACTTGTTTGAATTGTGTCCATGATTTTGCATTTGCGGGTACTTAATTTTACTTATGCGGGTACTCTTTTTTTCAGCACGTGCGGGTTCAGTTAAATTGTGTGTCTCTCCGCACACGATTTTTTACCGATCGTCATATCATTTTGGACTCTTCGTGCGAATCTTGTCCACACTGGCTTTGTCATCATCGCTCCACACCCACACCTCGCACACTCTGTGCGCTCAGAGCTCCACGAGACGACCATAACGTCTTTCGACGTCCGTAGATCAACGTCTCGATTCGTCCACGATGTTGAAGGCGCCCTCGATGTCTTCACGATGCCTACGACAACCGATGCCGCTCAGCAACCCGTTCTATGAGCACGACGTCCTTATGTTGTGGCACAGCAAAAATAATTCCAAGAAACTCAAAGAAAATTCACAACCACAAAGACAATAATTTATGTGGTTCGGCCAAGATGCCTAGTTCCACTATGAAGAAGAAAAATAATTACAATAGCTCTCAACACTTCTCTCCTTACACTCAAGAACTCAATCTCTATCACAAAGATAGAAAAAAAAACTCTCTCAAATTTTTGTGTTGAACTTATTCAACAACTTTAGCTCTCTTGTGTTGAACTTATTCAACAACTTGAGCACAATGAGATGTATCAAGGAGAACCTATAGACCCTTTATATAGCATAGATGGTCAAAAAAGGTCATGTGTTGAGCTGACACTATAGACTCCTTTATATAGCATAGACCCCTATAGACTCCTAATCCTATGTTGGATTACCACATATATGGTCAAATCCAATCTTGTATAGGATTACCATATATATGGTCAAAAAAGGTCATGGGCCTATTTTTGGACAATTTCCTTCATATCTCCACCTCGGCAAGATTTTGCTACAAAATTGAGCTGACACTTCTCCACTGCATAGCTTCACCAAATCAACCACTCGTCAAGTCCGCCCCTAAGGGCTCTCAAGCAATTGTTAGGACTTGGAGCAAGTCCAAGAAATGTTGGAACTTAGCTCCAGGAACAACCTTAGTCAACATATCAGCGGGGTTATCCTTGGTATGCACCTTTTTCAAGTGCAATATCACCGTCTTCTATAACATCCCGTATGAAGTGGTAGCAAATATCAATATGCTTCGTCCTTGCATGATGGACTTGATTCTTTGCCAAGTGGATAGCACTCATACTATCACAATACACATCAACTACATCATGCTTCACCCCCAAGTCATTAATCAAACCATGAAGCCATAGGCCTTCTTTCACTGCCTCTGTTACCGCCATATACTCTGCTTCCGTAGTCGATAGTGCAACCGTAACCTGCAACATAGACCTCCAACTGACTGGTGCACCATGTAAAACAAACACGTATCCAATAGTTGACCTGCGTCTATCCAGATCATCAGCATAGTCTGAATCCACATATCCACTGACTTGACTAAAGTCTCCACCAAAGTGTAATCCCACATCAGTGGTGCCCTTCAAGTACCTGAATATCCACTTCACAGCCTCCCAGTGCTTCTTTCTCGGATTAGTCATAAAGCGACTAACCATACTTACGGCTTGTGCATTGTCTGGTCGAGTGCACACCATAGCATACATTAAGCTGCCAACTGTACTAGCATAAAAAACTCGAACCATGTGCTCCTTCTCCTTATCTGTAGTAGGGGATAACTTGGCTGAGAGCCTAAAGTGGCCAGCCAACGGAGTAGAAACAGTCTTTGCATCTTCCATACTAAAACGAGCAATGATCTTCTTAATGTACGACTTCCGAGACAAAGATAATTTTTGTTTCTCCATCTCTGTGAGCACCCTAAATTTTGGGTTGATTTTTTAAAAAAAAATTTCTGATTGATTTAGTTTTAATAAATAATTTATTCTGTTATTTATCTTTAAGTGTACTTTTCTGTGCCATTGATATTTGGAGTGTTAGGGATGTTCAACTCTGGAAATCTTCTTCATGAGTTTTGTAGTGGACATGATTGCCTTCATGACGGTATATAGTGTCCTATCCAAACTTGTTCCCTTGTACTCTTTTTGCTTCGCACAACTTCTGGTCGATTAAGACCATTTGATTATTAATTATTTTTTCCACGCTTTTCCTTGATCATTATTAGCACGTTACCGTGACTTTTAATTTGGGAGCGCAAGACCAGTCAGTTTCTTGAAACCAACTTCTCATGCATGATCTACCCGAGACGCTCGTCACCCATGACCTTCGTGTCCCACTCAGACACGCCATTTTGTGCTCCATTTGCTTCGAACAACTTTTCTGACACGAGACCCGATTTTATTTCATCCCACGGTGTCACATTTATTTTTCCAACTTGATTTGCGGGTACCCTGTCGACCAAAACATGTCAGCCCCAATTACGGACATGGCCCACATTGAGCCTACTACCCGTCCGATACTTGTGTCCCATTTATTGGAATCCCTATGTGCTACTTATTTACCCATGATCATCAATACCTATTTTTATTCGATTAATTCGCCATGTCCGGCTTTGATCCAACCCGGCTTGACCGAACCCAGCCCCAGCTCCATGTTACTCTCCATCACCATCATCCTCAGCCTCATTACCCTTGAAAAATACTAATTGCTCGTTCTACCTATTTTTAATTATTATTGGAAATTTCTGTGGAATTAAATCCATTGGAATGACCCAATTTTAGCTATTTAAATCCTAGCCATAGGTTCCTCCCCTTTAATCCCATCCATTAATTCTTTCATGCAACTTTTCCCCAACCCCTTAGCAGCATTGACCGGCCCTAAGTTTTATGGAGAGAATCACTTTCTCTCTCTACTTTAATATCTCATCTCTTTCTCTCTCTCACTCCTCTCTCTTCCTTTCTAAAAATTATTTCCCACACAAAACACCAACAGCAACTTCTACAACACCACCACACCACAACCGAGCTCCTCTCCCTGGCCGTGGCTCCGGCCACCCCTGGCCGAGCATGCCACGCCACCACCGGCCTCCACCGCCGTCGGCCTCCCCCACAGTGACCTCTCCTCCTCCTCCTTCTTCACTATCATCACCATCACCACTCCATTCCACCGCCACCACAAAGCCAATGCCACCACCTCCATCACCATTTCTTCACCAAGCCTTCGCCGTCGCCGCCGTCCTCTGGCCGTGCAGCCCCCACCATCGCCGGCCAGGCAGCGCAGCCGCGCACAAGCCGCGAGCAACAGCAGCTGCGGCAGCAAGCAGCCATGGGCCGCGAGAGCGCGCGTACGACGCTGGCCGCCGCCGCCGTCGGCCGCAGTGACTCTGGCGACCCCCCATGGGTGTGCCCTGCTCCGGCAAGCAGCCTCTGACGACCACCGTCCTCCGGGACGCGCCGTCGAGACGATTCGTGCGTTTCGCACGAAGTTCCGTCGTGACGCGCGCGGGATTGGTTCAGAATTTGCGTTCCGTTGCAGCGACTTCGCACGTATTTTTCCAAAAATTCGACCGTTGGATCGGCGATTTCTTTGCTCCGTCACGATATCGGTATAACCACCTTCACTCATGTCAATTTTTATCCGTTTATTTTATCGTTTGATACAAGAAAACCGGCCACCAAGTTGACCGTTTAAATTATATTAATTTTGGACAGTTTTGCGGGGTAAACTTTGTCAGCTTGTATCTCCTCCACCGCAGCTCCGTTTGGCGTGCTACTAGTTCCTGTGCGAAGCTGGTATAACCCTCTTACTACCCCTCTAGTTTTGTTTCATTGTGAGCTTGTTTGATTGGTTGAATTCGACGCCAAAGTTGGCCATCCGAATTCGTAATTTCCAACTTGTAAAATTCTATTTTTGAACACGGGACTCCAGATTTCATTTCTGACACCACCATTAGACTTGTGGCATCGTTATGGCATGTTTTTATATAAAGATTGTTAGATTTGGAGAACGTGGGCCCTGGCATATTTTTCGGTGCAAAGTGAGTCCCACATTCTGGGTCAACGGGACTTTTTGACGCTGGCTCATCGAAATCCAATTCCGGATATACCGTTGAGTTCGTATCGTCATTCTGGACTCGTTGACATATAATTTGCTAGGTTTTGGTGGACAATGGATCCGGTACGCATTTCGGTGCAAGTCGGATACCAATATCCGGGTCAACGGATCATTTTGAGATCGGCTCATCGGAATCCAATTCCGGAGATACCATTGAGTTCGTATCATCATTCTGGACTCATTGACAGCTAGTTTGCTAAGTTTTGAGAACATTGGCTCCGGCACGCATTTTCGTGCAAACCGAAATTCTAAGTTCTAGTCAACGGACCAAATTGAGATCGGGTCAACGGAATCCAATTCTGGAGATACCGTTGGGTTCGTATCGTCATTCTGGTTTCGTGGACATATAATTTGTTATATTTTTTAGACTTGTTTTCTTGCACATTTTTTGGTGCAAAACGGCTCCGACACGGACACCGTTTTGACCCGAAATTACTTTTTTGCCCTTGTGTCCAAATTGGACCGATGGGTAGGCTATCCTAGCTAATTTGACCATTCTGAACATGTTGTCGATGTCTATTTTATTGTCCGACAATGTTTGTTGATAATTTCTCTGAGTTTAACCTTTTTATAATTAATTAATAATTAATTCTTATAATGTTCGTATTTCGGGATTAGTACAACGAAACTGAGCTCATTCAATTCCAGTGATCTCACATCGCTGAAATTGACAAGATGGACATGTGGATCACTATAATAAGATTATCAACTTTATCGTTGATCATCTCATCTCGATTTGCGTGTCGTAAGTTTTGACGTACCAATAACGAAGTACACTTTATATCTTTAATAATTAGACTAGAATTGACCCTGTTTGACCAGAGTTGACCAGTTGACCCAAAGTCAACTGTAAGTCAACACTTGACCTAGTTTGACTAGATTATTGGCCGGAGTCGACCTAGAGTTGTTTTGACTTAGAAGAACCTAGGATAATATAGATTGCTTGTAGAGATTCAATTATTACAACTTGAACACCTTGTAACCTGTGTTGCTTTAAATAGGACTCTCTGGCTTCAGTTGGACCCCCTATACTTATCAGCTATTCAGGTTATCAGACGAGTACATTCTCTGATCATTTCATATCCTGCTTAGAATTATATTCCTGCTTTAGATTACTATACTTGATGTTGTCACGATATTATCACGGATTAGTACTATATGGATCTCTTCATGCGATGTTATCCCCCTCGGAAGCATCGGGTACATTGTGTCATATGCGTTTCACTTTCATCATGTACTCCTGTGCTTTCACCATACATGTACACTCTTGTGAGTCTTGTACTCTCATGTTCACAGAGCCCTCATGTATACTATCATGTGTACCCTTTCATGGGCCCCCATGTGATATCATGTATAATAACATAACCTGCTTAAATCCTTGTGTATTGATTGGGGAAAACGGAGGAGTGCTAGTAGTCATGTGAACAATTCTATAGTAGTGTAGATCATGTACAACTCTTTAGTGTAGATCATGTACAAATCTGTCCTGTTCACATGTGCTATCATGTACTCTACATCACTAGCCACTGTTAGTTCTCTATTTATAGTAGATATTTCTATTACAGTTCTCTCCCTGTTTACATACTGTATTTCTTCAGATCATGTATCTTATTTTACTGCATGATTATATTTTCTAACCTGCTATGATTTGTTGAGATGTATTGTGCTCGCTCCTGTCATGACTGGACCTGTTGATAAATTTTACAGATAGCCTGGGATTGCCTGCTAGCCTAGAGGAGACACAGTAGAGGTTGTTTAGATATTTTTTTCCATTGTCTGGAGTTGTATTATTTTATGGATTACTGTATTTTGAGATTTGAGATGTATTTTTGAGTTTGTGTATTTTAGATACTTAGATTTCTCTCTGCTGTATCTTTTTTGGATTTCATGTTTTATCTATCCTTATCATGCTCTACCTTAGATGTGATTGAGACTGTATCTACTATGTCACCCCCATTCGGGGAGTATAAACTGTTTATCCTTATACTGCTAGATGCATGGGACCTAGGACAGCGTTCTACCACCGATACTGCGGCGTAGGCTGGGCGTTGTTACGTTCCCGTACCCTAACAGTGGGTGCGGGTCGTGACACATTTTTAGTGGTGGCCCACGCAGGTCGAGTTTGTGTAGTGGTATTCGAACTAGAGTACCACTACAGCCTGCAGTAGGATTAGAATATATTCTTTTAAAGGTACTCAATCATAGTTAGGACCCCTTGAGAGATTCCTGGGACGACCCTTGAGAATATTATTTTAACTTCGATTTGAAAACTCTTCTTCCCTTGATTTGATTTATCTTTACTTTCTGTTGTTGAATTTGATTTTGATGGATTATCGTTGAATTTGAGTTTGTATTTATTGATTTTGATGAAAGATTGTTGAATTTTGAATCTTGATGATAGATGTTGCATCCGTGTTTGTATTTTGATAGATTTTTGTTCATTTTTGAATTTTGATGTTCGTTGATAAATTTAATTTCTTTGGTATTCATTGTTGATTTAATTTAATTTTTGTCAAGATAAAATTATATGGGCTAGGTCATCTAAGTTATGGAAATCTAGTCTTCTACGGTCACATTAGTCAGCATGGTGAGGACATATAGTCTGACTTGGATATATTTCTCGGGTGTGGGAATTTAAGGTTTTCGCAGCCAAGCTAGCGGCATCGCAAAAATGTTAAATACCATGATTCTAGAGATATCTGCATAAGTCAAGGACTCTGTGATTATCGTAGCCTTGCTTACTAGTATGACGAGGATTTAGAGTACCATGATTTTGGATAGACGCATATGATTATCAGATTGTACCTTAAATATTTTCGAACATGTTTTCTCTACTTTTGTTGCAGTCCTTCAAAAAGAAAAAGAATTATTATTTGTTTTGTTTTATTTTGCTTCTCATTATTTAACTTTATGATAGCTTTAGCTGTTTTTATAAACCTTGTGTAACTTCTTACCTTGAATTTTTTCTTAATACAATGAATCAATGATTTTGCTAGACCTTATCTTGGATTTGATATTTTAGCTCTAGGTTTCAAATGGTTCCTCTTTTTTTAACAGATAAGCAGGACAGATTCTAATACCAATTTTTTTTCCCTGCCAATATTTTTATTTCCATCATTCTTTTCTTATAAAACTGTCTTGATTTCGTCAATCACCTACTTTGTAATCTTGGTAGGAATCTAAATGTTGGTCTTAACATAAAATTAAATTTTTATATTGGGACACGAGAATATATATATATGAATATATAGTGGACACTTTCCTGACACGTATGCATGCTACACTTTGATTGCCACCTATCTGAATACATATTAATATGTCGTTGATGTTAAGTTTTCAAAACTCCAATATTTCTGGTTCTCTGCTTTTTCATGTTTAAATTCATAATTTAGATATAAATTTTATGTTATTAGTTATGTTTACATCACTACACATGTATGTTATACATAGAGTTTCAATTCAAAAAAAATTTGGTTGAGTTTTGTGTTTGAATTTGTCAAATCTGAGACTGTGTGCATATTAACCCTTAATACGGGTTCCAAATGTTAGTTCAATTTATTGTTTTATTTTTTATTTAATATTTAGAGCTGTGTACATTGTTATATGTAGGGATATAATATTAGGCTTCATATTCTTACATGTTAGGTTTTGATAAACATTGAGTTGGTTTTGATGTTCAAATTCTCCAAAATCCTGAAAACTGAATACATGTTAACATTTTCACATTTGATTTCCAATGCTTAGTTCAATTTCAGATTTAACATGTAATATTGAACTGTATGCGTAGATAAATGTATGGATAGTATGTTAGGGTATTATTTCTATCATGATAGGATGTATTGGGACCATTGAGATTAGTTGCGATGTTCAAAACCCTAAAATCTGAAACTGCGTTATGTTCATATTACCCTGGTTTAAATGTTAGCTCATTTCAGATTTTGTATGTAAATGCTGAACTAAAACTGGATTTAACCTTTTAATACTAAGCTATAACCCTGTACAAGGACACACACACACTCTAACATAGTATACACTGTCATGTAACCTAACCTTTCCTCTCTATGTTATGATCATGTATCAATATAGATATATATAGAGTTTATACGTACATGTTATAATGTATATAGATACATAACTAAATCTCTACCTCTTTATATATAGATATATATATATATGTATAAGATTAGCCATGTATGTTACGAGTAAATAGGTTGCGTATTGTAGATTGTTTAACCAATATGCCATGATTAGTGTAACTGAATAGCTATTGTTTGAAACCCAAATCCTCACATACAATTTCATGTATATTTCACCTACACACATGCCTACTATCTAACCATATGAACATGTCCACATAACCTTATATAATGCTAGTTTTCCCTCTCTAACGCTCTCTATATTATATATTGTGATTAGATTTCAATGTAATCGACTTTCGTTAATTAAATTGTGATTTTGATTTTCTTGGGATAGTACCCATTTTAGATGATTCGTAGTTACCTATCTTTATTATTTTTTTTTTGATGAGTACCAGTTTTCATATAGGATGGTAGACTGCCTTACAGTTTTGATGGTTGTTATTTCTGTATCTTTTCTAGTTTAGCACCCTGGATTGCTTGTGTGTTTTGATACCCTATGACAATTTTGGTTTAGCATGACTAGTATACCTAGATGAGACTTAACTACCACCGTATGCCATGACCCTGTATGTCGTTCTTTTTTTGATGGTATGATTTGTTTAAGTTCTGGGACTTGATTGTGGGGGTTTGACCTAGAAGGAGTATGAACAATTTTAATTTCGAGGACGAAATTTTTTTAAGGTGGGTAGGATGTGAGCACCCTAAATTTCGGGTTGATTTTTTTAAATTTTTCTGATTGATTTAATTTTAATAAATAATTTATTCTGTTGTTTATCTTTAAGTGTACTTTTTCGTGCCATTGATATTTGGAGTGTCAGGGATGTTCAACTCTGGAAATCTTCTTCATGAGTTTTGTAGTGGACATGATTGCCTTCATGACGGTATATAGTGTCCCATCCAAACTTGTTCCCTTGTACTCTTTTTGCTTCGTACAACTTCGGGTCGATTAAGACCATTTGATTATTAATTATTTTTCCCACTCTTTTCCTTGATCATTATTAGCACGTTACCGTGACTTTTAATTTGGGAGCGCAAGACCAGTCAGTTTCTTGAAACCAACTTCTCATACATGATCTACTCGAGACGTCGTCACCCATGACCTTCGTATCCCACTCAAACACGCCATTTTGTGCTCCATTTGCTTCGCACAACTTTCCTGACACGTGACCCGATTTTATTTCATCCCACGGTGTCACATGTATTTTTCCAACTTGATTTGTGGGGTAGCCTGTCGACCAAAACCTGTCAGCCCCAATTATGGACATGGCCCACATTGAGCCTACTACCCGTCCGACACTTTTGTCCCATTTATTGGAATCCCTATGTGCTACTTATTTACCCATGATCATCAACACCTATTTTTATTCGATTAATTCGCCATGTCCGACTTTGATCCAACCCGGCTTGACCGAACCCAGCCCCAGCTCCATGTTACTCTCCATCACCATCATCCTCAGCCTCATTACCCTTAAAAAATACTAATTGCTCGTTCTACCTATTTTTAATTATTATTGGAAATTTCTGTGGAATTAAATCCATTGGAATGACCCAATTTTAGCTATTTAAATCCTAGCCATAGGTTCCTCCCCTTTAATCCCATCCATTAATTCCTTCATGCAACTTTTCCCCAACCCCTTAGCAGCATTGGCTGGCCCTAAGTTTTATGGAGAGAATCTCTTTCTCTCTCTACTTTAATATCTAATCTCTTTCTCTCTCTCACTTCTCTCTGTTCCTTTCTAAAAATTATTTCCCACACAAAACACCAACAGCAACTTCTACAACACCACCACACCATAACCGAGCTCCTCCCCCTGGCCGTGGCTCCGGCCACCCCTGGCCGAGCATGCCGCGCCACCACCGGCCTCCACCGCCGTCGGCCTCCCCCACAGCGACCTCTCCTCCTTCTTCACTATCATCACCATCACCACTCCATTCCACCGCCACTACAAAGCCAACGCCACCACCTCCACCACCATTTCTTCATCGAGCCTTCGTCGCCGTCGCCGCCCCCTGGCCGCGCATCCCCCGCCGTCGCCGGCCAGGCAGTACAGCCGCACGCAAGCCGCGAGCAACAGCAGCTGCGGCAGCAAGCAGCCATGGGCCGCGCGAGCGCGCGTACGGCGCTAGCCGCCGCCGCCGTCGCCGTCGGCCGCAGTGACTCCGGCGACCCCTCCATGGGTGCGCCCTGCTCCGGTGAGCAGCCCCTGACGGCCACCGTCCTCCGGGATGCGCCGTCGAGACGATTCGTGCGTTTCGCACGAAGTTCCGTCATGACGCGCGCGGGATTGATTCAGAATTTGCGTTCCGTCGCAGCGACTTTGCGTACATTTTCCCGAAAATTCGACCGTTGGATCGACGATTTCTTTGCTCCGTCACGATCTCGGTATATCCACCTTCACTCCTGTCAATTTTCATACGTTGATTTTGTCGTTTGATACATCAAAACCGGCCACCAAATTGACTGTTTAAATTGTATTAATTTTGGACAGTTTCACGGGGTCAACTTCGTCAGCTTGTATCTCCTCCACCGCAGCTCCATATGGCGTGCTACCAGTTCCTGTGCGAAGCTGGTATAACCCTATTACTACCCCTCCAGTTTCGTTTCATTGTGAGCTTGTTTGATTGGTTGAATTCGACGCTAAAGTTGGCCGTCCGAATTCGTAATTTCCAACTTGTAAAATTCCATTTTTGAACATGGGACTCCAGATTTCATTTCTGACACCACCATTAGACTTGTGGCATCGTTCTGGCATGTTTTCATATAAAATTTGTTAGATTTGGAGAACGTGGGCCCTGACACATTTTTCGGTGCAAAGTGGGTCCCACATTCTGGATCAACGGGACTTTTTGATGCCGGCTCATCAAAATCCAATTTCGAATATACCGTTGAGTTCGTATCGTCATTCTGGACTCGTTGACATATAATTTGCTATGTTTTGGTGGACATTGGATCCGGCACGTATTTCGGTACCAGTCGGATACCAATATCCGGGTCAACGGGTCATTTTGAGATTGGCTCATCGAAATCCAATTTCGGAGATACCGTTGAGTTCGTATCATCATTCTGGACTCGTTGACAGGTAGTTTGCTGAGTTTTGAGAACATTGGCTCCGGCACGTATTTCCGTGCAAACCGGAATTCCAAGTTCTGGTCAACGGACCAAATTGAGATCGGGTCAACGAAATCCAATTCTGGAGATACCGTTGGGTTCGTATCGTCTTTCTGGTTTCGTGGACATATAATTTGTTATATTTTGTAGACTTATTTTCTTGCACATTTTTTGGTGCAAAACGGCTCCGACACGGACACCGTTTTGACCCGAAATTACCTTTTTGTCCTTGTGTCCAAATTGGACCGATGGGTAGGCTACCCTAGCTAATTTGACCATTCTGGACACGTTGGCGATGTCTATTTGATCGTCCAACAATGTTTTTTGATAATTTCTCTGAGTTTAACGTTTTTATAATTAATTAATAATTAATTCTTATAATGTTCGTATTTTGGGATTAGTACAATGAAACTGAGCTCAGTCAATTCCAGTGATCTCACATCGCTGAAATTGACAAGATGGACATGTGGATCACTATAATAAGATTATCAACTTTACCGTTGATCATCTCATCTCGATTTGCGTGTCGTAAGTTTTGACGTACCAATAACGAAGTATACTTTATATCTTTAATAATTAGACTAGAATTGACCCTGTTTGACCATAGTTGACCAGTTGACCCAAAGTCAACTGTAAGTAACACTTGACCTAGTTTGACTAGATTATTGGCCGGAGTCGACCTAGAGTTGTTTGACTTAGAAGAACCTAGGATAATATATATTGCTTGTAGAGATTCATTTATTACAACTTGAACACCTTGTAACCTGTGTTGCTTTAAATAGGACTCTGTGGCTTCAGTTGGACCCCCTATACTTATCAGCTGTTCAGGTTATCAAGCGAGTACATTCTCTGATCATTCCATATCCTGCTTAGAATTATATTCCTGCTTTAGATTACTATACTTGATGCTGTCACGACATTATCACGAATTAGTACTATATGGATCTCTTCATGCGATGTTATCCTCCTCGGGAGCATCGGGTACATTGTGTCATGTGCGTTTCACTTTCATCATGTACTCCTGTGCTTTTACCATACATGTACACTGTCACTCCCCGTTCCCAGAATGCGTATTTTTATTCATGTACAACTCATGTATATTTATTTAATATTTATCAAGTATTATCCTGTATTTAAATTCCTTTAAATTATGTTAATTAATTTTCTGCATTTTATTTCCTGCATTTTATTTTTTGCTTTTAACCTCTCTGCTTGCTTTCGGGTTAGGCCTTGGTTGGATCCGCATAGACCCGACCCAAACCCCCACCTACCACCATCCTTCCTATTTAAGCTTCCATCTCCTTCTCTCTCCTCATAAATCTTATTCTTCACCATTACTTCTCCTTCTTCCTCATCACTCTCTCCACTAACCCAACAGCAGGCAAGTGCAATCTTGCTTCTTGCTTGGAGAACCATTTTTATGGTTCATTTGTCTTCCTCTCATGATCCTGAGAGAGTTTAGCACTTAGCATTTTTGATTTCTTTGGCTGGTTTTTGCTAGATCTAAGATGTTGTATTCTCGGCTGTTCATGGGTTTTGATCTCCCAACTTAGTGTGGATTCTCAGTCACGCATACGTTCTTACGTGTCTGCGTGGATTCTCAATCACGCACACGTTCTTACGTGTCTGCGTGGATTTTCAAGCACGCTCATGTTCTTACATGTTAGCGTGGATTTTAGTCACGCTCACGTCTGTACGTACGTGCATGGATTTTAGTCACGCTCACGTCTGTACGTGTCAACGTGGATTTTTTGTCACGCTCACGTCTGTACGTGTCTGCGTGAATTTTAGTCACGCTCATGTTCTTACATGTTAGCGTGGATTTTTAGTCACGCTCACGTCTGTACGTGTCTGCGTGAATTTTAGTCACGCTCATGTTCTTACATGTTAGCGTGGATTTTTAGTCACGTTCACGTCTGTACGTGTCAGCGTGGATTTTAGTCACGCTCATGTTCTTATATGTTAGCGTGGATTTTTAGTCACGCTCACGTCTTGCGTGCGTGCGTGAATTTCTTGTCACACTTTTCACGCTCACTTGTGCGTGCGTGAATTTCTTATCATTCTTCACGCTCACTTATGAGTGCGTGAATTTCCCTTCACGCTCACACTGTGCGTGCCAACGTGAACCACTTTTCACGCTCACGCTGTTTACACGCTCACTCCAACCTGCTAGACTTGGCGTGACTTGTGGGCCTTAGCCTAGCCTTGTTGGCGTGACTTTCTAACCTGGGTGTTTTATTTGTTTTATCATGACATGTTAATATTGTTAATAAGGATTGTTATATGGAATGCTCCTTGTGTCTTGATTGGTTTATGGATACCCAGTATGACTGGAATTTAACCATAAGAGTTATAGACTCGACCCCATGTAATACTAATTGACTTTCATGCCTTGTCACCATTGATAATAATGGTTATCTTGACTAAATTGATCATGCGTTCCTAGTTGGAACTAAGAGACTAGCTAGTCGTCTTATTGAATTGAATGAATGAGACACGTTCATATAATGAACTATTGTACTCGATTAGCCAATCCCGAATATTGGCATACAGGCACATGCAGGCTTCAAATTATTTATTTATTTAGTTATCTATTTATTTATCTTACAAAAACAGCATGTGTACTTTATGGTCAAGGCATGATTATTCCGTGGTTAGATTTGATTGTTGCATTACGCTATGTAAGACCTGCAACCTAACCGTACTGGTATCGTTGCAGAATTGTACATATCGTGCCCCGTACGAAAGTACTCATTTGAATGACCATGATCCACGGCATGGAACTTCACTCAACGTAGGGACTATTAAGTTAAATAAAATAATGATGGCATGGAGAGAATGGATTCCCGAGTTCTTACATGGCAGCCCTCTTGGGACTATTAAGTGCCCGACAGGCCGGCTGGTTCCCACAGATACTGTAAATCTGTCACACGGGCAGGGAACGATATCTGCTTATATTATTGTACATGCTATATTAACGGCGGGCATCCCGGTGGGACTCGTCTAAATACATGATTGGCGTAATTGATTGACTGGATAGACTAGCCTTGCTTGTACATAGTAAGAACTGAGGAATCCCTATTTGCATAATTCTAGGATAACTTGGGACTCACAATAGCAAGCCGTAGTAGTTGATTGGCCGTTCAAGATGATTTGTTTGTGTACTGTACCTACTCTGTTGCCTAATTGAGATGATCAGAATGTCAGAACATGACGGGCTAACTTCTGTCCTTGTTTGGTTGGGAGGTTGGTTCGAAGCGTCGTGATGTTATGTGAATCCTAGTGGAAAGCAGAGATCTATTATTATATTCTCTTACTTACTGGTTTAGCCCTTCATATCGTGCTCCCTTGTAGTACTTGCTATTAGAGGTCTAACCTCTCTGGTTTTGCATGGCCAGATTTAGAGCCAGTTCCCGAGGATCCAGCTTACTTCTACCTCCAAGATGGTCAATACTAGGGGAATGATCGCAGGAGGACTCGAGTGGGTTCCTTACTCCACCGCTCGTTTTCTTATTTACTTTATACTTAGCCGTTTGGCACCGACATGTTAGTCGGATTGTCTTGTACTTACTTTTGCATAATTATAACTAAGTCAGACTGCAGCTGATAACAATTGTGTACATGTTACATACCATATGGCTATGTTTTGTAAAGCCAGATCTCAAGAACATTTTGACTAAGCGTTTGGGACGCCTTACTGCTTTATCTTACATATTCTCTATTTCTGTTTCTTGTTTTGAATGATTGAGACAATAGATGTGAAGTGATAATAGTAAGACTTTCATGTAGTATATACCCCCTCGTCTGGTTAGACAGCATTGATCGTATTATACGGTATTCATCTACCCGTAATACGAAGCTGGCTGAGTCATTTCTCCGCTCTCCAGTATTCTGGTTCTGGGTCGTGACAAGGTTTTAGTGGTGGCCCATGCAGGTCTGATTTCAGACTTGTGGGGTGTTTTGATTTATAAGGTGTCTCAATCACACGTGTTCCCCCTTGATCTCATGATTCGTTATTCTCAACCCTTGCTTGACATTCCGGTATCCTTTGACTTCATTGATCCTTTATGTCCGGTTGTTTGATTGTTCTCTTGTCCCTTTTCTTAGGGGCACTTTGTCCGTATCGGTCAGAGCTGGGCAGCAGCAGGAGCAACATGGACAACCTGACCCTGTTGGTCAGCAACAAGGGCCAGTCTCACCTCAGGAGGCGACCCAGGAAGAAGTGATAGTGGAACCAGCAGCTGGATCGCAGTATCCGGATGTTCCACCACCACCAACAGTTCCACCTACCCAAGTGGACACACCAGCCCTTCTGGAGATCATGAGAGGAATGATGGCTACTCAGCAACATCAGATGTTAGCCCAGCAGCGCATGCACACTCAGCTACAAGAGCAGAATGTGTTGCTTAACCAAGGATTGCAGACGGCTTTGGAAAGAGGAGCGAGGACTGATTCAGGGGCATCAACCAGGTTTTGCAAGTACAACCCCCGCCATTTTGAGGGCACGGAGGATGCCATCTCAGCAGATGCATGGCTTAAGGACATGGAGGTTATTCTGACAGCAGCTAAGGTACCGGCAGAAGAACGTGTGGATCTAGTGAAGTTGTTACTTCAGGATCTCGCACGTGATTGGTGGGAATCAGAGGAAGTGGGCATCAGACGTCCTGTGGCTTGGAACGATTTCACTACAAGATTCAAGACCAAGTACTATGGAGTTGTGGCACAGTTTGAGCTACAACAGAAGTTTATCAACCTCAGGCAGGCCGGCAAGACTGTAGATGCTTATGCAGCGGAGTTCTGCAGATGGAGTAGATTCGCCCCAGAGATGGTAGCAACAGAGAGCCAGAGGGCCATGAGGTTTCAGCAAGGGTTTCATCTTGAACTCTTGCAATTGATAGAGGGGCACAATTACCAGACTTTTGACAAAGTGTTGACGGCGACTCGAAGGCATGAGATCACCATTCAGAGGCTTGCGACAAGGACTGGGGGTCAGAAGAGATCCCACATTCAGATTGAAGAAGGAGGGGAAGCAGCACCCCAAACAACAGCACCATCCACTGGCATTCGTATCCACGATGTGGCGATACGAGGACCAGCACCACCACCCAGGCAGCAGCAACAGCAACAGAGGAAGAACCAGCAACCCCCGACGGGCTGCACTTATTATGGAAAGATAGGGCACACTAGAGATGTGTGTCGGACATTGAATGGACTGTGTCTGATATGTGGAAATCCAGACCATCGGGTTACCACATGTCCCATGAATTCGAGGTCAGGAGGACCAGGGCAGCAGTTTTCTGCTCTGCCAGCACCAGGGACAGGCCAGTATCGAGGGCCAGCGGTGGCAGTGAGGCCGTTGGCACAGCGTCCGCAGGCTCAGATGTTTCGGCAGCAGGGACCGTCGATGCAGCAACACCAGCATAGACCACCCCAGCATCATCAAGAAAGGGGCCAGCAGCAGCACCAGGCTAGGCCGCAGTATGGAAACCAGCAAGTAGGTCGAGGGCAAGCATTCACTCTGTCCTTGGAGGAGGCATTGGCATCGAGAGATGTTGTGGCAGGTAACATTCTCGTCGCCTCATATCCCGCGGTAGCATTGTTTGATTCGGGAGCATCCCACTCATTTATATCTGTACAATTTACGACACGACTAGGAATGGAGTTCGAGGCATTGCCAGGGAGGTTGAATATACTCACTGGTAATGGGCTCGTAGGAGTTAGTAGAGTTATTCTAGCGTGTAGTATTGTAGTTTGCGGGCATTCCTTACCTGCCCGGTTGATAGAATTTCCTGTTGGAAATTTCGACGTTATCTTAGGCATGGACTGGCTGAAAGACAGTCATGCGACAATAGATTGTCGTAGAGGGAGTGTATCTTTTGATATTCCAGGCATGGAGAGATTCACCTTAGTCATATCAGAGGCAACTCAACAAGAGCAGGGAGTAATAGCAGTAATGGAAGAAGTTCAGATTCCGAAGGTAGTTGAAGAATTTCTAGACGTATTTCCTGAAGAACTTCCAGGTATACCACCAGTTAGGGATATTGAGTTCAATATAGAATTGGCACCAGGAACTAAACCGATATCAGATCGAGTTTACAGAATGGCGGATTCAAAGCAGGCCAAGGTATATCAGCATATAGAGGAACTGAAGGAGAAGAAGTTTATCCAAGCTAGCGTGTCACCATGGGCAGCACCAGTGGTACTTGTGGGAAAAAGGATGGGTCATCCAGATTATGTATTGACTACAGGAAGCTTAACGCGGCAACAGTGAAGAACAAGTACCCATTACCCAGGATCGATGACTTATTTGATCAGTTGAGCAAAGCTAGAGTTTTCTCCAAGATAGATCTTCGTTCAGGATACCATCAGGTGAGGGTTCGGAAGGAAGATATTCCCAAGACAGGATTCAGGTCGAAGTATGGGCATTATGAATTCTTAGTAATGCCATTTGGTTTGACCAATACTCCAGCAATATTTATGGATTTGATGAATCGCATCTTTATGCCATACTTAGATTAGTTTGTCGTGGTGTTTCTTGACGACATTCTCGTATACTCTGCTAGTGAAGAGGAGCATGAAGACCACCTCAGGAAAGTGTTACAGGTTTTGAGAGAGAACCAGTTGTATGCCAAGCTCAGCAAGTATGAGTTTTGGTCAGATCATATTTCATTTTTGGGTCATATCATATCAGGAGCAGGAGTAGCAGTAGATCCCAAGAAGGTAGAAGCAGTAGAAAGTTGGCCAGTATCCAAGACCGTAGCAGATGTGCGGAGCTTCTTGGGATTGGCAGGATATTACAAAAGGTTTGTGTCAGACTTTGCAAGGCTTTCAGCACCCATGACCCGCTTAACCCGGAAGGATGTGCCATTTGTTTGGTCGACAGAATGTCAGGCATCATTCGAGACTTTGAAGCAGAAGTTGATATCAGCACCTATTCTTACATTGCCAGTTGGACCCGAAGATTTTACAGTATATTATGATACGTCAGGTAAAGGACTTGGATGTGTCCTTATGCAGCATGGGAAGGTGATAGCATATGCATCTAGGCAGCTTCGGGACCACGAGAAGAATTACCCAACTCATGATTTGGAGTTAGCGGCAGTAGTGTTTGCTCTGAAGCTATGGAGGCATTACTTATATAGTGACCGAGTGGAGATGTACACAGATCATAAAGTACATCTTTACTTAGAAGGAACTAAACATGAGGCAGAGAAGATGGTTGAAGTTGATTAAGGATTATGACGTAGAGCTTCAGTATCATCCAGGCAAGGCTAATATAGTAGCAGACGCTCTCAGCAGGAGAGGCGACGCAATTATGTTGACAACGCAGAGGCATATCTTAGAAGACCTTCAGGAGATGGGCATCGAAGTTATACTTCCTAGTGATGTAGGAGTTCTAACAAGTCTTTAAGTTCAATCCGACCTGGTAGGCAGAATCAAGACAGCTCAGGCACAAGACCCAAGGATTCAGAAGCTTAGGACAGAATGTGAGTCAGGACTCAGGAAGGAGATGAGAATTCATAAAAATGGTACACTTAGGTTTGGATCACGTCTATGTGTGCCTAGTGAAGATATCAGACAGGAGGTTATGGCAGAAGCTCACAGCTCTCAGTATTCTATTCACCCTGGAGGGACCAAGATGTACCAATATATCAAGCAACAATTCTGGTGGAACGGAATGAAGAGGGAAATAGCTAGATTTGTTTCCCGTTGCTTGGTATATCAGCAAGTGAAGGCAGAACAACAGAGGCCAGCTGGGTTATTACAACTGCTTTCTATTCCGAAATGGAAATGGGAGCATATTACAATGGACTTTGTGACCGGTTTACCGAGATCACCAAGTGGTAAGGACGCTATTTGGGTAATAGTGGACCGACTTACGAAGGTGGCACACTTTCTTCCTTTCAGAGTAGGGCAATCTACAAAAAAGTTGGCAGAGTTGTATATGCAACAGATAGTCAAGCAGCATGGAGTTCCTGTCAGTATTGTGTCGGATCGAGATACCCGCTTTGTATCACATTTTTGGAAGAGCTTATATCATAGTCTGGGTACCAAGTTAAGATTTAGCACGGCCTACCATCAGCAGACGGATGGACAATCAGAAAGAACGAATCAGACTTTAGAAGATATGTTACGAGCTTGCACTCTAAATTTTGGAGGGTCTTGGGAGAGTCACCTGTACTTAGTCGAGTTCTCATACAACAACAATTATCAAGCCAGTATCCAGATGGCGCCATTTGAAGCACTATATGGTAAGAAGTGCAGGTCACCGCTTGCATGGGATGATATCGGAGAGAGGAAGATGTTAGGCCCAGAAATGATTGTTCAGACGGTGGAAGTGGTTAAGGGAATTAGAGAGCGACTTCGAGTTGCGCAGGACCGGCATCGTCATTGGGTGGACCAGCATCGTAGGCCGTTAGAGTTCTCTGTTGGGGACCACGTATTCTTGCGGATCTCACCTACTCGTGGGGTCATTAGATTTGGCGTTCGCAGGAAATTGAGTCCGCGGTACGTGGGCCCATTTGTTATCCTTGATCGGATAGGCGATGTTGCTTATCGTTTATCCCTCCCACCTTCGTTACGAGAGGTACATAACGTGTTTCATGTATCTCAATTACGTAGGTATGTATCAGACCCAAGCCATGTCCTCGATCATTCGGAGCTGGTTGTTGGTACTCGAGTTATTCACTGGGCCGGTTCGGCCCGGGCCCGCCCGTGGACCGGATCGGCCCGTCCCCCTGTAAGCCCGGACCGGCCCGCCGTGGGCCCGAACCGGCCCGGCCCCCCATCTGTACTCGGTTCGGGTCGGCCCCCCCCCCCCACAGCCCGAGCCCGGCCCGGCCCGGACCGGTAATTTTTTTTTTTTTTTTTGAATTAAACAGGCCCGGCCCGGTTGGACCGGCCCGGCCCGGCCCGCTGGGACCGGTCCAGCCTGAGCCGACCGTTGTAATTTGATTTTTTTTTTTTTTTTTAACTTTTGACCGTTGGGAGGGGGGGTTCTTTTACCAAAATACCCCTCCCATATAGCCGTTATTAAAACGTTGGGAGGGGTATTTTGATCTTTTTTGGCCTAAAATTACCAAAATAACCCCAAAAAATTCCTATAAATAGCCCAAAAATCTCATTTTTCATACACAACTCATTCCTCACAAATTCTCTACATCTCTCTACGGTGCTCTGGTGTTCTACGACTTTTCCTCCCCGGTGCTCTACGGCTTCCCGATCTCGCTCCCAACTCTATTCCGGCTCTACGGCTTCCCGATCTTCCTCTCAATCTCTTACTTTCTTCTAACGTAGTTTACTTTATTTTATTTTATATATGGCTGGTGAAGGTTCAAACCCACCTGATCTTGCTGGACAGACATACCACTATTTTAGTTCTTTTTTTGACGGTACTGAAATTCCACCTGAGCAAGTTGCGACTCATCCGATTCCGGAGGGGTGCCAACAATCTCCTCCGGAAGTCGCTAGTACAACCCAACGTCCTGAAAAGAAAAAGAGGTCTAAGTATTGGGATTATTTTACTTTAATTTTTGAAACTAATCCTGATGGTTCTTTGGTTTTAGATGCCAAGGGGGAACCGAAACCGTACAAGGCGCAATGCAAGAAATGTTGCAACCAGTACGCATGGAAGAAGGGCGGTGGCACCGGGACCATATCCAGACACTACGACACTTGCTACGGGAAGGACACACTTCAAGCGTCCCAAACCCAAATAAGTTTCGGCGCCACCGGTTCTTCAATTGGTAACTTTACTTACTCAGCTGCTCGGCATAAAACCGAGTTAACTAAACATATTATTCGTGACGAGCTTCCTTTCACGACGGGTGAAAGCGATTCTTTACGAGATTATGTATCACTTTCTCTAAACCCCTCCTTTACTAAAGTGAGTAGGCAACAAACTCGAAAGGAGGCAATTCGTCTCTTCAACGAGCAGAAAGCCGCTTTGAAAGCGAAATTTCAAAATATTAGTAAGTTGGCTATTACTTCTGATATTTGGACTACTAAATGGAGTTATGCTTATATTTGTATTACTGCACACTATGTAGATGCACAATGGATGTTGCAAAAACGCATCATCTCTCTTAAACTTATAGAATGTCCTCACACGGGAGCTGTAATTTCAAGTGAGATTTCAAGACACGTGCGTGAATATGATATTCACGCAAAAAAATTTTTTGTCTCTTTGGACAATGCATCAAACAACAATGCTGCTATGTCTTCTTTGTCAGTAATTTTTAAGCCTATTTTAGAAGGTAGACTTATGCATGTTAGGTGTGCTTGCCATATAATTAACTTAGTTGTTAAAGAATGTTTAAAATTTTTTGAACCCCATTTAGACACTCTGCGACAATGCTTGCTCCACCTAAACTCGTCTCCAAGTAGACAACAAAGTTTTGCATGCGCTTGCGCACATTTTGGTATGACTTTTAGAAGATTTGTGAAGGATATACCAACTAGGTGGAACTCCACCTACTTGATGTTGAAATCTGCAATTCCATTTAAGAGTGCTATTTCATATTATTGTACTTCGGATGTCACCTTTGACTATCAGGTTACTGATGATGATTGGTTAGCAGCTGAAAGTGTTTGTGAATTTTTAGAAGTTTTTTACAATGCTACATTAACTCTTTCTGGTGTTTATTATCCCACATCTTGCTTAGCTTTACGTGAACTTTGTAACATGTCTTATTTATTTTCTAAATATAGAGATTATCCAAATTTTGAAATTGCGGTGAGAAATATGGAAGCCAAATTCAGGAAATATTGGGGTGAAGTACCTCTTTTATATTGTTTGGCTTCCATATTTGATCCTACAATCAAATTGGATGGCGTAGAGGTTTTATTAGAAGGATATGGAGAATATATGGGTATAGACGTTACTGACATGAAGGCAGAAGTTAAAGTGGCATTGGACAGGTTAGTTATACTGTACGAAGAAGGAGCAACGTCGACCCGACCAACTCAGGGGGGGCTAGTAGTAGCTCCGGCTTGGCGTCTAAGCTATCAGCAGCCGGTCGCATACTACAAAGGAAGAAACAAAAGCAATCTTCCCAACCTACTCAAGAGTTGTCTGCTTACCTTAACTCTTATCAAGACGAAGATGAGACTCCAGATCACTTCGCCGTTCTAGAATGGTGGAAGAGACACGACAAGAGATTTCCTGTGCTTTCTAACATAGCACGTGATCTACTGATGGTTCCGGTGTCGACGGTAGCATCGGAGTCCTGTTTTAGTGCAAGTTCGAGGATGTTGAGCGATAGGAGGAGCCGCTTGAAGCCCGATATTTTGGAAGCGATCGTGTGCGTACAAGATTGGTTGGCTGCCGATAAAAGAACACAAAACCAGAAAGATGGAGAAGATCATGACATCCACGAGCTGGATTTGGAATCGCTTTCATTGCATGAAGGCGAACAACAATGAGGCTACGGTGCAAGGTATCAGGTATGTACATTTAAACTTATACATTTCAATTTTAAATTTTAACTTATACTTTCAAAAACTATTTTTTTTTACTTAACTATTCAAATTTTTTAATTTAACTTATATTATTCAAATTTTTTAACTTATACTTTCAAAAACTATTTTTTACTTTAAAAAAAAAACATTTTTTAACTCCGCCTATGCCAAACAAGCATTTGCCGGTCCCAAGCCCGGATAAAGGAAGAGGGAGAAATGTTTTTTTATAATTTTTATAAATTTTTATAAACATTTGTAATATTGGTATAAACATTTGTATATATTTGTATAAACATTACTTTTATAAATATTTTGTATAAATATTTTATAAACATTTAAGTTACAAATTTTAAAAATTAAAATACAAAAGAAAATGATTACTTTTACATGGTTTTTAAAATGGTTTTAAAAAGAAAATACATATTTTGTAAAAACATTTTATAAACATTTTTATTAAAAAGAAAATATTTTATAAACATTTTATCATATTTTGTATAAACATTTTATAAACAATTGTATAAACATAAAATTATAAACATTTTATAAATATTTTTTAAACATATTTTGTATAAACATTTTATAAATATTTTTTTATAAACATTTAAGTTAAAAAATTTTAAAATTAAAATACAAAAAAAAAATATTAAAAAACAAAATTAAACAAAAAACTGTAAAAAAAAAAAAAAAAAAAAAAAAACCCAAAAATTCGGGCCGGTCCGGTCAACCCGGCCTGAACCGGCCCGAACCGGCCTAGGCCCGGACCGGCCCGACCCCAATACCCCCGGTTCAATGGGCCGGGCTGGGCTGCATGCCAACAAACCGGGCCGGGCTTAGCCCGGACCGAAAAATTACGTGGGCCGGTCCTGGACCGGCCCGAACCCGGTCAGGCCCGCCGCCCTTGGACCGTGGGCCGGCCCGGACCGGACCGGTTACATCTTGAGTTGGTACCAACCTGTCTTACGAGGAACAGCCTGTGTCCATTTTGGACCGAAGAGAGAAGATACTCAAGAACCGAACAATTATTCTTGTCAGTGTTGCTTGGGGTCATCACTCCTTAGGAGAGTCAACGTGGGAACATGAGGATGATATCCGATCACGGTATCCACACATGTTTGACTCACAAGGTATATCTCTTTCTGTATACCTTGATTGTCCTAATTCTTCATGCTTATCGCCTTATGGGTAGAGCTACTTGATATCGTAGAATGATGAATTTACATATATAGTACTTGCTTTTGATATGGTAATAATGATTGCTTGCTCACTAGAATTGCTTGTATTAGTTTAGCTCCGATATTTCTACCTGCTTGGATTTGAAATTCCGAGGACAGAATTTTTCTAAGGTGGGTAGAGATGTCACTCCCCGTTCCCAGAATACGTATTTTTATTCATGTACAACTCATGTATATTTATTTAATATTTATCATGTATTATCCTGTATTTAAATTCCTTTAAATTATGTTAATTAATTTTCTGTATTTTATTTCCTGTATTTTATTTTCTGCTTTTAACCTCTCTGCTTGCTTTCGGGTTACGCCTTGGTTGGATCCGCATAGACCCGACCCAAACCCCCACCTACCACCATCCTTCCTATTTAAGCTTCCATCTCCTTCTCGCTCCTCATAAATCTCATTCTTCACCATTACTTCTCCTTCTTTCTCATCACTCTCTCCACCAACCCAACAGCAGGCAAGTGCAATCTTGCTTCTTGCTTGGAGAACCATTTTTATGGTTCATTTGTCTTCCTCTCATGATCCTGAGAGAGTTTAGTACTTAGCATTTTTGATTTCTTTGGCTGGTTTTTGCTAGATCTAAGATGTTGTATTCTCGGCTGTTCATGGGTTTTGATCTCCCAACTTAGTGTGGATTCTCAGTCACGCACACGTTCTTACGTGTCTGTGTGGATTCTCAATCACGCACACGTTCTTACGTGTCTGCATGGTTTTTTAGTCACGCTCATGTTCTTACATGTTAGCGTGGATTTTAGTCACGCTCACGTCTGTACGTACGTGCATGGATTTTAGTCACGCTCACGTCTGTACGTTTCAGCATGGATTTTTAGTCACGCTCACGTCTGTACGTGTCTGCGTGAATTTTAGTCACGTTCATGTTCTTACATGTTAGCGTGGATTTTTAGTCACGCTCACGTCTGTACGTGTCTGCGTGAATTTTAGTCACGCACATGTTCTTACATGTTAGCGTGGATTTTTAGTCACGCTCACGTCTGTACGTGTCAGCGTGGATTTTAGTCACGCTCATGTTCTTACATGTTAGCGTGGATTTTTATTCACGCTCACGTCTTGCGTGCGTGCGTGAATTTCTTGTCACACTTTTCACGCTCACTTGTGCGTGCGTGAATTTTTTATCATTCTTCATGCTCACTTATAAGTGCGTGAATTTCCCTTCACGCTCACACTGTGCGTGCCAACGTGAACCACTTTTCACGCTCACGCTGTTTACACGCTTACTCCAACCTGCTAGACTTGGCGTGACTTGTGGGCCTTAGCCTAGCCTTGTTGGCATGACTTTCTAACCTGGGTGTTTTATTTGTTTTATAATTTATTCATTTAATGATGGCATGATAATTCTTCTATTATATCCTTACGCCTTTTGGCATGAACTTGATAAAATCATGACATGTTAATATTGTTAATAAGGATTGTTATATGGAATGCTCCTTGTGTCTTGATTGGTTTATGGATACCAGTATGACTGGAATTTAACCATGAGAGTTATAGACTCGACCCCATGTAATACTAATTGACTTTCATGCCTTGTCACCATTGATAATAATGGTTATCTTGACTAAATTGATCATGCGTTCCTAGTTGGAACTAAGAGACTGGCTAGTCGTCTTATTGAATTGAATGAATGAGACACGTTCATATAATGAACTACTGTACTCGATTAGCCAATCCCGATTATTGGCATAAAGGCACATGCAGGCTTCAAATTATTTATTTATTTAGTTATCTATTTATTTATCTTACAAAAACAGCATGTGTACTTTATGGTCAAGGCATGATTATTCCGTGGTTAGATTTGATTGTTACATTACGCTATGTAAGACCTGCAACCTAACCGCACTGGTATCGTTACAGAATTGTACATATCGTGCCCCGTACGAAAGTACTCATTTGAATGACCATGATCTACGGCATGGAACTTCACTCAACGTAGGGACTATTAAGTTAAATAAAATAATGATGGCATGGAGAGAATGGATTCTCGAGTTCTTACATGGCAGTCCTCTTGGGACTATTAAGTGCCCGACAGGCCGGCTGGTTCCCACAGATACTGTAAATCTGTCACACGGGCAGGGAACGGTATCTGCTTATATTATTGTACATGCTATATTAACGGTGGGCGTCCCGCTGGGACTCGTCTAAATACATGATTGGTGCAATTGATTGACTGGATAGACTAGTCTTGCTTGTACATAGTAAGAACTGAGGAATCCCTATTTGCATAATTCCAGGATAACTTGGGACTCACAATAGCAAGCCGTAGTAGTTGATTGGCCGTTCAAGATGATTTGTCTGTGTACTGTACCTACTCTGTTGCCTAACTGAGATGATCAGAATGTCAGGACATGACGGGCTAACTTCTGTCCTTGTTTGGTTGGGAGGTTGGTTCGAAGCATTGTGATGTTATGTGAATCCTAGTGGGAAGCAGAGATCTATTATTATATTCTCTTACTTACTGGTTTAGTCCTTCATATCGTGCTCCCTTGTGGTACTTGCTATTAGAGGTCGAACCTCTCTGGTTTTGCATGGCCAGATTTAGAGCCGGTCCCCGAGGATCCAGCTTACTTCTACCTCCAAGATGGTCAATACTAGGGGAATGATCGCAGGAGGACTCGAGTGGGTTCCTTACTCCACCGCTCGTTTTCTTATTTACTTTATACTTAGCCGTTTGGCACCGACATGTTAGTCGGATTGTCTTGTACTTACTTTTACATAATTGTAACTAAGTCAGATTGCAGCTGATAACAATTGTGTACATGTTACTATACCATCTGGCTAGGTTTTGTAAAGCCAGATCTCAAGAACATTTTGACTAAACGTTTGGGACGCCTTACTGCTTTATCTTACATGTTCTCTATTTCTGTTTCTTGTTTTGAATGATTGAGACAATAGATGTGAAGTGACCATAGTAAGACTTTCATGTAGTATACACCCCCTCATCTGGTTAGACAGTATTGATCTTATTATACGGTATTCATCTACCCGTAATACGTAGCTGGCTGAGTCATTCCTCTGCTCTCCAGTATTCTGGTTCTGGGGCGTGACATACACTCTTGTGAATCTTGTACTCTCATGTTCACAAAGCCCTCATGTATACTATTATGTGCACCCTTTTATAGGCTCCCACGTGATATCATGTACAATAACATAACCTGCTTAGATCCTTGTGTATTAATTGGGGAAAACGGGGGAGTGGTAATACTCACGTGAACAATTCTATAGTAGTGTAGATCATGTGTAACTCTTTAGTGTAGATCATGTACAAATCTGTCCTGTTCACATGTGCTATCATGTACTCTACATCACTAGCCACTGTTAGTTCTCTATTTATAGTAGATCTTTCTATTACAGTTCTCTACCTGTTTACATACTGTATTTCTTCAGATCCTGTATCTTACTTTACTACATGATTATATTTTTTAACCTGCTATGATTTGTTGAGATGTATTGTGCTCGCTCCTGTCCTGACTGGACCTGTTGATAAATTTTACAGATAGCCTGGGATTGTCTGCTAGCCTAGAGGAGACACAGTAGAGGTTGTTTAGATAGTTTTTCCATTGTCTGGAGTTGTATTATTTTATGGATTACTGTATTTTGAGATTTGAGATATATTTTTGAGTTTGTGTATTTTAGACACTTAGATTTCTCTCTGTTGTATCTCTTTTGGATTTCATGTTTTATCTATCCTTATCATGCTCTACCTTAGATGTGATTGAGACTGTATCTGCTATGTCACCCCCATTTGGGGAGTATAAAATATTTATCCTTATACTGCTAGATGCATGAGACCTAGGACAGCATTCTACCGCCGGTACTGCGGCGTTGGCTGGGCGTTGTTACGTTCTCGTACCCTAACAGTGGGTGCGGGTCGTGACACTCTCCCTTTTAATCTCCATCCCCAAAATCTTTTTGTCTCAACCCAAGTCTTTCATCTCAAACTCTGAGCTAAGTTGAGATTTTAGTTTATCTATCTCTACCACGCTTTTTGAGGCAATAAACATATCATCCACATAAAGCAATAGATAGATATAGTCTCCACCATGAAGTCTATGAAAGTAAACACAACAATCATACTTACTTCGGGTGAAATCATGTCGTGTCATGAAGGTGTCGAACCGCTTGTACCACTGTCGAGGTGACTGCTTCAACCCGTACAACAATCTTTTCAACAAACACACATAATTTTTCTTGCCAACCATCTTGAAGCCCTCCAGTTGATTCATATAAATTTATTCGTCAAGATCGCCATGCAAGAATGTTGTCTTCACATCGAGTTGCTCTAACTCGAGATCATGATGAGCTACCAAGCTCAACAATACGCGAATAAAAGTATGCTTGACCATCGGAGAAAAGATCTTATTGTAGTCCACTCCCTCCTTCTGCGCGAAGCCCTTTGCCACTAATCTTGCCTTGAACCGAGTGCCACCTGACTCTGGAGAAGCTTCCTTCTTTTTGTACACCCACTTGCAGCCTATAGCCTTCTTGCCTTTGGGCATTGGAACCAGATCCCATGTACAATTTTTGTGGAGAGACTCAATCTCTTCCTGCATAGCCACCATCCAGTTCTCGTTGTTAGTATCTTTGACCGCCTGTCTGAATGTGATAGGCTCGTCATCCTCCACTGGTAGTGCATATGCCACTACATTTAGCTGTCCATAATGCTTTACCGGTTCCTTAAATCCATACATATGTACTGGCTTGACTGATCTCCTTGGCCTAGTGGTGGCCAAGGAATCTTGCTGCTGGTGTTGCTCATCCTTTGGTTGTTGCTCTTGTGGGGCTTGATGAACATCTTCAGAAACCTCCACCTCATCTGATGCATCCTCAGATGACTCAATCTCAATTATTTGAGATTTGCTAGATACACCACCATCATGATCGGACTCACTCTTCTTGCTCGAAGCCAACACTGAAGACTTGTCGAATGTGACATCCCTGCTGATTAAGAACATTTTATCCTCCAAGCAATACAGACGGTAGCCCTTCACTCCTTGTGCATATCCCAAGAATATTGCTTTCTTGGCTCTCGGGTCCAACTTACCCTCATTGACATGATAGTAAGCTTTGCATCCAAACACGCACAAAGTGCTGTAATCTGCCAGTTTGTCGGTCATCACCTCATATGGAGTCTTACAATCTATAGCCGGAGTTGGTGATCTATTAACCAAGTATCGCGCCATGTGTATAGCATCCGCCCACCATTCCTTGCCTAAACCGGCATTGGAGAGCATACATCTTGCTTTCTTAAGCAAGGTTCGATTCATTCTCTCTGCTAACCCATTCTGCTGCAGTGTGTTCTTAACAGTCCAATATCGAATGATACCTTCTTGAGCACAGAAATCTTTGAAAGGTCCATAGGTATATTCAGTACCATTATCAGACCTCATCTTCTTCACCTTTCTGCATGTTCTGTTCTCCATAGTCGCTTTCCACTGCTTGAACTTTTCGAACACTTTATCCTTGGTTTTAATAAAATACAGCCAAACATAACGTGTATAATCATCAATAAAAGTGACATAGTACCTTGCTCCATTCTTGGAAAGAATCCTGCTAGGTCTCCATACATCTGTATGCACATAGTCGAGAATACCTCTTGTCTTCTGCTTGCTTGTATTGAAGGTCACCCTGTGCTGCTTGCCATAAACGCAATGCTCACAAAAAACCATACTTGGCTTCTTCAAATTCTTCAGTAATCTTTGCTTGCTCAGTAAGGACAGGCCTTTCTCCCTCATATGTCCAAGCCGCATATGCTAAAGACGCGTGCTTTCAGACAAATCAGATGTACTGACTGCTAAAGTCCCAGTCACAGTGCTTCCCAATAAGATATAAAGGTTACCATGTCGGTGACCTTTCATCACCACCAAAGAACCACGAACGACCCGCAAGACTCCACCCTCGGCGACGAACTTGTTACCATTCGAGTCAAGCGTACCAAGAAAAATAATATTTTTCTTGAGGTCGGAAAGTACATGTCTGACATCGGTCAAAGTTCGCACAATTCCATCATACATTTTTACCTTGATAGATCCAATTCCAACAGCTCGACATGAATTGTTGTTGCCCATCAACACAGAACCACCATTTATCGCATTGTAGGAAGAAAACCACTCTCTCTTTGGATACATATGGTACGAGCATCCGGAATCGAGAATCCAACGGTCACTCATGTTGTCATGTGCCACCGAAAAACAGACACCGTCACTATCAGCTTATGAAGCACAGTTTTCTTCATCACCTTCTCTCTCTATTTTATTCTCCTTTTTTTGTTCTTCTTCTTTGGATGAGTACACTTATTTGCATAATATCCTTTCTCATTGCAGTTGAAGCACTTCACCTTCTCAATAGGTGTTTTGGACTTGGACCTTGACCTTCTGCTAAAATATGCTTTATCGTTTGTCCTTCCTCTAAACATCAAACTTTGGGCTTGGCCTCTATCGTTTCCGCCATTAGATGCCAACCTCCGCACCTCATTAGACAATAAGGCACTCGTAGCTTCTTCTACGAAAATTGAGTCCTTCCCGTACAATAAAGTTTAAATAAGATTCTCACAAGAATCGGGCAAAAAAAAATAATAGGATTAGCGCCAAACGATCATTTTCTTCATGTATGTCAACATCCTTCAAGTCAAAAATAATTTGATTGAATTTTGAAATATGATCCCGAATTGACGTACCTTCCTCCATCACTAGTCTGTAGAGCGACTTTAACCTATAAAGTCTGTTGGTGAGATTCTTCATCATGTAGAGTGATTCTAACTTCAACTAGAGCCCAGTGGCGGTGGTTTCGTCCTTCATAAAGTACATGACATTCCTTTCCAAACACATACGAACAGCGGCACATGCATCGAGATCCATGTCGTCCCAATCATTATCGGTCATGTCAGCGGGCTTCTTGGATTTTTCCTGTAAAGCCTTGTGAAGCTTTTGAGATATGAGAACGTCATTCATCTGACTTTTCCAAAAGCCAAAATAATTTTTCCCATTGAACTTCTCAATTTTATACTTCACGATCCTGCTTGACGGAGCCATATCAAGAATCCACCCAATTAACTTTCTCTGAGAACTTTGTCAAAAATTTTGCTAGAATCCCAAAGCTCTGATACCAATTTGTTGTGGCACAGCGGAAATAAACCTAAAAAACTCAGAGAAAATTCATAATCACAAAGACAATAATTTACGTGATTTGGCCAAGATGCCTACTTCCACAAATAAGGGTGATTTAGTTCCACTATGAAGAAGAAAAGGAATTACAATAGCTCTCAACACTTCTCTCTGTACACCCATGAACTCAATCTCTATCACAAAAATAAAATAAAAACTCTCTCAAAATTTTGTGTTGAACTTATTCAACAACTTTAGCTCTCTTGTGTTGAACTTATTCGACAACTTTAGCACAATGAGATGTATCAAGAAGAACCTATAGACCCCTTTATATATCATAGAAATCCAATCCTATGTAGGCTAAAAAATATAATCCTAATCCTATGTAGGATTACCACATATATGGTCAAATCCAATCTTGTATAGGATTACCATATATATGGTCAAAAAAGGTCATGGGCCTATTTTTGGATAATTTCCTTCACCTTATGACATCTTATCGATGCCCTTACGGCACCGTATGATGGGCCGCATGGTCGGTCGTCGTTTAAACCCGTGGTAGAATGGTGTTGGTCCTCGACCGTCCGTGCAGCGTCCTAGTCATTGAGTTTTCATGTACAGACATCCCATTCTAATTAATCCTCACGAAGTACTTTCAGTCCTCACGAAGTACTTTCAGTCGGCAACGATCATATTTTGCTGGGTTTCGCCCTCCATTCCCAACAATTGGCACATGGGGGAGTTCAGTTTTCAATAGAGTACTTGTTTGCACCGTTGATATTAGATTTGGGCTCGAACATAGGCCTTTATATATATATAATATATATATATATATATATATATATATATATATATATATATATATATTGGAACCAAGTAAATAGTTTCCGGAATCGCTCCCACTGGGATTCGAACTCCTGACCACTCGAGCCGCATGCATCTCTCTTAACCACGAGGCTAGAGGTCATTTGCTATATATATATATATATATATATATATATATATATATATATATATATATATATATATATATATATATATATCACCAAACACAAGCCAGATCATGAAGCTAGGCTTTGGGTAATTAGCTCCGTAGGGTTCGGTCCTAGAAAAGTAAATATAGTCACAAGTGTATATCAGTATTGGGCTCGGCCAAGAGGTCCCATTTGATCTTGCTCACTATATGTAAACCTCCATAATTTATATTTGATTTTTTATAATTTAATTAATTTTTATGTATTTCATAAGTTATGGATTTATATGCTACTAGTTTATTAACATAAATTAATGTATGTGTGTGTATATATATTATTATATGTGTGCATGTGTGTATTCCTATTAAATAAGGAATATGATAGAATCTAGGATTTTTAGGAATTCATTGTAAATTTTTGAGACATTTTTGGTAGCTTAAAAGATATAAATATATATTTATATATATAAGCATTATATAAATTAGTTATTAAAAAAAAATAGGGTGGGCCGAACCCCCACCACAAGCAGCAGCAGCTGCGGAGAGAAGGCGGGGGGCCGACCCCCCTTAATGTCATTGTTAGCAGCAAGCTAAGCTGCTATGGTCTTAGGAGCCCGACCCCATCATTAAGTCAACCCAGCAGCATCTAATAGCTGCAACTCTTAGGAAAAACCCGACCCCCACCATTCCTATTAGTAATAGACATCAACGGCGCAGCAGTATTTATACCGCTCGAAACCAAACCCTAATCCTCCTTACATCTTCTTCCTCCTGAAGCCCCCTTCATCTTGAACCCTAGACGGACTACCCAGGCCGTTGGCGGCACCGCACCACCGCGCAAACGCTGCCGGACAGCCCAGGACGACCCCACTTCCGAGCGATCTCAGTTTTGTCAACAGCGAGGTACCCTTCTTCCAATCCACTTTTCTTCACACACGCTTGATGATTTCTCGAACTATCAAATCCTGTGTGTAGCCCATATGAACCCCTCCAATCCCCTTCTGATAGAATCCTGGGAACCCCAGGGGATTGCTCGAAAAATCGAGGCAAAGTTGCCCCAAAAATTGTTGAAAACAGAGTTTTAATCCAGTCCCAAACCACAACTTAGAAGCCAGATTCCGAACTGTGTGTCGAGATTTTTTCAGAAACTAATTGAACACATGTGAAGACAACATAACCACGATTAAAACGCATTTTGTAGATCTGTATTTCGTTTTCTGTGCGAGAATTAAAACAGTGTTAAAGTTGGGCGAAAAACTGTTTTCAAAAGTGTTAATTTCAGAAAATTTTATCCGATACAACGTACGCCCCGACAAACCGGGCGACGTGGTCACGCGCTATATGCATCGAAAGGCACGTATGGATGTTGCGGACGTGTGGGAACTGACGGAACTCAGTTTCGTTGCGTGTGCGCGACGAAATCAACGCGTATCCGTCGAGATACCCCCGTATCGGCATTTTGCAAACTTGTCCATAACTTCGTATATTGTCGGATCGAGATAAAACTTGCGCCAACAGGTCCGGATCGAAATTCTGGTCCTGCATGCCAAGTTTGGTTCGATTCTGAGAAGGTCGAATCGGAATCCATTTTGGCGGGCCCGCGACCCACTCAAACGGGCAATTTTGTACACGGCTCCTCGGAATCCAAAATTGGACATACTGTTGAGTTCCTCTCCTCAAACTGAAACCATAGACATGTAATTTGATGACTTTAGAGACCGTAGACTTTGGCACGTGTTTCGGTGTAAAGCGGGTCCAACGACGAACATCGTTTTAACCCAAAATTATGATTTTACCCCTGTTCCAGAATTAGACTTTTGGACAGGCATTTCCTAGGTATATCTTCTTCACCGAGATCATTTTTGATATTTGTTTCAGCGTTTGGAGTCATCTGTGATTTGTGAGTTTTGGTGCTGACACTTGCTACTCTTGGATATGCCCTTCTCGCACTGCAGGCAAGATACCTTGCCATCTTACTCTGTGATTATTATATTCTTATTTTCAGTTGTTATTTTTAGCATTCTGTTTCATGATATTTAAACGGTGCGTCCAAGTCACACTTGGGTGCAAGCGACTCTATCGGTCGTTTTCTTGCTTTATTTATTCTCTTGCATTGACTTAGTTTATTGACCACCCATTAATGTTGAGGTATTGGTATATCTCATACGGCCTTGACACTTGTTGTATCACATGATGTGAGTCACATATAGGACACGTATTCGCGTAGTCGGATGGCCACCGATACGTATGGAGCGTGCGACGGATAGGGGTAACTGCCAATAGAATTGCATGTTAGAAGACTTGGCGGTTACTAGAGGTACATGTCAGTCATGGAGATGATGATACTAGGCATTGGGTGGGGAGAACATTACCTGACGTATGTGCTTCGATTGCGCTCTCCTTGTAACCCGGAAGCTCCGCTGGAGATACGGGTATGAGCCTCTCAGGTTGGCCACTGTCGTTTTTCAACGTCATGCTCTTGGTCACTGGTGCCCAAGAGGGGACTATACCGGATCCTATATTCAGCCAGGGCTCATGCGTCGAAGGAATCTATCTCAAACTGCATATTCACAGTAGAATGGTCAGGAACCCGATTGCATGCATACCTTTTTCTCTTATTATTTTATCACAGTTTATATGGCATGGTGTTTTCTTGTATCTTGCTATGTCCCCTGAGGACCTGGTTATCTCTCCAGGTTTAGACGATTTTCCACAGGAGTACGGAGCGGCATTAGAGCTATCTACATTGATAACGAGGCAGTGCCTTATGACTTCTAGTCTATTTCTTATCTGAGACAGTTGTAGATATTATTTTACATCTCTTTTCTTTCTATTTTGCGGAGGTTGGACTCCGATCTTGTGAGACTATTTTTTATAGCTGTTTGGAGTGAGTATGTTCACTCGGCTATCTTTTGATACTCTTATTTATTTATTTGGACTTCATTATCTTCTGTGTTGAGCTGTGATGAGATTAGATATGTTATTCTGGCCTGTGATTATTTATTTACAGCTTATGTGCATATATGAGAATTCCATATATTGGAGTGTTCTTCGTATATGTGTAGCTGGCATGTTCATGTACTTGGTCCTACGTATATTGGGACTGGGGCGTTACACTATACATTCCTAATAGGAAAAAAAAGAAAATTTTAGATACGATATGAATTATGTTAGTTTATTTTATATATAGATTATGGTAAAATGGTAAGATAGATTTGAACACTTAGCTCATTTCGTACAAGGTACAACATATATTCCGTGAATCAAAGTCATCCAGTCAAGATGTGTGGTCTCTACTGGCTGATCACTAGAGTCAGGAGACTTTAATTATAAACAACCATATGATATAGTGGGGTTGATCCTGAAATTCAGAGGACCATGTTCAAAAACTGAATATAAAATTTTATTTTATACTGGAAATTGCTGAGATACCTACTTTCGGGGTGGATGTTTATGAAAAAACCACCCGCAGGGTGGATTTTATGAAATACCCAACATTATGTATTTTCACGTTAAATATTTCAAGATTCCCATTAGATGCTCTGTATTTAAATTATCATTTTTGATAATACCATAGCTACCCCTTCACGCAAATTTGGTCATATATATGTATTTGAATTCACAAACTCGTATTTTGATTGCGATTTTCGTCTTTTTCTTCTTCACGAGAGATCGGAATTCCATTGCTCTCATTTTTAGCAGAGATCGCAAAGATTGTTCGTAGTTCACTGTGTTTTTCTTCAGTCGAACTCCGATCATCGCTCATCATCATCATGTTCGTGGAGAGATTTGAAATTTTTCGACAATTAGGTCCTTTTTAATGGCTTCATTCTGCAACGATTCAACTTGTTTCTGAAGCTCGCTTTTTTCATTTCTGAGCCTTTTATTTATCTTTTTGAGCTTCTTGGTTGTTTGCACTGATATAAAACAAACAACAATGAAAAGTATGATATCAATCAATATATACTTTAAAAAAAGAAGAAAAAGAAAATCATTCTCCGTGATCTTAACACGGGGAATGGTCATTCTCCGTGATTTTAACACGGAAAATGATCATTCTTCTGCATTCTAACACGAAAAAATGGTCATTCTACGTACTTTTAACACGGAGAATGACTATTCTCCTGCATGTTAACACGGGAAATGACCATTCTACAAGATTTTACAACGGAGAATGGCCATTCTCCGTGATTTTAACACGGAGAATGACTATTCTCCTGCATGTTAACACAGGAATAGCCATTCTCCGTGATTTTAACACGAAGAATGACCATTCTTCGTGATTTTACAATGGAAAATGACCATTCCCTATGATTTTAACATGAAAAATGGTCTCTGTGATTTTACAATGAATAATGGCCATTTCTCGTGATTGTAACACGGAGAATGGTCATTCTTCTGCATTCTAACACTTTGAAGGGGATCTTGTAGAAGATACAACAGAAACATACAACAGAAAATTTTTTAACAGAACATACAACAAAAAAGATCACAAAAAGTTCTTTTATTAAAACTCACACCTACAAGGGTCTATTACAAATTCTTTGTGGAAAGAACTCCTAAAGATCTACAACGGGGTTAGTCTTCATAGTATAATCGTAGGACTCTTTTGTGAGCACTAAGCAATTGTTGCTCTATACTAAATAACTCCACAACTTCTACCCTTGCGGCAAGAGACTGCGGAGAGAATATCTGAATACAGTCGCCATCAAGGTATGCGCCCACTGAACCCCCAAGACGTGCAGCGAGCCATTTCCTCGTCAGAGCAGACCACTTTCTGAAGCAGCTATTGGCTCGCGGCAACTCCTGAGGCTCTTCCAGCCTAACAAATGCGCGCAGTCGCTATTGAGCAAGGCAGAGTACAACCTGTAGCCATTCGGATTGGCAATCAACCCAAATCCTGTCGTCAGGACCTCCAAGACCTCCAAGACGTCGCTCAGGTTCTAACTCCTCATGGTGGGCATTCCGGTATATCTCGACACTCATCAACAGCTCTTGTACAAAGATACAACTTCTTTGAACGAAGGGATCCACAACCAACAGTCAACTTGTGCAAGGCCAACGACGGTTGTTCGAAACTAAGTTTGGGTCAAGCATGGTGCACTACAAAAAAATAACTTTTTGAAACAATTATTTTTGCAATAAAATTTGTTTCATTGCAAAAAGTATTTAATTGCAACAATATTTATATATTTGTTGTAAAACTTAGATTTGCAATTTTTAAGCAAAAAAAAGTATGTTGTTCAAAATAGTTCGTCGCAAAATAGTTGGGGTTACTCTATTCTCATTTTCAAAAAATAGTGGTAAATTTATTTGCAACAAAAAATATTATTTACAAGAAAACCTAATCATGTCAAAATTATTTTTTATTTTACAACAAATTTTTATCATTGCAATAAATTAATGTCCCTTTTGCAACATAATTAATTTTCTTTCCCAAAAAATCCGCTAAAATTGGTTTAGAAAAAAAAAATTACCCACGAAACTTTCCATCAACAAAGCCCTTAAAACCCGTTCATTCCCTCTAATCCCAGGATTCCCAGCCAATAAACCCGCGAATTCCCCCCCCCCCCCCCAAAAATTTTAGTTCCCTCACTTTTTCCCCCCAAAATCTCTCAACAGAAGGATTTCTCGCACCCTCTCTTAATAAAATTCTTCTCTACCAAAGCTCTCTCCCTCTGCTCCACTTTTCTCTCTCCTCCTCTACGCACCTCTCTCTCTCGGCCAAGCCGAAGCCAACAAGAAGTGGTGGCGCCCCCTCCCTTTGCTCCACTCTTCTCCCCTTCTCTGAGCACTCTTCCCTTCCTCCTCCTTTGCCGCCAGGCTGAAGGTAGAAGTTGTTGCGTGCACGGTTGACGGAAGGACGGCGCAACGGCTTGGCAAGGCTGACAGCAGGTCAACGTCGCATCGAGGCTTACTGGACGATGCCATTTTCTGGATGCGGCGAGGTAATTGTCATGTTTCCAAAAAAAATTCAAGACAATTTACAACTCTCTTAATCATTTTTATCATCTCGGTTAATTTTGAAGTAGTTGTTCATGAATAACCATTTCTAAATCCTTCCAGCATATATTACTGACGTCATCGTTATTTTTTTCCAAATAAAAAGTAAGAGAGACAAAGTTTTGCTTCAATTTTTTTTCTGTTTACAATTAGCATACACAGATTGAAAGTATTATATGAGTAGTAGTCCTTTGTGCAAACACATTTATGATATAACTGCTATATAGTAGGTTTAAATATTACGTGCATATATTTTTAAATTAAATTGCTCAATTCAATTTTGTTGTTATGAGAGCTACCTACAGAACATATTGCTGAAATTCAAAAGCATGATACCAAACATGGCCGAAGAAATCAGCATTACATCTGATTGATTTTATTTCAGTTTTGATTAACTTATTTATTTTTTGTGTATTATATACTTTTTAGTTGTGATATTGTAACATGATATTTTATTCACGGAACATATACTTTATAGCTTCCTGGTCTCTTTAATTTATTATTTAATATCCTAGTTGGAGGGGTCTTGTGTTAAAAAATAGTTCTTTTAAATCTTTGTGATATTTAAGTTTTCCATAAATATATAAAAAAAGATAATTACAAGATTGTTTTCACCTAATTTATATTTATATAAATAATCTAGCAGTACATAGCAAAGGAAGGGGCCATTACAAATAGGTACTTGTACTCAATTTATCTTTCATTTGTCTTTCTCTTATATGTTGCTTTGTATTTTCAGATTTTTGGTTTTGTTATCAGCTTTCAATTCTTCTTTTTTATTTTGGAACACAAATATGGATAAAAGTTGGGTGAAGCTTACAAATGAATCCTGTCGACAATACATACAAGGAGTTAAAGACTTTATACAACAAGCGAGTAGGTTTACCCAAAAGAATAATAGGATTTGTTGTCCATATCGTAACTGCAACAATGTGTATTTCCAGCATATAAATGTGGTGGAAGCTCACTTGTTTGATAAAGGGATGACTAAAACTTACACCAATTGGGTACATCATGGTGAAAAATTTGAACCTACGACAATTCTTGATGACGATAGTGATGATGATGGCACACGTGAAGAAGAGGCTCTACCGGATAATATTCATGAGATGCAAGATTTTTTTGAAGACTTACATGCCGGACCATTTATGAATTCTAGTTTGGATGAAGTAGCTTTTAGTCAGGAACAAGCAGAAACTAGTAATACTCATCCTAATCAACAATCTTCAGAGAAGAAATCAGAGAGATTTTCAAGCTTATTAAGGGACGCACAACGTGAACTTTATCCTGGCTGTACAAAGTATTCAAAATTATCTTTCCTAATAAAATTGCTTCATTTAAAAGTAATCAATTGTCTAAGTAACAAAGCCTTCGATCAGATCCTTGAGCTGTATAAAGATGCACTTCCAGATGGGGAAACATTGCCTAAGTCATATTATGAGGCTAAAAGTATAATGTGGGACCTGGGCCTTGGTTATGTGGCCATACATGCTTGTAAGCATGATTGTGTAATATTTTGGAAGGAGCACAAAGATAAAGATGAGTGTCATGTTTGTCATGAGCCTAGATATATGTTTAATGAAGGTGGACGCAAAAAATACCTCAAAAAGTTTTGTGATATTTTCCCCTAAAACCAAGACTACAAAGGTTATTTATGTCAAAAAAGACGGCTACAAATATCAGATGGCATAAGGAAAAGCGACTTGAGGAGGATGGTGTACTTAGGCATCCAGCAGATTCAGAAGCTTGGATCGAATTTGACAAGACACATCACTTGTTTGCAATTGATCCTCGTAATGTGAGACTTGGTTTGGCAAGTGATGGTTTCAACCCATTTGGGAACATGAGCAATTCTTATAGTATGTGGCTGGTAATTATTATTCCATACAACTTGCCACCTTGGATGTGTATGAAAGAACCTTTTCTGTTCATGTCCTTGCTTATTCCAGCGCCCAAGTCCCCTGGTAACGATATTGACGTGTATTTGCAACCATTGATAGATGAGTTGAAAGAGTTATAGGAAGATGGTATTGAAACTTTTGATGCCTCGACCGGAACGAATTTCCAATTACATGCAGTTGAAAGAGTTATGGAAATTCATTCCGGTCGAGGCTTCAAAAGTTCCAATATCATCTTCCCATAACTCTTTCAACTCATCTATCAATGGTTGCAAATACACGTCAATATCGTTACCAGGGGACTTGGGCCCTATAATAAGCAAGGACATGAACAGATAAGGTTCTTTCATACACATCCAAGGTGGCAAGTTGTATGGAATAATAATTACCGGCCACATACTATAAGAATTGCTCATGTTCCCAAATGGGTTGAAACCATCACTTGCCAAACTAAGTCTCACATTACGAGGATCAATTGCAAACATGTGATGTGTCTTGTCAAATTCGATCCAAGCTTCTGAATCTGCTGGATGCCTAAGTACACCATCCTCCTCAAGCCGCTTTTTCTTATGCCATCTCATATTTGTAGCCGTCTTTTTTGACATAAATAACCTTTGCAGTCTTAGTTTTAGGAAAAAATATCGCAAAACTTTTTGAGGTATTTTTTGCGTCCACCTTCATTAAACATATATCTAGGCTCATGACAAACAGGACACTCATCTTTATCTTTGTGCTCCTTCCAAAATATTACACAATCATGTTTACAAGCATGTATGGCCACATAACCAAGGTCCAGGTCCCGCATTATACTTTTAGCCTCATAATATGACTTAGGCAATGTTTCCCCATCTGGAAGTGCATCTTTATACAGCTCAAGGATCTGATCGAAGGCTTTGTTACTTAGACGATTGATTACTTTTCAATGAAGCAATTTTATTAGGAAAGATAATTTTGAATACTTTGTACAGCCAGGATAAAGTTCACGTTGTGCGTCCCTTAATAAGCTTGAAAATCTCTCTGATTTCTTCTCTGAAGATTGTTGATTAGGATGAGTATTACTAGTTTCTGCTTGTTCCTGACTAAAAGCTACTTCATCCAAACTAGAATTCATAAATGGTCCGGCATGTAAGTCTTCAAAAAAATCTTGCATCTCATGAATATTTTTCGGTAGAGCCTCTTCTTCACGTGTGCCATCATCATCACTATCGTCATCAAGAATTGTCGTAGGTTCAAATTTTTCACCATGATGTACCCAATTGGTGTAAGTTTTAGTCATCCCTTTATCAAACAAGTGAGTTTCCACCACATTTATATGCTGGAAATACACATTGTTGCAGTTACAACATGGACAACAAATCCTATTATTCTTTTGGGCAAACCTACTCGCTTGTTGTATAAAGTCTTTAATTCCTTGTATGTATTGCCGACAGGATTTATTTGTAAGCTTCACCCAACTTTTATCCATATTTGTGTTCCTAAATAAAAAAAAAAAGAATTGAAAGCTGATAACAAAACCAAAAATCTGAAAATACAAAGCAACATATAAGAGAAAGACAAATAAAAGATAAATTAAGTAAAGTACCTATTTGTAATGACCCATTCCTTTGTTATGTACTGCTATATTATTTATATAAATATAAATTAGGTGAAAACAATCTTGTAATTAGCTTTTTTTTTATATATTTATGGAAAACTTAAATCTCACAAAGATTTAAAAGAACTATTTTTTAACATAAGACCCCTCCAACTATGATATTAAACAATGAATTAAAGAGACCAGGAAGCTACAAAGTATATGTTCCGTGAATAATAGATCATGTTACAATATCACAACTAAAAAGTATATAATACACAAAAAAGAAATAAGTTAATCAAAACTGAAATAAAATCAATCAGATGTAATGCTGATTTCTTCAGTCATGTTTGGTATCATGCTTTTGAATTTCAGCAATATGTTCTGTAGGTAGCTCTCATAACAAAAAAATTGAATCGAGCAATTTAATTTAAAAAGATATGCACGTAATATTTAAACCTACTATATAGCAGTTATATCATAAATGTGTTTGCACAAATGACTACTACCCATATAATACTTTCAATATGTGGATGCTAAGTGTAAACAGAAAAAAAATTGAAGCAAAACTTTGTCTCTCTTACTTTTTATTTGGAAAAAAATAACGACGACGTCAGTAATATATGCTGGAAGGATTTAGAAATGGTTATTCATGAACAACTACTTTAAAATTAACCGAGATGATAAAAATGATTAAGAGAGTTGTAAATTGTCTTGAATTTTTTTGGAAACATGAACAATTACCTCGCCGCGTCCAGAAAACGGTGCCGTCCAGTAAGCCTCGCTGCGACGTTGACCTGCTGTCAGCCTTGCCAAGCCGTTGCGCCGTCCTTCCGTCAATCGTGCACGCAACAACTTCTACCTTCAGCCTGGCGACAAAGGAGGAGGAAGGAAAGAGTGCTCAGAGAAGGGGAGAGAAGAGTGGAGCAAAGGGGGGGGGGCGCCACCACTTCCTGTTGGCTTCGGCCTGGCCGAGAGAGAGAGAGAGAGAGAGAGAGGTGTGTAGAGGAGGAGAGAGAAAAGTGGAGCGGAGGGAGAGAGTTTTGGTAGAGAAGAATTTTATTAAGAGAGGGTGCGGGAGATCCTTATGTTAAGAGATTTTGGGGGGAAAAAGTGAGGGAACTGAAATTTTAGCGGGGGAGAATTCGCGGGTTTATTGGCTGGGAATCCTGGGATTAGAGGGAATGAACGGGTTTTAAGGGCTTTGTTGATGGAAAGTTTCGTGGGTAAATTTTTTTTTCCAAACCAATTTTAGCAGTTTTTTTGGGAAAGAAAATTAATTATGTTGCAAAAGGGTCATTAATTTATTGCAATGATAAAAATTTGTTGTAAAATAAAAAAATAATTTTTGACATGATTAGGTTTTGTTGTAAATAATATTTTTTGTTGCAAATAAATTTACCACTATTTTTTTAGAATGAGAATAGAGTAACCCCAACTATTTTGCGACGAAATATTTTGAACAACATACATTTTGTTGCTTAAAAATTGTAAATCTAAGTTTTGCAACAAATATATAAATATTGTTGCAATTAAATACTTTTTGCAATGAAACAAATTTTATTGCAAAAAGAATTGTTTCAAAAAGTTTTTTTTTGTAGTGAATTTAAGCCTTCTTAAAAAAAATGACCAATGTGTATAACTAAAAAAAATAATAAGAAATAGTGTTTAACTTTTATGTATTGGGAAGAGTTGTATTGATCGAACGACTATACGTCAAATAATTTAAAAGATACTAATCAAATCTCCATAAAATTTCATTTGTAGAAGAAGATTGTCAAAGAGAAAACGTAGCATGTTAATCAAAATATTTAATATATATATATATAATAGCCGTTGGGTACACCGGAGGGGGGGGGGGGGGGGGGGGGGGGGGGAAGGAGGGTCCCGTGGAGATGGACACGATTCGAATTCTCCCTTAGGCGTTGTTTGCCAGCCCAAAAAAAGGACACTTCAAAAAATATATAAACATAATAACATGTTTTTTTTATTTGAATGCACATTTTCGTCATCTTTTATTTTTCAAAAACTCATTTTGCTTGTTATAATTATGTTCAAAATTATACCAAGTTATTTTTACCAAGTTCCAACCTTATAGTTATTTTTCGCAAAGGCTACAAGTTTCTCGTATATAAAAGCTACTTTAACAAAACAAATAATATGCATCGAAAAATTTTAAATCACATCTATCCCCCCAAAAAAATTGTTTTTACTTGCTAATTAAATTTTGTTTAACAATATATCAAATTATTTCTTGAAATATACATTCTTTTCTGGTAGAGTCTAGAGGTGGATATAAAAGCTAATTAAAAAAATATTGATAAAATAAAGATGTAAGGAATTGAAGCTTGTATCTCCAACATGCAAAATAACTACATTACTACATTATCATATTTAACTATGTTTTATAAAATCTATTCTACTATATAATAGGAAAACTTAGTTGGTGAAACTTTTGAATTCCGAAAATACCCTTACATACTTATACTAATTAAAAATAGTTCATTAATCTTTTCTACTATATAATAGGAAAACTTAGTTGGTGAAACTTTTGAATTCCGAAAATACCCTTACATACTTATACTAATTAAAAATAGTTCATTAATTTTAATAAGAACAACTTAGTAATTAGGAAGACTATCCTTTGGTCTTCCTAAACTAATTAAGAAATGTTGAAACTTGTATCTCCAACATGAAAAATAACTACATTACTACATTATCATATTTAACTATGTTTTATAAAATTATTATAACTACGAACTTCTAAAATTAAGAACCCTCTATATTAGAGGGTCTTATTTAATTGCTCTAGATGAACATGTCTATAAATAACCACCCCTACCCTACCTCGTGATTTTGGAAAAGGTTTGGAAGCTATATGGTTTTCGTGTCTCACGTTTCCGGCCCAAAATTCGATGGCATTCAATAGTTGTCGTATTCTATTTCCAGCAATAACTGAAGCCTGTTTGCTGTTCGGGCAGACCAGCAAGATCCCACTCCCCAAGTACTGTCCATCCGGCCATGTGAGGGAGGTTGGTTGGTGGTCCGGTTGATTCCGTTCTCGACCGGCCGGTCGGTATCAGGAAGACCCGGCCTAAACATGATGAATCGAGTTTTAGTATTAAAACATCTAAAACTAAAACCTCCCTCCGTCTGACTTTTACATATAAATATTTCCAAAAAAACTAAAATAAAAAATAAAAAACGCTCCCATCGGCTCCAATCCTATTGTCTTATTTTGTGTTGTGAATCTTAGGTGGCAGGGGACACAAGACAATGTCTTGTATAGGTGGCAAGATTATATTAACAAATGACAAAAAGTCATCTCCAATGCAAAAGTATTGAGAAGATAATACAAAGTAATTTTTTACAACTTCCAAGACAACTTTTACTCTTCTACTTCTTTTTATAAAAATTTTATTCACAAATGATGATATGGACATAAAGACATTGTGAAGTGCATTGTCTAGATCTAGACAACCAACTTTACATTGTCTTTGCCATGTCATTGTCATGTCAATTCCACACTTTATTTTACATTTGCAATGGAGAAGTACATTTGGAAAAAAAAAAGTTGTCATTCCTATATGGCAACCATTTTTTTCAAACTCACAATAGTGTTGGAGATGCTCTAAGGAAGTAGAACATCAAATCTATTATGAATTTGTACTTCGTTCGTATGCACATTTTTAAAGACAGCCGAGGGAGAAAATTTAGTCGAAAAGAACCGTCTGTTGGTTCGTATGCTTATTTTTCAAGACAATTGAAGTTAAAAAAAAAATCTAGTCGAAAAGAACCGTCTGTTTAGTTCAAGAAGATTCGCGTTATAATAAACTATCTCATTATTGTAATCTATTTTTCTGTCTTCTTGAGATTTTAGAGAGCCGATAGTCCTAAAAAAAGTTCGATTGTTATGTAGTTATATTTGTTTTCCTTGCAATAAATAAGCTTAGGCTGTGTTTGATTGAGCTATTTTTCCATGGAAAATATTTCTATCACAAATTTTCCACCAATTGTAGTGTTTGATAGCTTATATTTTCTATGAAATTATTTTCCAAAAAATTATCATTTTCCATATTTCTATCTAAAATGGTGGAAAATGAAATTTATTAAAAAAATATCATTTTTCATGAAAAATAACTATTTTTCGTGAAAAATAATGGCACTCAAACACCCAAATTAAGTTTTTCATGAATTTTTTTTTAAAATTTTATGAAATTTTTTTTCTAGAAAAATAATTCCATAGAATTAAATTTCTTTTCCACACATTTTTCACCTTGCAATCAAACGTACCCTTAGGTATCGTTTGGGAAGAGAGAAAAATGGGGGAAGGAAAATTTTGAGGGGAAAATTGGAGAAAAATTAAAAGTAGTGGTGTTTGGGAAGAGGAGGGGAAATTGAGGGAGAGGAATGTGGGAGAAAAATTCATGTGGGTCCCACTAAAAAATTTTTCTCCCAAAAGTGGGAGAAAAATGGAGTGAGATGAGAGGATTGTGAAATAAATTACCCAACTACCCTTCAATAAAGTAGTTATTAATTATGATTTGAAAAAAATCAAGGACTAAATGATAATTATATCTTTCTCCATAATAAATAAAATATTATTTTTAAAATTTTTCTTCCCCTACTTTTTGTTTATCCAAACAAGTGAAGGAAAAATTAATTTTACTTTCATTTTACTCTCCTCTATTTTTTTTTTTCCCTCAAATTTTCCTCTCCCTCTCCTCCTAGGCTCCCAAACACAGCGTTAAAGACACCGAGTTCACTAATTAGGGGGTTAAGTTACAAGGGTAACATGGAAACATTTGGATTCTTCTGTTTTTTAAACATCAAAACCTAATTGCGGATTAAAAACAATACTATTTACAGCCTACTAAATGGTTGGCTGCTATTACTACTACTGATACTCATACTGATTTATTGGCTCCTACAATCAATAGACAATAAATGAATACATCAACTACTCTTGGATTTTGGTCAGATTCATAAGATCTATAACAGAATTCTATAAAAGGTTTTTGGTTTCATGCCACATTTGTTTCACAGAATCAAAACTTTGGAGAAAAAAAATTGTAATGTACTTTTTTTTTTTTTTTTTTTCAAATACCCATTTTTTTAATTTTTTATATCCATCTTTTCGGTGTTTGGAATGTCAAAAAAATTGAAAGTGAAAGTGAATGCTTAAAGGTGAAAAAATAAATCTTGGATGTAACCATTTTTTTCTCTAATTTTCTTTTTGTTGATAATCACTTTTCCCTCCCTAATTTTATGTCCGTTGAGAATCACTTTACTTTCCTTTCCCAATTCCGTTGAGAATCACTTTACTTTCCTTTCCAAATTCTATGATTTCGCCAACCAAATGAGGCCTACAACTCCCACCATTATTATAATGCATGGCTTGCTTCGCGGAATCATCGGGTTGGGAAAGGAAATGATTACTTTCCTATATTTGGGTTCCAAAGGAATTGAGGAGGAAAGGAAAGTGATTTCCAATTGAAGAGAAATTAGGAGAAAAGTGATTCCATCCATCCAAGGAAGAAATTACTTTTCCACATTGTAGTATTCACTTTCCTTTCCAAATTCCTTAATATTTTTAAACATCGGAAAGGAAAATCAATGTGAATTATAATTTTCCAAAGGAAAGGAAATGCCAAGGAATTGCTTTCCTTTCCCTACCATTTCGCAAACCAAACAAGGCCTAAATGGAAGGAATAATACGTCTTCGTGGCTTGATCCACTGATATTTCGTCTTCGTGGCTTGATCCACTGATCTTGAGCCACCCAGAACGAATATTACGTCTATGTGGCTTGATCCATTGATCTTTTGCCACATAGCCAGAGTCTTATACCTCTCCTCGATAAGCATAAGAGCTACTCGAGTTCGGTATTAAATATACGTGACAAATTTAAATATTTGCTATGAACATATATTTCATATGTTATTTTCAATGGAATCCATAATTCCACTTATGTATGTGGCCCACTGAAAAGTAAACTTACATTCTTGATATTTTTTTTTTTTTTTTGAAAACACACTCACACACACACAATTGGGGGGCTCGAACCTTGCCGGCCCCTCCGGATGTCCGCTCTAATACCACTAGGCTAGAGAGCTCGGATATTATATTTAAGTTTTGATATCAAAACTTAAATATTTGCTATGATATTATATTTTGTATGTTGTTGTCAATGAAATTCCTAATTCAACCGACATATATGGATGGCTATTATGTATCCCACTGACAACTAAAACTTACATACTTGACATTAAGTTTGGACATATGACAACCATACATGAAGATTTAAGAGTTTTTTTTTAAATCTCATGCACACACACAATTGGGAGGCTCGAACCTTATCGACCTCTCCCGGTGTCCGCTCTGGTACCACTAGGCTAGAGAGCTCAGACATATTTAAGAGTTAATTAGCGTTTAAAATTTGAATGTTATATCAGCTTAGAGTTTAAGCCACCTGACATGTCCAATTGGAAAGTTTGAACTTGAATTTTATTTTTGATTTTTTTTTCCAGTGTACCCTGATCATGAGTACAAGGGCAACAATCAATACAGCTGAAAATGAGGGTATAATAGGAAAAAAAAATCAAAAATAAAATTCAGAATCAAAACTTTCCAATTGGACATGTCAAAGCTTAAACTCTAAAGTTTGTATAAAATCTAGGGTCTAAACAATAATTAGTCGAAGATTTTAGATTTCAAGCACAATATGTGAAATATGGCTAATTAGCTTTTAGACCCTTAATTTTATACCAACATAGAGTTCAAACCTGACATGTCCAATCGAAAAGTTTGGACCATGATTTTTTTTTAAAATTTTTATTATAATCTAAACATGAGTATAAGGACAACAACCAACACATGTTGAAAAGAAGGTATAATGGTAAAAAAGAAATAAAAAATAAAAATTCAGAGTCTAAATTTCAATTGAATATATCTTGACTTAAAATTAAATAATAATAATAATAATAATAATAATAATAATAATAATAATAATAATATGATATAAAATTTAGTTTCCTACAACAAGTTTCATCAACAGCGTTTGAAAATAGTATTGGACATGCTGGTTCAATCGGTTGACTCTTGAACCAATATATTTTTTTTTTTTGGATCAGACCAGTGTTGATTCAGTATTTTTAAAAAAAAATCGATTGTAAAGTAATTTTTTTTTTAAATTAGAGTCAAAAAGAAATAAAATTAGACTACTTAAATTAATCTAGTGATTGAACTAGTGGTCGAACCAAATGAGCTTAATCCGATCTAGTGTTTTTTCGGGTCGATCTTCGATCCGGTTTTTACAACGCTGCCACCAACTATTACATTAGTAGACAACCATAGGAAATACGCACACAGAGATGTTCTGTTCCTTTTATTAATATTGGCTCATCGTGATTCATGAATGGCAGGAACGTAATTAAGTGGACGAAGTGTGTCGGGAAAGTAACAGTTGTTGGTATAAATATCAGTCCGAGTTCTCTATACTCCACATAGGCAGTGCTCGATCGCAACCCTCTCCTTTTCTGTCTCCCTCTTTCCTTCTTCAGAGGAATTCGAACAAACAGTTTGTCGACAAAAGCAAATAGAAAAGGGTGGGAGAGAGTAATGGCGACTAATGTTGGGATTCTTGCGATCGACATCTACTTCCCTCCCACTTGCGTGCAGCAGGTCCTCTCTCTCTCTCTCTCTCTCTCTCTCTCTCTCTCTCTATCTATATATATATATATATATATATATATATATATATATATATATATATATATATATATATATACACGATTTCCATTTGAAATGGTGCTGACTTAGCTTATGAGAAATTCTTTTGAGATTTGCAAAAAATAAATAAAAAATTGGGGGACTTTAATGTAAGTTAACGTAGATATTTGTAATAGATCAAACCCTTTGCTTTGGTTTTTCTGATTCGAAGAGCGGGGAGTTGGTGCCCGCTCACGTGCTTTGCTTGTGTTTGTTCCATGTGATCCACAACTAGATTGCTCTCTTCTAGCAGAAGAGTGGTGAGAAAACAGCAAACAGTTGTGGGTCCCACCTCACCCTAGTTTGCTGTGTCAGTGTCGTGTGGGGTCATGTTGGATCCAGTTCTGATTTTGATATTATTAATTTTTTGACTATAATAATTACTTTTTTTTTTATTATGTCGGAAAAAGAATACAATAATATAGTGGAAATTTTAACAAATGTTTCGGTTTTAAATATAAAAACTAACATGTACTTTTACTTTTTAAAAAATAGCACATATGTTTGTATGAAAAAAAAAATATTTAAGATATGTCCCCACTATTTTGACTTAAATTTTTACTGTTTTACACAGAACGAGAGTATATACTAGTTTAATAAAAAAATTGGAACATATGCTAGTTTTAACATTTGAAAAGAAACATTTGCTAAAATATCCTTTTATATATATATATATATATATATATATATATATTCGTCATCGTTCCCACTAGCCTCATGGTGTTGAGAATTGGTCCGATCAGTGTTAGGCTGGCCCAGACTCGGTCCTACTACCGAGTCAAAGAACCGATCCGGCCCGGATCGGGCCTGGTCCTTGGAACCCAAGGACCAATGTGATGGATGAGAGTATTTCACCGATTTAACACCAAATAATCTTAGATTTACAAATAAAAGTCTTACAATATTCTTACAATCGTCTATCTGACATTTGCCAATTGAGTCCCCTCTCTCAAGGGTGAGCATTATTCTGTTTTAGACCTAAAACCGAACCTAACCGAACCGTATAATAAATTCGGTTCGGTTTAGAAAAAAATTTTGGTTCGATTTTATTTTGAAAATACTAAAATTCCTTATTCGGTTACGGTTTCGATTTTTGGTTTAGGTTTCGGTGCAAAACCGAAAACCGAATAAAACATATACAATTATTTTTGAAAATAACAATTCTATGTATATGTTTTGAAGCTCAACATTGATAATTTAACAACTAGTCCAACTTTGTGCACAACTTTGAAATACAACAAATGTGTATATTACTATTTTTAATATAATTTAATCACGATTCCAACTTGGGCCCCGACCCAATAAACAAAAGAAATATTATAACCGAACAAACCAAATAAACCGAATTGCTTATTCGGTTCGGTTTCAGTTTTTGGCAGTGTTATAAATTTCGGTAGGCGGATTCGGTGCGGCAAAGGGGCGCCTAGCGCCTAGGCCGCCTAGGCGGCCGTACAGATTTTTTTTTTTTTTTTTTTTTTTTTTTTTGAAGTTTTGGGTTTTGACTTTTGAAAAATTTTGATATTTTTTTAAATTTTTTGAAATTTGAAATTTTATTTATTTATTATTAAATTTAATGATTTTTTTTATTATTTTTTTAGAATCTGAATTTTTTTTGAATTTTCAAAACCGAAATTAAAAATTTCTGAAATTTCAAAATTTAAAATTTTTAATTTCCCGCTTTGGCTGAACAGGCCGAATAGGGGCCGACTTGGCCGAACAGGCCCGCCTAGGGCCGAACAGGCGCCTAGGAGGCCGATTTGGGGATTTTCGGTGCGGCAGACGGCCGCCTAGCGCCTAGGTGCCGCCTAGGTCGATTTTTAGAACACTGATTTTTGGATAATTCTTTCGGTTCCGATTTTGAATTTTTAGAATTTCGGTTTTATTCGGTTATGACTATTTCGATTCGGTTGAAACCAAATAAACCGAACGCTCACCCCAACCTTCGTCCCCACTCCCAACATAGAGAGAGGGGATCCAATTGACAACTATCACTTAGGCGGTTGTAAGAAAGTTGGAAGACTTTTGGTTGTAATCTTACCATTATTCTTTAACACCCCCTACACACATGACCCCATTTTGACTATTTAAGGTTTTTTTTTTTTGTTCTAAAACTCCCTCCAACAACTATAAACATAGGTAATGTGATCTTTTAGAAAATATTTTTACCAAAATACCTCCACATGTTAGCTATTTATGGAAGTTAGTCAGAGGCATTTTGGTCAGTACGTTAAAAATGTTAAAAATGCTCGTATAACAGTCATAAACAACTATATTATAAGGTTATTTTAGTAATTTTGATAATCCAAAACTCAATAAATATGGTTTATTTTATTTATGTCTATCACAGCTCAAAATTATTTTATACTCTCTTATTGACTTCACCTCTAGGCTCTAGTTGTAGTCTACTACACTTTTGATATTCACTACTCAGTCTAAAAGCCATGAATAATAAAGGCACGAGAATCCTTGGGGTTTATGAGGAGAATGCTACAATACTCTATGGTGTAACTCATGTTGAATGCATGAAATATACACCTCGAATAAAATGGGTACCTAGCAAAATCACGGGAATGCTATCTACGCATCTAGATTGTTGTATCTAGTATCTAAATTATTGAGTAAGACAAGGACCATGGCATATGAAGGATGTAGTTCTACGAAATTTGCATCTTGAGTAAAGACATGTTCTAGTTTATTTAACTATTAGTACTAGGAACTTAGGTATTCACAACTATCAGTTTTATTTTTTATGTCTTTATATTTATGTGTTTTTGCGGTGACTGTATTGAAGACTAGAAATTATGTTACGTTTTAATTAATATTTCTGTTGAGTACTAATTTTGTGTATTTATAGTTATTCATTCTATGATATGAATGATTCTAATCTGTAAGTTACAAAAGAATTATTGGATCAGATGAATTGGATCAAAATACTACGGCTCAATAGAATTTGAAGCCTAATTCGATTTCAAATTTCCACAATCAATATATACCAAGGTCCCAATACCCGGGTTAGTTTGTTAATATAAAATTCCTCAAATTAATAATATACCTAGTTTACTTGTGTACAAATAAATAATTTTTTTGATTAATTTAATAATTTTTTTCGAACACTGACCTCTTATTGTAAAATTTCTCAATTAAATAAAATTGATTCATTTTACTTAATGACTCGATCTATTCTTCTATACTTTTTTCAATCATTTTTTAAATATAGTAACCGGTTAGCTCGGACACGGCCCAATCTAGCTGGACTGGTTCTATCTGGGCAGTAGGCTGATTGGGTTTGGATATTCCAATCAAAGGCCGATCCCGATACTTTGACTAGGCTAGTCTGGCCTGGACCGCAACCCAGTCCGGGTTGGCCTGGGCCTGCTAAACACCTTGATATTAGCCTCCTATAAGTTGTATGTCCATCTTGTGGGTTGGGAATTCAATCTATTGTATGTAAACCAATCGGTAAGGGTGACTACTATTTCATTTAAATTCAAAACTACTAAGAAATGACATTGAAAATACTTAAAATTATGCCTAAATGTATAAAATATATGTTTTTAAATATAAATAATTTACTAATAATTATTTGTTTTCTGATACCAAAAAATCTGATACTCCGATCCGAAACCGCCGATACTACCGATATCGCCGATACCAATACTCATAGGAATAGTCCGATACCGATTCCGATAACGATACTGTGAACCTTTGGGAGCTTGATTGATTCGTGCAACCGTATAGGTTCTTTAGAATCTGTCTAATTATAGCTCTGATACCATGTTAAATTTGTTGATAGTGGACTCCACCAGAACTCTAGAGTTGTAAGGACAATAAAATATTATTTTCTTATTATTAAGTTCACGATTAGCTTGATTACTGAAAAGTTTAGAGGGGTTTTTTTTTCCAGCAAATACTCTAAAGCAGATTTGTATATTTACAACTTCACAATTTATTTGGTTCAAAGGAAAGCTAGCTATAGGCTTCTGGCATGGGCGCTCCGGAGCCAGCATAAGCCTAGTGGGGTCATATGACCCCACTCTCTCTCTCTCTCTCTCTCTCTCTCTATATATATATATATATATATATATATATATATATATATATATATATATATAATTGTTTTATTTTCAGCTACTTATATTACGAACGAATAACAATTTGATGTTTTACTCGTTTTACTTGTAGCTGCAAGTATCTAAATCATGTCATAAATTTTGTCCTTAATTGTTTTTAGATGACAAGATTTAATTTGTTCTTCGATATAATACAATTGTTTTCTATTATAACATTCTTCGATTAAAAAATATAAAAAATATGAAGTCAAAGTATATTAGTTGTTGGAAATATTAAAATGTTTTTAATTTGTTTTTCCTTGAGGGAGAAAACAATATTTAATTTTAATAAGACCCTATGATGTCAAGGTTCATTACTAAAATGGTAGGAACCAAGTATGAATTTTAAGATACACTGAATCTTCTTGATCAAATGGTCAAAATTGATCAAAAATGTCTTGTATGACCTGACTAGAATGACACTGAAATTTAAGGTTCTGATTATATTGGGTTAGAATTAATGTACATTTTAATACCAATCGTATTTTGAAATGAATAAAAAAAAATGAGCAGTATGTTTGTAAAATTAGAATAGATGACCAATGTTAGATGTAGAAATTAGGATTTGTGACTAATTTATACAATTTTTTTCTTCCACATTTTTACAATTTTTTGAATTAAAATTTTTTAGTCGATTTTTGACCCCGCTGTATCCAAATCCTGGCTACGCCACTGGCTTCTGGTGTTGTAGAAAGATTATAATATATTTTTTTGGTTTGCAGGAAGAGCTGGAGGCTCATGATGGTGTGAGCAAAGGGAAGTACACTATAGGGCTGGGGCAAGATTGCCTGGCATTTTGCACTGAATTGGAAGATGTTATCTCCATGAGGTGATCTTCTTCTGTCTTTTCCGATTAAAATTGAAACCTTAAAATTACAAAGGAAAAAAAAGAAAGCAAGTTTTTTTTTAGTTGAATGGGGTTGTCTATGCTTTGCAAACATTACTGAATCAATAATTTGAGGCTTCTTTGTGTTCAGCTTGACAGTTGTTACCTCTCTCCTAGAGAAGTATCAGGTCGACCCAAAACAAATCGGGCGCTTGGAAGTTGGTACCGAGACCGTGATAGACAAGAGCAAGTCGATTAAGACATGGCTTATGCAAATTTTTGCGGTATATTCTCCAACTATTTTCACAGATAAATTAGTGAACTGTTGTGACAAGCTTATGCTGGTATATATATAATACCCATAAGGTTTAAAGCACTTAGTAATTAGTTTAATCGAAATTACACTTATTTTAATATCTTAGTAAACTATTTCTAAAAATAAATAATTATTTATTACTATGTGAAATACATTATTTAATAAAGTATTAGTGATACCTGCATATCGTACTGGTAATACTGAATGGGACTTCACAGACTTGAATGTTGTTGTCTAGCTGTTAATGGGGGACAAGTAATGGTATACAAACATGATAAATTTGTACAGTGGCCACAGAGAACCAGGATCATGACCTCGCTAAGAGGATACCAACCCCCATCATCCCCCCAGCATACTTTCACCCATGGTTTAAAGTATCGGCCGATACCGATACGGTTTGGCATGTCCCGATCCGATACCGACTGATACCCGATACTAACCGATACCGACATTGGGGGTCTCTTTTCCGATCAATTCGGCAAAGAAAATTAAACGAAAACGACAAATCAACAAGGGTTTAAAACATAATAAGGTTATAAAAGCATGTAAAAGAAGAAAATCAATCTATTGTATGTAAACCAATCGGTAAGGGTGACTACTATTTCATTTAATTTCAAAACTACTAAGAAATAACACTGAAAATACTTAAAATTGTACCTAAATGAATAAAATATATGTTTTTAAATGTAAATAATTTATTGATAATTATTTGTTTTCCGATACCAAATAATCCGATACTCCGGTACGAAACCGCCGATACTACCGATATCACCGATACCAATACTCATAGGAATAGTCCGATACCGATTCTGATACTGTGAACCTTGCTTTCACCTATTATAAAGGATACCAGCACCAACCAAGACCCCCCTTGTATTAGCATTTTTCACCAGTCATAGCTAGTAGTCGTGTTTTCTGGAATACAACCAGAAATTGATATTAACCTTCAGATCAAGCTCCTCCAGATCATGATGTCAAGCACATTGAATTTATAGCAGGAAAAGATAAATACTGTGATTTGAACTACAAGAAACCGGACTCGGATACTAACGTCCATACTCCATGGTTAAAATGTTCGCCGGGAGGCTTCTATTCTCCAGTAGAGGAACTTCCTCTTTCCCTTAACTTTGAAGCTCCACTCCAGTTGCAAGAAAGCTGTCATGAAACCAGAGAGATGCAAACTTTTCTTAAAAGTTACCTGATTTCTTCCTTTCCAAAGGCTGCACATTATATACAAATACACGATAAAAGGTCCCCATCCATTATGGTGTTCCCTGTCCTATGGTTGGACTTCTTTTAATTTTTAGTTTAATACAACAACAACAATAGGCTTTACACCAAATTTCCTTCCAACTTTAACGATATCTTGCGAACACAAAGCACTCTTCCATTTCAACGACCGTGTTTTAATTTTTGGCTAATGATGTTAAAAAATGTTAAAAGAATATAATAACAACTTTACCCTTGGCCATGAACCTCTTTTACATTTTGAATCGATTTAGCCCTTCTATTTTAGATCCAAACTGAAGAATAAAAAAATTAGAAAGGATTCATGTCTAACATTTAAACTCATTATCAAAGATGAGGAAATTCTACTTGTAGGGGACTAATTTATCATTGGCTTGGACTCGTCCAAATTAGAGGAAACCTGAACTAGTGGAATCTTCTACTTTCAAGCTTCAGATACTTTCAACCATAAAGTAGAAGTCTATCAATTGCTTATACGGAAAGTAGCTGACCTCCACAATCATATTTAACGATGATCTCCAATGAATTGAAATCCTGAACATCAAAAAGTATTGACTTTACTTCATGGTGAATACAGGAAGCTGGTAACACGGATATTGAAGGAGTCGACTCCACTAATGCATGCTATGGAGGAACAGCAGCTCTGTTCAATTGTGTTAATTGGGTGGAGAGCAAATCTTGGGATGGGCGATATGGACTTGTTGTTTGTACGGATAGTGCGGTATGCTTCATTCATTGCTCCTGCTTTTATGTGCATATATTGTTGTTTGTGCTATGATGTCAATCTGCCTCAACTGACTGGAAATTCAATCGTGAAATTTGGTTGCTTTCTTCCGAACTTTAAAGATGGCCCGAAATCTTTGTGTATGCTTGTTCTATAGTACATATAAATCACATTTACTCTTTTTTATCATAACAATTATGATTAACTTCGATGGTGTATTATGTGCATAGTCATGCACTATCTGAAATGTACATTTTTTGTTAGGTCTATGCAGAAGGTCCGGCTCGGCCTACCGGGGGTGCAGCTGCTATAGCAATGCTGATTGGGCCAAATGCTCCAATTGCTTTTGAAAGTAAATATAGAGGAACCCACATGGCCCATGTCTATGATTTTTACAAGCCAGATCTTGCAAGCGAATATCCGGTTTGCTTCTTCATCCTTTTCTGATGTTGTTTTCTTGCATGTAACTTATGAACATACGTTGCCTGTAAAAATACTAGTGAAATCGCTAATGTTATCCAAGCCACCAAGATCTATTATGACTCCACTTGCAGACCTTTCGAATACTTTGTACACATCACTTTCTTTAGGGAGAATAAGGAGATCTCAAATGTTCGTTTGATATATCACTGTAGAAATCTACCTCTTAAATATAGAAAACCACATTTCCCTGATCATTTTTTACTGAAACGTGTAGCTCGAGCCTTATATGTTTGACAATGGTGTTTACTTTATTTTTATTAGAGAATCTCCATTGTCGAACCTCCAAACTGAAGAAATTCTTGTATTTGTATTTATAATTTTCCTTGTATATTTAAGTACCTGTTTCACTTATTGAGTATGAACTGTTTGTAGGTTGTTGATGGAAAACTATCACAAACGTGCTATCTGATGGCACTGGATTTATGCTACAAAAATTACTGTAGCAAGTAAGTCAGTTTGTCATGATTGCTCAGTGCCTTCTTAAAATATGTCATTGGCATGTAGTTTTTATCCTAAGTTATTACATGTTATTAGGTATGAAAAGTTTGAGGGAAAGCAGTTTTCAATCTCTGAGGCGGATTATTTTGTGTTTCATTCTCCATACAACAAGGTATGAACACATAGTAAACATCTCAAAATCAAGTGCCTCACGTCTGAAGTGAAAATATGGATCATAGTAGGTGATCTGTTATTAAACTTTACCTATCTTTGTTGTACAGCTTGTGCAGAAAAGTTTTGCTAGGTTGTGCTTCAACGATTTCCTGCGTAATTCCAGGTTCTTACCTTTATTTCAGTTCTATATTACTTTAGGTGCTTGTAGAGGAAAATGCTCACACCTGATATTACTAATACTAGTTCTCATGACTGTTGTTTTCTATACCCTTGTGCATTTCTTGAGCTTCAACTGCATAGAAAAGGTTATCTAGGGTTTATTGCATGGCCCTGTCATGCTCATTGCCAGCTTGCCTAGGAATTTGGCACCAGATAGAGGTTGATTTAGGTTGACAGCCGGTAATAAAGACTTTGTCATTTCCTTTATGGAGCTCTATTATGCTCAATACCTAACCATATTCTGATGGGAGAAAGCATGGACGGTAATGATATTGGCGGTGGTTATAATGGCTCCTGTGGGCTTTCTTGGAGTTTCGAAAGTGATTTATGGACTATGAAATTTCTTGATATGCAAAGTTGTGGTCTCTAGTTATGATTGTCCGTTTGTTCCTGTCTTGGTTGTCCTGTATCAAAAAACTGAGAGAAGTTTTGAATTAGTTTTTTTTCCATCTTCTCTAAACATCTTGAAGCCCTGACTAAGAGTTCCCTAGTTAGCTGAGACTATTTTTCATACCAGTGGAATTGTGTTTCTAATGCATGAAAAGTTCAAAGGCCTAGCGAATTTGCCTTAAACATTAAAAACTGAGATAAGGGAATATAGTGGCAACAAATCAGGTGGTTATATTACCGAAGACAAATGACTTATTTTTTTGGTCAGCAGATCATAATAGGTATATCATTAAGTTTTAAATGGGTAAATGAAAATAGAATCAAGAATATCTTCAGAAGAGTAGCTCATTCTATATTTTACTGACCTTCTCTTTTATGTGTCCACATACGATAATGGCTGGTTATATATATATATATATATATAAAAGTCGCCAGGCACTTGTCAGGCGGGCACCTAGCGCCTAGGCGGCCGCTAGGCGGTTAAAAAAAACAAGCACCAAAGATCATGCTGAAATTTGCGGCAATTATCCATAAAACCAAAAAACATGTATAGTCAGGCATGGTGGGGTGGGGGGTAGGGGGTGGGGTGCACTAGGCAGGCATCAGGTATATATATATATATATATATATATATATATATATATATATGGCTAGTGGTTAAGAGAGATGCATGCGGCCCGAGTGGTCAGGAGTTCGAATCCCAGTGGGAGCGATTCCAGAAACTATTTACCTGATTCCAAAAAATATATATATATATATATATATGGCCATATATATATATATATATATATATATATATATATATATATGGCCAAAAATATATATATATGGCCAATAGTTTACTGACATGTGAAGATGCCTTCTGTGAGAGTGTGAGTCACCTAGTCTATTGGAATTAAATTTAGTATAGTAAGTGTTGCCCATGACTCACTAACTTCAGTTAAAGAAATGAACAAGATACAACACTGTGTCCTTTTGAACACGTAGATCCGAATAACTGTCCATAGATTGCTTTCTCCTTTTGCTTGGATCTCTTGAGGTACAAAATAAGTCAGTTAACCTCATTTTTGGGATTGAAAAAAATATATATTGTGATACGATTAGGAGTTCCATCTCCTTGGTAGATCGGGATAAAGTTCATGAGTCGTGTAGAACTATAAGCAAAGTATATTTGGTGCTACTACATAACTATTAGATGAGTTCCATGATGTAACATGAAAATAATTTGGGATTGAAAAATAAATTATTGCACACTACCCTGCTCTGGATAAGAATGTATATTAGTAGCAAATAGGGCAAATCGGTTTTTTGTTGTGGCTTTACCAGGTAACATAGCTAATGTTGGTATTCAAACTTATCTATGAATGTACAGGCATTGTTGTAAACACTTTTTGGTCTCCCCCCTGCCTACACACACACTATTCCTATATAATTCTGGGAGCAGTTCTATAGTGATTCACATACACATCGTTCTTGTATATTTGTAATGCAGTTCGAAAATGATTCTTCTTCCATCTTTTATCCAAGTTTGATGGTGTACGGACGTCAATCAGCAAAATGTTTTGATTTTCCTCTAGATTCTTTGTGCAGGCACTGCTTCTTGCAGTAATTAATACCCACTTCCTTAACAATTAACCCAACTTCTGTATCATTTCTTTAGCTATATTGAGAAGGAAGTGAGAGAGAAGCTAGGACCATTTTTAACCTTGTCCGGTGATGAAAGTTATCAAAGTCGCGAACTTGAAAAGGTAGTGAATCTTAATGATGCAGCTTTAGCTATTTCTATTGGAAGATTCTTATCTTGATTGGTCATTTATACATATTTCATAGGTTTCTCAACAAGTTGCAAAGCACTTGTATGACGAAAAGGTTCAACCTACTACTTTGGTTCCAAAACAAGTGGGGAACATGTATACGGCATCCCTTTATGCAGCTTTCGTATCAGTTCTCCATAACAAACATAGCACTCTGGTGAACTCATATTCTTTGATGTGGTTGGTTATTATTATTTAAAGAATTTTCTTTTCTAACAATATACTTATTTGCAATCATGAACAGTGTGGTCAGCGAATCGTGATGTTCTCGTATGGAAGTGGTCTAGCTTCCTCAATGTTCTCTTTCAAGATTCAGGATGGTCAACACCCCTTCAGCCTATCGAACATTGCTACCGTGATGAATGTTTCAGAGAAATTGGAGTCGAGACATGTGGTATGTCTCTTTCATTTGGTTTTAGTATATGCTTTTCTCGATCAAACTACATAAAACATTAAAATGAATCCACGAAGCACTTGGGTCCAAATTTAGTGCTTTCTCCATGTTACACATGTATAGCTGATTTGGCACGATCACAGAAAAATAAATATTGGCATGCCACTCTTCCCTCTCCATCTTGCAGTGTCCATATTGTGTTGTGTCTGTACTTGTGCACCGTAGTTCCCTCTATATTCGAAGCCAATTTGGCAAAAGGTAAGGTGGAACAAAAATGGAATCTACAAACAGATACTGCAAAGGTAGAGCACCCAATACAAAGAGAACTAACCTAAGGATGTCATTGAACTAATCAATGAATGAAGGTTTAGAAGGTATAGGAGGTCATCCTAGCTTGTTTTCAAGATAAAAAAAAATCCTAGGAAACACTATACAATAAAGTTCATATCCTCAACATGCTTGTCAATTGTTGAGCACTTTGTCCATCGCTTCGGTCCTTTACTTAATAGAACACTCTCTATAATATCTATATAAGGTATCTACCATAACCATTTCCATGGTAATCCTTCAACTTGATGCTCCTATGAACCACAACCCTTCAACTTGATGCTCCTATGAACCACAACAGCGAGGCGACTGGTATCCTACATTAGTTGTGAAGTTATTCAGACCATGACTCCTGCTAGTTGTGTAACTCATTTGGTGAGATAGGGTTTATATATGTTTTATTATGCAATGCCTTATCACCATCTTGGTTAACAATTATTATACTTACATGGGTTATCCATAAATTGTCTTTCTGAGCATTTTGGCTTCATTGCTTTAGTTCATTCATGCTACAACTCCCATATTATCATAATCAATGTTGTATTATCCATTTCCATGAGAATCCTTCTACATGATGCACCTATCAACTACAACGGCGAGGCAACCCGTCTACTAAAGTAGCCGTGAGAACATCGTAACCACGAACTAGCAGTTGAAGAACTCACATTGACAAGATAGGGTTCATATAGATGTTTCCTTCTCAGTGAACGATTGTCCAGTGAACATACCATCTTACTTAACAAGTACCAGATAGTCAAAAAGTTTTCTTAAGCTTAATCTGGCATATCATATCTCCATTGTAATATCTGTTTTAAGTGTATAGGTCAGTCATCCATCTTTAGAGGTCTGTGGTTCGCAGTTCTGGCTAAACCTTATCGGCTTAAGTTACTTATCTGAATCCCATTTTAAGTTAACCCTCCCTTTACAGTGGAAGCCTTTGCTAATACTGCACACTGTTGCTTGTGCAGTATAAATAGTTATCATGACTATACTTTCTATGAAACTCCTAATACTAATTCTTTTTGCAGTTCCCCCCTGAGAAATTTGTCGAAACTATGAAGTTGATGGAGCACAGATATGGAGCCAAGGATTTCGTCACGGGGAAAGACACTAGCCTGCTGGCCCCGGGGACGTACTACCTCACCGAGGTCGATTCCTTGTATCGGAGATTCTACGCCAAGAAGAGCTCAGTTGATACTTCAATGGAGGCAAACGGTTCATTGGCGAACGGCCACTGATGTCGTCGCTATCGCAAGGCATCAGCGTCTAATAACCCAAAATCTCTCTTGGGCGCCCTAGAAATGTATGTGACTCGTGGGATTGTTCGTCACACCTTCGTTTACTACAGTATGGTGTAGGTCTTATACTCGTTCAAGTTACCAATAAACTTTTAATGTTTAGATTGGGATTTCTTTGAGATTTTGGTTATTGTTAGTTATGAACTGTTGATTGCAAGTTGACTAAGGGCAATTTGGTAGAAAGAAGCATAGGATGAAAGCAAGGACCCTTGAGCCATAGGTTGAAAGACTTACCCTTAGGTCTCGTTTGATTCGCAGAAAGGAATGGAAAGAAAATCAATTTCTTAGATATTTTCTTTCCTTTAGGAAATTATAATTTTCATTGTTTTTTCTTTTTGATGTTTGAAAATGTCAAAAAAATTGGAAAGGAAAGTGAATACTTTAAGGTGGGAAAATGATTTCTTCCTTGCATGGATGTAATCATTTCTCCTCCTAATTTTTCTTCTGTTGGGAATCATTTTTCTTTTCTCCTCAATTCCTTTGGCACCAAAATATATAAAATTTATAACTTTCCTTCAACCCCATAATTCCGCGAACCAAACGTGGCCTTAGAGAAGATTTTGGGTATGGTAAGTAATTTGTACAACGCCAGTTGAGGTTTTGGACTACCAAATTTCACTATGCCTTAGGCCTCGTTTGGTTTGCGGAATCATGAGGTTGGGAAAGGAGAGTTATTCCTTTCCTGTGTTTGGATGTCAAAGGAAAGTATGAGAAAAGAAAAATGTTCCATACGGAAGAAAAATAAGGGGGAAAGTGTTGGTGTTTTTTGTCTTTAGACTAGGAAAGATAGTCCCACATCGGCTACATCAAATGGTAAGTATCTCAATATAATGCATTGCTTGTGTTGAGGTGTGCACATGAGGTGTGGTAGGGCACAAGTGTGTGCCATGTGGGAGTATTTTCCTAGAAGGAAAAATGATTAATTCCAACAAGGATGCAAGTTGATTTTTGTTGTGCGGACTTGGACTCGGACACGGACTCCAGGAAGTCTCGTGCATTCACGGAAGTGTTCGGGGGACAGGCGTGGACTGGCACCCTTCTATGCTGATTGTGGGATGATCTAAAATATCAAACTCTATTTTTGAGTGTTGGTATTTTAGTCCCACATCGGATAGGAGATGAAGTGAAGTCTCACTCCACTCTATAAATAGAGCCCCTTGGCCTCCTTTGAAAGATGCACCAAGAAGAGAGTTAAAGGAGTCCGTAAAGTTCAGCAAGCCCGTTAAAGTCTCAAAAATTGACTGACGAGCGTTTCATAAGTTCTCTAATAACTTGCTGGTTCATGGAAGCGGATCGTATATAGGCGAATCTTGCTTTGAGCAACGGTGATCTATTCACCCCAGCAAAGCTGCCTCTTTCTTTCTTCTTTCCTTCTCTTCTTCTCTGATTGTCACGACCCGTACCCTAAGTAGGGGCACGAGCACGTGGGTACGTCCAGCCTACGCCGCAGAATCGGCGGTAGAACGCTGTATAGGTCGTCTATAACATACAACATCTAGACACAATATAAAGGTACTTGTCATCTCAGCACGGAGGTATAATATGTCACAACTCAATCACAAGACATCTAAGGAAGATAGCACGAAAATATGAAAGATATGATAGAAGGAAAATAATAGAAAATAAATGCAAGATCCCACACAAGTTTAGAGTTAAAAACATAACAGAAATTCCAAATAATATATATACTACAAGTCTGAAGTACTACCTGGATCACAGTCCAGACAAGCCTATCTAACTAGTCTAAGCAGACGGTGCGTCCTCTAAGAGCACCGGCTCCACGGGAATATCCAAGTTGTACTCGCCATCTATGCCATAGCCATAGAAGGTCGAGCAGTCGGCCTCTAGATCATCTGTAAACATCAACAGGGTTATCCTGTCAGGATATGAGCAAGTACAAACACTAACAACAGTTCCATATCAATTGACAAATTTTATAAGTGACAATTATAATGAAAAATAAGATGAAATATCAAGACAGGAAATGTAAACATGATATGTAAACTGGATATCATGTCATGGTATGAAATACAGGAATGTAGAATAGAACATGGATATATGATGTATAAACGTAAACATAAAATGGTGCCATGAGATATTAGAGCGTTATGTGATCGGCTTGGGACACATGATCAGGCTATTCCATTTGGCCCGGCTATCACAGGAAAATCTCAAGAAGGGTCAAGCCGGCCAACATGGAAAGCGAGCACAAGAAATATAAGATCTCGCTACACCCTACGTGCAGTGAAGGTGATGCAAGCACAAGAATAGTGACATGAGGTATTGATCACATAACCTCTAATAACTCCCCATCCTCGAGTAGTATAATGGATCCGGACATGTCACGTCATGATACGGGATTCAAAAGCAGGGGGCCAGCCCACTCCCAAATCGGCGTCTATACAAGTACAAGAAAAACAAGATCGAACAATGTACCAATATACCAGAAAAGTCCAGGAATAACATCTCATGACAGGATCCGACGTATACTAGTCCGTGAACCATCGTGTCGGGAATCAAGTAAGACACTACAACTGAATCAGATATAGCAGATATCAAGACAATAAAAACTATCAGTGAATGTACTCGCTTGCGGTCCTGAGCTGTCAGTGAGAATAGATGCTCAGAGTAATGTCACAGACCTAAAGATGAGATATCATGAGTTAATTAGAGTTTGACAGTGAATGGCATGATATTCTAGTTATGCTGTGCAATCTAGGTCAATCTTAGTCAAGCTAAGTCAAACAAAGTCAAACTAGGTCAGTCAAAGTCAAACTAGGTCAATCAAAGTCAAACTAGGTCAAAAGTTGACTTATAGTTGACTTTTGGTCAACTAGTCAACTCTGGTCAACTCTAGGTCAAACTAGACTAATGTTGACTAACAGTTGACTTTTGGTCAACTGGTCAACTCCGGTCAAGTTCTAGTCATTTCTAGGCTAAGGGTTGACTTTCGGTTGACTTTTAGTCAAAATAGTCAACCATGGTCAACCGAGGTCAAAACTAGTCTTAGTATACTATTCCTAACATTTACCAACCAAGACATCCCGCATATTGGTCAAAATGGTATCCCGATACCAATATCTTAGTTTAGGCCCATTACCTTAACATAGATAATTTACCTTAACTTCTAACCATCCTTACCCTTTACCTTGCCCTTACCCTAATGCAACTCCAATATCCTACTTGTTTGCCATTGATTGTGAAAGTACAGAACAATTTATATAGGAGGTCTGAACTTAAACTCATAATACAAACTCGCTCGTACAAAGAAAGCCTAGGGACAAAAACCTAGGTACAGCAATCTAAGTACAATTGTTTAGTTTTTTCTGGGAGGTGACGATAGAGGCTCGAAAAAGCGACGACAGCTCTGCTTTACTCCTTGGACGATCGGATGTAGCCTTGGCTCTGGTGAAGAAATGCTCTTGGACGTGTGGGGAGACTCACTTGCGCCTTCGGTTGCTAGATCTCTGGATGTCTCTGTAGTGCTCTCTCCTTTTTTTTTGCTCTGCTCTTCTCTCTTCCTCTCTCCTCTGCCTCCTCTTCTGCTGCTTCTCGCAAGGGAATGACACCTTGCTATTTATAGGAATGGGGTGTGCTCATTAGGGTTTGCAAATGATTGCCTCCTTCAGAAGTCGGCGGTTAAGGATCACTTAATCTGGGCCATTCATCTTGAATATAATAAATTTGAGCAATTAATGTGATTGCATCAAATCTCTATGGGCAATAAATGTTGATTGCCATGAATATTCGTGATTTGTGATAGCCTGCCACGTGTCCAATTTGCTTGATTTGATTTGATCTGGGCAATTATGACGATCGCAACAAATCTGATTTTGTTGGGATTTGTTAGCACCCATAGTTCCAGGGAAGATAAGTGTCACGACCCGCACCCTGAAGAGGGGCACGAGCACGTGGTTACGTCTAGCCTACGCCGCAGAATCGGCGGTAGAACGCTGTATATAGGGTCTGTAAATACTACGACTAAAACAGATAAATGTACCTGTACAGTATATACACTCCGAATGGAGGTGACATAGCAATACAGTCTCAATCACATATATCAAACTAAGATAGATAGCATGTAAAGGAAATATGATAGATAAAGCAGGAAATAAGTCCAAGATCCACAAGTCAGAGCTAAACACAACCATCCAGAGTCTCAGAAAATATATAAGATACTACAAACTGAAATGCACTAGCTGGCTCGCAGGCCAGGCAAACCTAACTAAACTATGCTACTCAGGGTGAGCAAAGTCTAGTGGCTCTACCAACAAGCCACGGTCTAAATCTAATCCATCAGACTCAACCCCATAGTAGGTCGGGCAATCAGCCTCTGAATCATCTGTAAAATTTGTCAACGGTATCCTGTCAAGAAAATGAGCAAGTACAAACACCAACATCAGTTCCATATGAATTGAGAAATACTATAAGAGACAGCAATAATGAAATACAAGACAAAGATATAGGCGACTTGGGAACCATTTGAAAGCCGAGTTACAACCCTTGAACCAAACAAGGACCAGAGTTGTAACCCTTCTTTCAAACAGGACTCAGTCTCAAATTATGGTACAGTATAAAGACAGGTAGAGCATGTGAGTAATGAAAAACATAGCATGGTGAGAAGTACAGAAAGTAAAGCTGAACTGGAAATATAAGATACGCTAATAAATGTAAAAGGTGATTTGAACTATTAGAGCGATATGTGATCGGCTAGGGAAGCAAGAGATGGTTATCCACTTGGCCCGGCAATCCGCGGTGTCCTCAACGGAGAGTCATGCCGTCCAACCTGGATAACTGGTAATGGGGTATATGCTACACCCTACGTGAGGTGAGGGTGGCGCTAGCAAAATATAGTTACAGGGAGGCTTTGATCACATAACCCCTAATAATTCCCCCATCCCCGAATAGTATCACGGATCCGGACATGGCACGTCATGACACAGGGTTCGAGAGCGGGGCCAGCCCACTCCCAAATCAGTGTCTATATAAGTATAGAAATACAAAAATATCACATACTCATATACCAAGGGAGTCTAGGAATAACATCTCATGACAGGATCCGACGTATACTAGTCCGTGAACCGTCGTGTCGGGAATCAAGTAAAATACTACAACTGAATCGGATATAGTAGATATCAAGACAATGAAAACTATCAGTGAATGTACTCGCCTGTGGTCCTGAGCTGATAGGGTGAACAGACACTCAGAGTGATCACAGACCTAAAATAAGATACTATGAGTCAAACATGGCTTAATACTGAAAAAGGAAACTAATATAAGCCATGAATGCAAGTCTAAGTCAAAACTAGGTCAATCTAGGTCAAACTGAGTCATACTAGGTCATACTGGTTCATACTAGGTCATCCTAGGTCACTGGGAGTCGATCCAAGTCAAACTAGGTCAAACGGGGTCAAAGGTTGACTTACAGTTGACTTTTGGTCAAAAAGTCAACTCTGGTCAAATCTGGTCAACCCTAGGTCAACTCTAGGTAAAACTAGTCTAATGTTGACCAACTGTTGACTTTCAGTCAATTGGTCAACTCTGGTTTGGTTTCGGTCAAATCGGGTCGCTTAAAGGCTACGTTTGACTCTCGGTTGACTTTTGTTGACTTTTGGTCAAAAAGGTCAACCGACGTCAAAACTAGTCTATGAGCACCATATTTGATCATTACCAACCAAGGGAATCAAGTCCTAACCCTATCTTAGACTCTAGACTCAAATACCATATTCCTAGGCAAAACTAGCATTACCTTACCAAGGTAAATCCCGATACCTTGCCCAATACCAAGGAAACCCCGCAAATACCCAAGGTACTAGCCTAGGCTCCTTAGGGTAGCTAGATACCAACCTATCTAAGGTTTACCTACCAAGGAAAATAGGTATCCTAGGTATCTAGGCTATTCTTAGGACATGTATATTGGTTTACCCTATTACCTAACCCATATCATGAATTTCCCTCACAACACTCTCACACTCATCCACACCACTCACCCTCACATAATACACTCATATATATCACACTCAATAGGTTCTCTATAGGTTTTCCTATTAGCTATTTGCTATACTCAAATAGGCTCTCTCTCACACACACTCACAAATGGCTCTCACACACACATCTCAACTCACAAATACACACACACAAGGCTATATTGGACTGATTTGGAGTGGTATGTGGGACTGAATGTAGGCCAAAGGGACAACAGTTAGGGACTGTTTTGGAGCTGTCCTTGGACAGCAAGTAGAGGGTGTTTGGGGATGCAATGACAGCCAAGTAAGGGTGATATTTGGGACTGTTTTTGGTGTTAACAGGACAACCAACACTTAGGGAAAAACTGGACTGAATTTAAGGGTTTTGAGGAGACTGTTGGGGCTGTCCTTGGACAGCCCAAGGGTGGTTTAATAGGCTGCTTTGTAGGGCTTACTCCAAGGGCTATAGAGGGTGGTTAACAAGGGGGTTTAGGGGACTAAGGGACTACCAACCATGGCTGAAATCTGGACAGCCATGGGGGCAAAACTGGACAGCCAACAGGGTAAATTCTGGACAAATTTTGGGGCTATTGGGGACAGCCAAGTGCTGTCCCAAATGGACTGAAGTATGCAGCAAGGTGGGGGGTTAAACATGGACTGTTTTGACAGTGTAAACTGGGTTTAAGGGACAGCAGCAAGCTGGGTTTCCCCCTCTCCTAACACCCACAAACCATCTCACAACTCCTCTATAACTCTCAACCATTCTCCTACTCCAACCAAAACTCAAACACCTCTCCTACACTAACATACACACATCCAATACTCCATGCTTGGCCGACCACTCATGCCCCCATCCAACACCAATATACACACCACATTCCCACCATAACATATCCACATATATATATATAACCCAATATATATACATATATATAAATATATATATATATATATATATATATATATATATATATATATATATATATATATATATATATATATATATATATATATATATACATAGAGATTAATATATATCACCATACATATACACATATTGATATAAATATTATGATACATTAAGATACATAGGAAAAACACATTCTAAACACATAGTAAAATCTGGAATAATATTAGAACAACCTAAAATTAATACACAAACAATTTACATGTGTCCAAATAGGGGGTTTTCCCATTAGGATACGATCCTACACATTGGACACCTCTACAAGTGTCCAAATGGACACGAAATGAACTCAAATGGACACAAAACTAAGGGGGTCATTCCTATAGGTCAAAACAATCCTAATGCATGAAAATAATGAGAAGGAGAAGGGATTTATACCTCCCGGTGACTCGAATCGATCCCGAAATGCCACCGACACGTAGGAATCCCAAACGGACACGAACAAGCTCCGAATCCTCTCAAACTTGGGGAGCTCCTTCCTTGGCTAGAATGGAGAAGGAAGGAAGAAGATTTGGTGAAAAAATGGAAAGATTTGGTGGAAAAATTTCTAGGGTTTGCTCTCTAGAAAAATTGGGGAAGAACAAGAGAGAGAATGAAAGAGGAAATAATAAAGTGGCTAATCCCTATCCAAACTAAAGGTGGCCGGCCCCTATAGGGTTTTTGTCCTATTAGGGAAAGTCCAAGAAAGCCCCCTTTCTAATCTATTTACTAATACATGGAAAGGGGTTTAAGTCGGGGGTAGTTTGGTCACTCCTAAAACACTAATCTCAATTAATACTAACCAAAATAATTTAGTCTAGTCACTAACTAAAATAACTAACATGTGGGCCATGGCTAACTAGTGTGTGGGCCCGCTAAGGTCAACACTACCCCGGGTCCCCGATACAAGTCGGAATGAGTTAAAATTCGAACCCGACTCAAATAACCCCAAAATAATACAATAAATAAATAAATAATTTCAAAATAATTTTAAAGTGGAAAATTACCAAAATATCCCTGTTTATGAAAATCGGGGGTGACAAATCTATCCACCTTAAAAAAATTTTGTCCTCAAAATTAAAACAAACATACACTGAAACACCTGCAGAAACAAAATTATACCTCAGGGCTCGAAGAGATAAGGGAAACGCTCCCGCATGTCGTCCTCTCTCTCCCAGGTAGACTCACCTGGAGAGTGATGTCTCCATGCAACACGAACCAAGGGTATAACCTGGTTCCGGAGCACCTTCTCCCTACGATCCAGAATCTCCACTGGCTGCTCTAGATAGTGAAGAGTAGGCCCCACCTCGATCGCTGAATGGTCCAATACATGGCTGGGGTCCGCCACGTACTGTCTCAGCTGCGACACATGGAACACATTGTGTACCCCCTCTAGCGTAGGCGGCAAGTCTAGCCTGTAAGCCACTGTACCGACCCTCTCAAGGATGGTGAAAGGTCCGATGTAGCGCGGACTAAGCTTCCCGCCTCCGCCAAAGCGAATCGTACCCCGTGTCGGAGAAATCTTCAGGAACACCAAAGCACCAGCATAGACATAAAACAAACTCAGAACACAGGACAGACAAAATCACAAGCAACCATAAACAGAAACTGAAACTAACCTCGAACTCTAACGGTCTCCGGTGGCTATCGGCCCAATGTCGCTGCCTATCCTGAGCCACCCGAAGTCTGTCTCTAATCAGCCTGACCTTCTCAGCTGCATCCACCACCATCTCCGGTCCAAGCAGCACTCTCTCGCCAACATCGTCCCATGTCAAGGGAATACGACATCTCCGTCCGTATAGAGCCTCGAATGGCGACATCTCTATACTGGCCTGATAGTTGTTGTTGTAAGCAAACTCTACCAGGTGAAGATGATCCTCCCAAGAACCCCCGAGATCTATCACACACGTGCGAAGCATATCCTCCAAAGTCTGGATAGTCCTCGCCGACTGCCCGTCTGTCTGGGGGTGATAAGCGGTACTAAACTTGAACGAGGTGCCAAAGCTAGCCTGCAAACTCCTCCAAAAGTGGGAAGTGAAACGGCTATCCCGATCTGAAACTATGCTCACAGGAACCCCATGCAATCATACGATCTGACGAACATACAGCTCTGCCAACCTCTCCGTAGACAATCCCACCTTGAAAGGCAAAAAGTGGGCCGATTTAGTCAATCTATCAACTATGACCCAAATCGCGTCTTTCCCTCCTGGAGATCGTGGAAGTCCGGACACAAAGTCCATGGTGATGTGCTCCCACTTCCACTCAGGAATGGGTAGTGGCTGTAGCAATCCACCAGGCCTCTGCCTCTCGGCCTTCACCTGCTGACAAACCAAGCAGCGAGATACAAACTGAGCCACCTCGCGCTTCATGCCGTACCACCAAACGTGCTCCCTCAGATCTCTATACATCTTGTTGGCACCAGGATGCATAGAGTACTGAGAGCGATGAGCCTCCTGAAGAACCTCCTCCCGAAGCTCCCCACTCGGAACGCACAGTCTAGCACCGTGCCATAGCGACCCATCTTCGGCAATAGAGAAATCATCAAGCAGCCCTGCCCGTACCTGCTCCCTAATGCTCCTCAGGGCAACATCATCATACTGTACTGATCTGACTCTGTCCATCAACTCAGACTGAATCTGCAAGCCCCATATCTGCACCTCCATGCCCAAAATAATCACCTCGATTTCTAAACTGTCCAGGTCAGCCAAAAGATGACGGTCTGATGTCAGATACATAGCCACTGGATACCTGCTCAAGGCATCTGCAACTACGTTGGCCTTCCCTGGATGGTACTGTAAGGCGATATCGAAATCCTTCATCAGCTCAAGCCAACGTCTCTGCCGCATGTTCAGCTCCTTCTGAGTGAACACGTACTTCAAGCTCTTGTGGTCAGTAAAGATCTTAACCCGCTCTCCGTACAGATAGTGCTTCCACAACTTCAGGGCAAAGATGACAGCGGCTAACTCCAGATCGTGAGTCGGGTAGTTCTTCTCATGAGGACGTAACTGCCTAGATGCATAGGCAATCACCTTCCCGTGCTGCTGAAGTACACAACCCAGACCCCGGCCAGAAACGTCGCTGTAAATCGAGAAACCACCGGTCCCAGACGGTAATGTCAAGATCGGAGCTGATGTCAACCTCTTCTTCAGCTCATCGAAGGCGGCCTGACACTCCTCAGTCCAGACGAACTCCACGTCCTTCCTGGTGAGTCTAGTCATCGGCTCCGTGATCCGCGAGAAATCCTGGACGAACTTCCGATAGTAGCCCGCCAATCCCAGAAAGCTCCGAATCTCGGCAACTGTACTGGGAGTAGACCAAGACTCTACCGCAGCAATCTTCTTCTGGTCTACTGAGATCCCGTGCTCGGTCACAACATGACCCAAGAACTCGACCTGGTCCAGGAAGAACTCACACTTCGACAGCTTTCCGTACAACTGCTCCTTTCTCAAAGTCTCGAGCACAATCCTCAGATGCTCCTCGTGCTCCTCTGGCGTCTTTGAGTAGACCAGGATGTCGTCTATGAAGACCACCACGAACTTGTCAAGGTACTGATGGAATACCTTGTTCATCAAGTTCATGAACACAACTGGGGCATTGGTCAACCCAAATGGCATCACAGTGAACTCGTACTGGCCGTACCGAGTCCGAAAAGCTGTCTTCGGAATGACTTCCTGCTTCACCTTCAGCTGATGATAGCCGGACCTCAGATCTATCTTTGAAAACACCTTGGCACCGCTCAACTGATCGAACAAGTCATCGATCCTCGGCAATGGGTACTTGTTTTTTGATAATGAGGTTGTTGAGCGCCCTGTAGTCGATACACATGCGCATCGTACCATCCTTCTTCGGTACAAACAGGACTGGCGCTCCCCATGGCGATGAACTGGATCTAATGAATCCCTTGTCCTGCAGCTCGTCGACCTGCTTCTTCAGCTCCGCCAACTCGCTGTGTAACCTCCGTTAATTAATTTCTTAAAATTCTTATTTATTTTATTTTATTTTGTATTTATCAAAACTTCAAATTTTCTAAATCTCGAAGAGCGTGCAAATTCTAATTTTTGGAAAAAAAATTGACCGTGATTGCTATCGGTCCTTGTTGGTTTTGGTTTACTATTTTAAGCGATTTTGTCCTATTAGAATTTCTCTGTCATTTTTCTTGAATCAATAAGTTTTAAATGTTGTTCTATATGGAGAGACGTTTACTGAATTTTGGAATTTCAAAATATAATCATTTACTAATAAATAATTTTAAAATATATTTAAATAATTAGTGAATAAATTAGTATTATTTATGTCTTTAAAATTATTGGCTAAATTGTAATTAGCCATTTGTTAAATTAGTATTAACTAGTAATTTAATTGTTAATTTATAACTAATATTTATTTTAGTACTAATTAATTGGCAGATAGTGATATGGTTAGTGGTTAGCAGTTAGTTATTAGCATTAGTTTTTCCACTATGTTTTTCCTAATTCTATTACATGTACATTGGATTCTAGGGTTCCCCCACTGCCCTATAAATAGCACACACTTCCTAAGACCCACATACACAAATCCCCAAATCCCTAGAAATTCCTACAGCCGCCACCCCTGCCATTACAATCCCGACCACCCCCTGCGTCTCCGGCCATCGCCGGAGATCCACGACACCGCCACCACCGTTCACCACCACCAGCAACCGCCTAACACGCCACCACATCTCCCCTTCACTCGCCGCACCACCCCGACCTCCACGCTACCACCACCAACAGAACACGCCACCACCGCCACCATCAGATCCACCACCGCCGTCCTGAACCACCACTGCCATCCCCTTCACTCGCCGCACCACCACCCGAACCACCACCGTCACCATAGCCGACATCCCATTGCCACCACCCTCACCATTGCCGCCCGGCCATCACCACCCCCACCATCAGGGAATCACCACCGCCACCATCAGGGAACCACCACCTCTGTCACGACCCGTACCCTGATTAGGGGCACGAGAACGTGGATACGTCCAGCCTACGCTGCAGTGTCGGCAGTAGAACGCTGTATAGGTCATCTATAATATCTAACATCTAACAACAAGATATACAAACCTGTCATCTCCGCACGGAGGTATAACATAACAACTCAACTCTATATCTCAAACACAAGTCTAGGAAAGATAGAGCATGATATGGAATCAGACGAAAGGAAGAAACTGAATATATATATAGAGTTACCACACCACACAAAGTAGATGTCCAACACAAATAAGTACAAGACCTGAAATATAACTAAGTCACAACTAACAATCGGAACAGTCCGATACAAAATAAAAACTGTAAACACTAGACTAGACTAGGCACCCTCTACTGAGCTAGATGCTCCTCAGGCTCCTGAAGGTCACCCTCATGTGTCCCATAGAAGGTAGGACAGTTACCATCATCATCTGTAATATTTTCAACAGGCCCAGTCAGGACAGGAACGAGCACAATACATCTCACGCAGTTCATAACATGTTGGGAAATGTAAAGCATGCATAGAGTAAGATACATGGACTGTAAAGAAATATATATAAAAATGAGAGAGATTTGATAACTGGAAATATCTATATATATACGATAAGTAAGAACTGTAGGTAACCTGTGATTTAGAGCATGAGATGGTTATATAAACGGGCTTAGGACATATACAAGATTTTACAAGATTTCACAAGAATTTGTACAAGATGGGATTTTGATCACATAACCATTTCCTACTCACCCTCCCCAATCAATACACAACGATCCAGTCAAGTTACGTTACCTTGTACAAGAGGTTTTTATCATGTTTGCTCACGTGATCATGAGAGTACAAGATTGTACAAGAGTATACATGAAAGCGGTGTACATGAAATACAAGATGTTCGTGAAAAATACATGACAACTGTATCTGATGCACCCCGAGGGAGATAACATCGCATGACAAGATCCATATAGTACCAATCCGTGATAATAACGTGACAGCATCATGTAAGGTATTCTAGAGCAAGAATAAAAATCCTAACAAGTATGAAAAGATCAGAGAATGTACTCGCCTGTCACCCTGTATGACTGATATGAATAGATGTCCGAACTGGTGTCACAGAGTCCTATTTAGAGTAAAACAGGTCACAATATATTCACAATAGAAAAATAGAGTATACAATGCATACTACATGATTCTAGATCAATCTGGTCAAAAGTCAACTCTTGGTCAACTCAACAATCAAACTAGGTCACAGGAAGTCATACTAGGTCACAGGAAATCAAACTAAGTCAAATAAAGTCAAACAAGGTAAAACAAGTCAAGGTTAGTCAAATCTAGGTTAATTAGGTCAAGATTTGACCTAAGGTTGACTTTGGTCAACCCTTAGTCAACAAGGGTTAACTAGTAGGTGTTTAGGTCCATTAGGTTAATTGGGTTAGCCCCAAAGCCATAGGCTAGTCACCTTGGCCATAGGCTAATGGTTATAGGTTTCTATAGGCTAGTGACTTATAGGTTTTCAACTCTATATAATATATATATATATACTCACATATATATATAACCTTATATATATATACATACACAACAATCACATAGGCCTATGGCCTATGTAATACTTACATACCCTAGATATCTATATATATATCAATATGTGAATACTATATTTAATACAAAAACCCACATATATATATACATAGATAGCTAACCTACATACATATATATATATATATATATATAAAAAAAAAAAAAAAAAAAAAAAAAAAAAAAATATATATATATATATATATATATATATATATATATATATATATATATATATATATATATATATATATATATATATATATATATATATATATATATATATATATACATTTCATATATATATATATATATATATATATATATATATATAGACCCAATACCCTCAACTATATATACCTACTATATATATCATATATAACCAAATATACAAAATACTATATATATACTCACTATATAACATATATATATACATATATATATTTACATATAACATTTATATATATATAGAGAGAGGGAGAGAGAGAGATGTGAAAGGGAGAGAGAGAGAGAGAGACTGAATAGAGAGAGGGACGGTGAGAGAGAGACAGAGATAACAGGAATGGGGGGCTGTTCTCAGTTTTCTGAGAACAGGAAACAACCCCAACACACACACACACACAATACACACACACACACCCCTAATATACATATACATGTATATACCTAAGTATATACATGTACACAACCTAAAAACTCACCCACACACTCACATACATATATACTACATATATACACACTAAAAATACACATGTATATGTATAAATCATACTCAAAATCGATTTGAAACTCGATTTGAAAAACTGGGAAATAATCCCAAAATCAGGAAATATTGTACTGTTTACTCGATAACTAGGTAATCCCAATTTCTCACACGAAACCAAGCTATGGCTCGAAACTCTAGGTTGGTAATTGACACCCCACACATACCCTAGTGTCCTAGGTGCCTGAAACGACACCACGACACGGTTTCATGTGTCAAAACACACGAAAACACCACACGGGTAAACTAGGATACACAACACAGTGCACAGCGTCGTGCACGTGTTCACGTGTCTCGTGGACACACCACGAGATACGACACGTCTCGTGGTCACACACACGTGTAGCCCACATATAGGGCTACACGATGGACACTCTGTTACGTGTGCACGTGTCCTACAGCGTCGACACGAGAGCCGTATCAGTCGAGGAAATTCGACTGATACGCGCGATTTTTACTGCGTCGTGCAGAGATGCACACGCCTCGTGTTCGCGACACAAGACACGATGCATCTCGTGCTCGTGTCCTCATGTACGCCACACATAGGGCTACACTCTCGTGTCAGTACGAGGTGCCAACGTGTCGTGTCCGTGCGACACGATACGCGCGAAGTTGCCCTCGCGTGCGTGTGCGCTGACAGCGCGTGTCCAGTGCGAGTGAGATTTCTCACTCGACACGACACAACGCGACACCAAACTTTGGGGGCATGTTCGCAGACATTGCCCCCGTGTCCATGTCAAAATCTTGTGTCCTAGTGTACTGTGCAGTGAGTACGAGGGGTTGGGTAGCAGGGCATGCACGAGAGTCTCGTGCAGTGGGTTCGTGTCCGTTTTGGACACGGACACGACACGGTTTTGTGTCCAGTAGGTTAGGGTTGTGTTCTACTAGTCTAGGGCTACCAGAAAATATACTTTGTTCTACATTTTAATAAAAACAAGTTCTTTGTGGCATTTCACCAAACAATGATTTCTAGCTTAGGATACATGTCCGATACGGACACCAAACCAATCCTATTTTTCACCAAACTTGACCTACAGTTCCCTAGTACCTAGATGCATGCAAATATGAAGAGAAAACACAAAATTAACATGGTTTGAGGGCATTTACCTATTTGTGTATTTCCAATAGAAATCAATGAAAGAGGGGGGGGGTGTCCTTCCACTTGGTGATGCCCAAAGCCCCTCAAATCCTCAATAGCTAGCCCTAACTAGTACCCTCTAGTGTAGGGGAGTCCAATACAAGAAACTAGAGGTGATTTGGATCAAAATTGATCAAGTTGTGGTCTTGTGTAGGAAATGGAATTTCTAGGTATAAATTTCATGTAAATTTATCATGAATGAAATTAATGGGATTATATAGGAAGGGGGGTAGTGTAGGGGGGTGCCCTTGGCTGCCATGGGGGTAGGGGAGGGTGTCCTACCACCTTGCAAACTTAGCCCCTAAGTCTTTGACTAAGTGGTTAGATATTTAGGTTCTAAATATCTAAAAAAGGAATATCTAGATATTTATCTAACTAGATATTTATACATAAAGCTAATATCTAACATTAGTCTTCTAGGTTAGTTGCTAACCTCTAGATTAGTGCTAAACTAGATTAGGAATTAACATGACACTAATCAACAATTAAATAATAATAAAAATACATAAATCCAAATAATTCTAAATAATTTCTAAAAAATTACCAAAATACCCTTTAGGCTAAAAAGCCCTAATTTGATGTTCTAAACCTATGGCTAGGCTCACATGATCATGGTTAGTCTCTAGGTTAAGAAAAACTAGGGTTACACTAAGGTTTTGCTAGTAAGTCACAAAGTCATAAGTCATGACTTAGAAAATGGTTTAACTTAACTAAAAATCACAAAAAATCATATCATGACTAAAATACTATTAATTAATAATAAAAATAATAAATTTTCAAAAATACCCCAATTTCAGAAAACTGGGTGCTACAAGTCTACCCTCCTTAGAAAATTTCGTCCTCGAAATTAGAATGGTCATACTCCTTCTAGGTCAAACACCCCAACAATCACAGTCTCAAACACACAGTCCGATAATCATATGCGTCTGTCCGAAATCATGATATTCGGAATCTTCGTCATGCTAGTGAGCAAGGCTACGATATTCACAGAGTCCTCGACTAAGGTACATACCTCTAGAATCATGGTATTTAAAATTTTTGCATTGTCGCATGCCTGGCCGCGAAAACCTTAAATTCCCACATCCGAGAAATACGTCCAAAATCCGACTATATGTCCTCACTATGCCAGCTAACATGACTATAGAAGACTCTAGATCCCATGATCGAGACGACCTAGCCCATACGAATTATCTCAGAAGAAAATAATTCACAATGAAATATCCGAACAAAATTTATCAACTATAAGGAACAGATAGAATCGAAATTCCAAGACAGTTATAAGGAGGCAAATGCGGAAATAGAATCGAAAAGGTTGGAACCTGCAATCAGCTCTCCCTCTGTCTGTGCATCATCGACTGCCATGGCGAAAGCTCGCCCCGGTTGGCCTCCCTTGGCCTGCTGCTGATGCTGGACAAACCTCTGCTGCTGAGTCTGCAACGGTGGTCCCGTCTGCTGCCCTGTCGGAGCCCTAGCTCCTGCTGCTGCCTGAGCCAATCGTGCCAAGCTCTTGGGACACTCCTTCAACTGATTCTCTGCTGAACCACAAAGCAAACACAGGACCTGCCTATTCCTGCAGTCATCCCATCCGTGACCTTGCTTCTTACAGAAGTTACACATAGGGTGCTATTGCTGCCTGGGTGCCTGCTGGTGAAGTACATGTCCCTGGCCCTGAAATGGCTGCTGAACTGGCCTCTGCTATATGTGAGGGCGCTTGGCTGGCCCTGCACTAGAACTAGCTCCTAAGGTATCACTGCCCCTCTTCGGCTTGAGGCCGAAGTCCTCCTCTGCAATCTGTGCGTCCATCAATATCTGATCGAACGTCGCGTCACGGCGTCCCGAGGTGCGGGTGCGTACTGCATGAATAAGTCCCCTACGGAACTTACGAGCCTTCTGCCCCTCATCCTGGATCATATCGGGAGCGAACCTGCTAAGGCGGAAGAACTCAGCTGCATACTCGTCCACCGACGAGTTCCCCTGCACTAGACCTACGAACTGGCCCTCCAATGCTGTAAGAGCCACGTCCGGGAAGAACTTCTCCTTGAAGAGCCTCCGGAAGTTCTCCCAAGTCAGCCCTCTCACTGACGCATGAGGATCCGTGCGGTACCATGTTAGCGCAATGTCGAAGAATCGGCTGGCTGCGGCCGAAACCCAAAGCGCTCTAGGAAGCTCTGCCAGCTCCATGCTCCGCTGTACATCCTCTAGCCAGTCGTCTGCATAGAGGATGCCCTCCGTGCCTGTGAAGTCCCTGGAGCTCATCTTCCTGAAGTCCAATACTGTCCCCGGCCTGGACTGCTGCTGGTACGACTGCTGGCCAGTAGGGCCCTGTACCGTACCCGGTGCCACTCTCTCTACTGCTGCTAGGGCAAGCTGATACGAGTTCTCCATACTCTGCCTCAGCATCTCGATCTGTCGGTGTGACGCCTCCGACTGGCGCTGCGATGCCTCTGCCTGGGCCCGCTGTGTCTCCATCATCTGCTGAAGGAGAAGGAACATATGGTGCGTATCCGTCGGTACCGGTGGTGGTGGCAGTATCTCCGGAACAACGGCCGTAACCCTCTGGGGTGGAGGTGGTAGACCTCCCTGTGCAACTGCCTGGGTCTCCAGAATAGTAGAATCACTGGGGGTAGTCTCGTGAACCTCCTCCTCTGCCTGATCAGATCTCTCAGGCAAGCTACTCGATCCAGTGGCCTACGGGTGCGTCTTCGTCATCCTGGAGACGATTTGAAACAAAAAGATCAATATGGCACATGAGTAGATTATCAAAGAAGGACAGTTAATTTAATACAAGGGGAGAAATCATGAAAATCAAAAGATCGGAAATTTCCTAGGTGTGATTGAGAAACTCCTATCATGTCCTAGGTCCTACGTCCTAATTGCAGGCTCGTAATTAGTACTCTAAGTCGAGCACCATTACGAGATCGCACTAACTGCGACACAGACCTGCATGGGCCACCACAAAAACGTGTCACGACCCGCACCCTGATTAGGGGCACGAGAACGTGGGTACGTCCAGCCTACGCCGTAGTGTCGGTGGTAGAACGCTGTATAGGTCATCTATAATATCTAACATCTAACAACAAGATATACAAACCTGTCATCTTCGCACGGAGGTATAACATAACAACTCAACTCTATATCTCAAACACAAGTCTAGAAAAGATAGAGCATGATATGGAATCAGACGAAAGGAAGAAACTGAATATATATATAGAGTTACCACACCACACAAAGTAGATGTCCAACACAAATAAGTACAAGACCTGAAATATAACTAAGTCACAACTAACAATCGGAACAGTCCGATACAAAATGAAAACTGTAAACACTAGACTAGACTAGGCACCCTCTACTGAGCTAGATGCTCCTCAGGCTCCTGAAGGTCACCCTCATGTGTCCCATAGAAGGTAGGACAGTCACCATCATCATCTGTAATATTTTCAACAGGCCCAGTCAGGACAGGAACGAGCACAATACATCTCACGCAGTTCATAACATGTTGGGAAATGTAAAGCATGCATAGAGTAAGATACATGGACTGTAAAGAAATATATATAAAAATGAGAGAGATTTGATAACTGGAAATATCTATATATATACGATAAGTAAGAACTGTAGGTAACCTATGATTTAGAGCATGAGATGGTTATATAAACGGGCTTAGGACATATACAAGATTTCACAAGATTTTACAAGAATTTGTACAAGATGGGATTTTGATCACATAACCATTTCCTACTCACCCTCCCCAATCAATACACAACGATCCAGTCAAGTTACGTTACCTTGTACAAGAGGTTTTTATCATGTTTGCTCACGTAATCATGAGAGTACAAGATTGCACAAGAGTATACATGAAAGCGGTGTACATGAAATACAAGATGTTCGTGAAAAGCACATGACAACTGTATCTGATGCACCCCGAGGGAGATAACATCGCATGACAAGATCCATATAGTACCAATCCGTGATAATGACGTGACAGCATCATGTAAGGTATTCTAGAGCAAGAATATAAATCCTAACAAGTATAAAAAGATCAGAGAATGTACTCACCTGTCATCCTGTATGACTGATATGAATAGATGTCCGAACTGGTGTCACAGAGTCCTATTTAGAGTAAAACAGGTCACAATATATTCACAATGGAAAAATAGAGTATACAATGCATACTACATAATTCTAGGTCAAAAGTCAACTCTTGGTCAACTCAACAGTCAAACTAGGTCACAGGAAGTCATACTAGGTCACAGGAAATCAAACTAAGTCAAATAAAGTCAAACAAGGTAAAACAAGTCAAGGTTAGTCAAATCTAGGTTAATTAGGTCAAGGCTTGACCTAAGGTTGACTTTGGTCAACCCTTAGTCAACAAGGGTTAACTAGTAGGTGTTTAGGTCCATTAGGTTAATTGGGTTAGCCCCAAAGCCATAGGCTAGTCACCTTGGCCATAGGCTAATGGTTATAGGTTTCTATAGGCTAGTGACTTATAGGTTTTCAACTCTATATTATATATATATATATACTCACATATATATATAACCTTATATATATATACATACACAACAATCACATAGGCCTATGGCCTATGTAATACTTACATACCCTAGATATCTATATATATATATATCAATATGTGAATACTATATTTAATACAAAAACCCACATATATATATACATAGATAGCTAACCTACATATATATATATATATATATATATATATATATATATATATATATATATATATATATATATATATATATATAGACCCAATACCCTCAACTATATATACCTACTATATATATCATATATAACCAAATATACAAAATACTATATATATACTCACTATATAACATATATATATATACATATATATATTTACATATAACATTTATATATATATAAAGAGAGGGAGAGAGAGAGATGTGAAAGAGAGAGAGAGAGAGAGAGACTGAATAGAGAGAGGGACAGTGAGAGAGAGACAGAGATAACAGGAATGGGGGGTTGTTCTCAGTTTTCTGAGAACAGGAAACAACCCCAACACACACACACACAATACACACACACACCTAATATACACATACATGTATATACCTAAGTATATACATATACACAACCTAAAAACTCACCCACACACTCACATACATATATACTACATATATATACACTGAAAATACACATGTATATGTATAAATCATACTCAAAATCGATTTGAAACTCGATTTGAAAAACTGGGAAATAATCCCTAAATCAGGAAATATTGCACTGTTTACTCGATAACTAGGTAATCCCAATTTCTCACACGAAACCAAGCTATGGCTCAAAACTCTAGGTTGGTAATTGACACCCCACACATACCCTAGTGTCCTAGGTGCCTGACACGACACCACGACACGGTTTCATGTGTCAAAACACACGAAAACACCACACGGGTAAACTAGGATACACAACACAGTGCACAGCGTCGTGTACGTGTTCACGTGTCTCGTGGACACACCACGAGACACGACACGTCTCGTGGTCACACACACGTGTAGCCCACATATAGGGCTACACGATGGACACTCTGTTACGTGTCCACGTGTCCTACAGCGTCGACACGAGAGCCGTATCAGTCGAGGAAACTCGACTGATACGCACGATTTTTACTGCATCGTGCAGAGATGCACACGCCTCGTGTTCGTGACACAGGACACGACGCATCTCGTGCTCGTGTCCTCGTGTACGCCACACATAGGGCTACACTCTCGTGTCAGTACGAGGTGCCAACGTGTCGTGTCCGTGCGACACGATACGCACGAAGTTGCCCCCGCGTGCGTGTGCGCTGACAGCGCGTGTCCAGTGCGAGTGAGATTTCTCACTCGACACGACACGATGCGACACCAAACTTTGGGGGCATGTTCGCAGACATTGCCCCCGTGTCCATGTCAAAAATCTCGTGTCCTAGTGCACTGTGCAGTGAGTACGAGGGGTGGGGTAGCAGGGCATGCACGAGAGTCTCGTGCAGTGGGTTCGTGTCCGTTTTGGACACGGACACGACACGGTTTTGTGTCCAGTAGGTTTGGGTTGTGTTCTACTAGTCTAGGGCTACCAGAAAATATACTTTGTTCTACATTTTAATAAAACAAGTTCTTTGTGGCATTTCACCAAACAATGATTTCTAGCTTAGGATACGTGTCCGATACGGACACCAAACCAATCCTATTTTTCACCAAACTTGACCTACAGTTCCCTAGTACCTAGATGCATGCAAATATGAAGAGAAAACACAAAATTAACATGGTTTGAGGGCATTTACCTATTTGTGTATTTCTAATGGAAATCAATGAAAGAGGGGGGGGGGGGGGGGGGGTGTCCTTCCACTTGGTGATGCCCAAAGCCCCTCAAATCCTCAATAGCAGGCCCTAACTAGTACCCTCTAGTGTAGGGGAGTCCAATGCAAGAAACTAGAGGTGATTTGGATCAAAATTGATCAAGTTGTGGTCTTGTGTAGGAAATGGAATTTCTAGGTATAAATTTCATGTAAATTTATCATGAATAAAATTAATGGGATTATATAGGAAGGGGGGTAGTGTAGGGGGGTGCCATTGGCTGCCATGGGGGTAGGGGAGGGTGTCCTACCACCTTGCAAACTTAGCCCCTAAGTCTTTGACTAAGGGGTTAGATATTTAGGTTCTAAATATCTAAAAAAGGAATATCTAGATATTTATCTAACTAGATATTTATACATAAAGCTAATATCTAACATTAGTCTTCTAGGCTAGTTGCTAACCTCTAGATTAGTGCTAAACTAGGTTAGGGATTAACATGACACTAATCAACAATTAAATAATAATAAAAATACATAAATCCAAATAATTCTAAATAATTTCTAGAAAATTACCAAAATACCTTTTAGGCTAAAAAGCCCTAATTTGATGTTCTAAACCTATGGCTAGGCTCACATGATCATGGTTAGTCTCTAGGTTAAGAAAAAACTAGGGTTACGCTAAGGTTTTGCTAGTAAGTCACAAAGTCATAAGTCATGACTTAGAAAATGGTTTAACTTAACTAAAAATCACAAAAAATCATATCATGACTAAAATACTATTAATTAATAATAAAAATAATAAATTTTCAAAAATACCCCAATTTCAGAAAACTGGGAGCTACAACCTCCACCGCCATAAGCCACCACCACCGCCGCCCTGCCATCAAACCACCGCCGCCGCTGTTCATCATCCCCACCACCAATAACCACCGCCGCCACAATCAAAAATAGAGAGAGAGAGAGAGAGAGAGAGAGGGAGAGAGAACCTGGCCGATGACCGCCACCCAGCTCCGCCACTCCTGGCGCCGCCTCGAAGCCGACCTAGCTCCTCCGCCGCCGTTCCTTTCCGTCGGCGCAGCCCATCGCCGCCCTGGCCGAGCGCTCCGCCACCCACGCGCCGGATCCCCTCCTCCGCGCTTCGCCACCCCTCCGTCGGCCGCTCCGTCGGCGCAACCCCGCCGTCCCAACCCCGTTGAGCTCTCCCCTTCGATTCTGAGTCCTCCCCCTTTTTCCATTCTTCTGTGGAATGTTGGGGATCAGGGCCTTTGCTGATTAATAGATTATTTATATTATATTATATATAATAGTATATGGTATTAATATATGTTAGTATGTATTAGTTTAAATATATAGTATAATAGTTAATGTATATTTGTACATTTATTAATATATATTGGTATATATATTAGTTTATAATTATATATATATTAGTTTTCGTATAAAAAATGTAAAATTGTTATATAAAATGTATATTAGTTTTATATAATTAATGTATATTAATGTATATTAGTTTATATAATAAATGTATATTAGTTCATAATAAATGTATGTTAGTTTATATATATATTGTAGCAATGGTGGAAATAATTTGGTATCTATAGTTATTTCTTAGTATTATTATTATTGGTATTATTTGTAATATTATTACTATTATCAATTACTATATGGTTTTAGCCTAAGAGTTTTATTATATTAAAAACATTATTTCCAAGTATTGGTTTATTAAGTTTTTAACCAAAAATAATATTATAGTATTTTTCTCTAATAAAAATTCATATTTCACCAAAATAAGAAGGTGGAGACCCAAAATGATTTTTCATTATATTTTTAGATATATATATATATATATATATATTAAAAATATATATATATATATATATATATATATATATATATATATATATATATATATATATATATATATATATATATATATATATATATATATATATATATATATCATAAATGACTTTCAAGGCAGTATATGTATTTGTTATGTTTTTCCTTCAGAGTCTTAAGTCACGACTTTAATAGTCGTCTTCTCGTTCTTGTTGATTGTCGTACCAAACCCTGATTTTAGACTTTTATATACCGAACTAGGCTATTTGGACTACTCTGGACTTATTGGGACTGCCCGTGTCGTCCTCTGGGACCTTCTATGGAGCTTAGCATGGTGCCTACCTTGTGTCGACACGTTCGTGTCGTGCACGTCGACTCCAACCAATCAAGGCTAGTACATTCTCTGATCATTTCATATCCTGCTTAGAATTATTTCCTGCATTAAATTACTTTACTTGTTACTGTCACGTTGGTCACACGGATTGGTACTATATGGATCCCTTCTTGAGATGTTATCCTTAGGGAGCATTGGGTACTACATGTTCTGTGCGTTTCACTTACATGGCGTATCACTATGCTTCATTGGTTCTTTGATCACTTGTGACATATACTCTTATGACCACAGAGTCTCCTAGAATACTTATCCCATTTACTGGGTATTCTAGAATCTCCTAGAATCCCCATTTATGGGACATCTATGTATCACCCTTCGGGGGCCTTTGCATGGAATCATAACATAACCTGGTTGGATCCTTGTGTATTGATTGGGGTGTACGGGAGAGTAGAAGTAGACATGTGAATAATACCCAAGTAGTATCTCATCAGAATCTTTCCATAGTGTCTCATCAGAATCTCCTATGCCATTTACATGTCTATATTGTACTCTGACTCACTAGCCACTGTTAGTTTCTATTTATAGTAGATATTTCTATTACAGCTCTCTCTCTGTTTACATACTGCATTTCCTTCAGTACCTGTATCTTACTTTACTGCATGATTATATTTTCTAACCTGCTATGAACTGTTGAGATGTACTGTACTCGTTCCCGTCCTGACTGGACCTGTTGATAAATTTTACAGATAGCTTGGAGGTTGCCTGCTAGCCTAGAGGAGACACAGTAGGGGTTGTATAGATAGCTAGGGTTTTGCTCATAGTTTATTTTCAGTTGTCTTGAGTTGTATTTATGGATTACTGTATTTGAGCTTGGGATGTATTTCTGGGTTGTGTATCTTAGACACTTAGACTTCTATCTGCTGTATCTCTTTTAGATTTCATGTTTTATCTATCTTCCATTATGCTCTACCTTAGATGTGATTGAGTTTACATTCTGCTATGTCACCCCCATTCGGGGAGTATAAACTGCTTAGCCTTATACTGTTAGATGCATGAGACCTAGGACAGCGTTCTACCGCCGATACTGTGGCGTAGGCTGGACGTACCCACGTCTCGTGCCCTTACTCTAGGGTGCGGATCGTGACACGTTTTTAGTGGTGGCCCATGCAGGTCGAGTTTGTGTAGTGGTATTCGAACTAGAGTACCATTACAGCCTGCAGTAGGATTAGGATATATTTTGAAGATACTCAATCACAGTTAGGATCTCTTGAGAGATTCCTGGGACGACCCTTGAAAATCTTATTTAACTTCGATTTGAAAACTCTCTTTTCCTTGATTTGATTTATCTTTATTTTCTGTTGTTGAATTTGATTTTGATGGATTATTGTTGAATTTGAGTTTGTATTTATTGATTTTGATGGAAGATTATTGAATCTTTAATCTTGATGTTAGCTATGGCATCCGAGTTTGTATTTATATGATTTGAAGGATTTTTGTTCATTTTTTTTGAATCTTGATGTTCGTAGATAAATTTGATTTTGGGTATTCATTGTTGATTTAATTTAAATTTTGTCAAGATGAAATTATATGGGCTAGGTCATCTAAGTTTTGGAATCTAGTCTTCTATAGTCACATTAGCCAGCATGGCGAGGACATATAGTCTAATTTTGGATATATTTCTCGGGTGTAGGAATTTAAGGTTTTTGCAGTCAAGCTAGCGGCATCACAAAAATGTTAAATACCATGATTCTAGAGGTATGTGCCTAAGTCGAGGACTCTGTGATTATCGTAGCCTTGCTTACTAGTATGACGAGGATTTAGAGCACCATGATTTTTGATAGACGCATATAATTATCAGATTGTACCTTAAATGTTTTTGAACATATTTTCTCTACTTTTGTTCCAGTCCTTCAAAAAAATTTATTAATTATTTGTTTTATTTTGTTTCTTATTATTTAACTTAGGAGTAGCTTTAGCTATTTTTATAAACCTTGTGTAACTTCTTACTATGAATTTCTTCTTAATACAATGAATCAATGATTTTTGCTAGACCTTATTTTGGATTTGGTATTATAGTTCTGGTTTCAAAATGGTTCCTTCTTTTAAACAGATAAGCAGAACAAATTCTTTTATCATTCTCTTCCTGCCAATATTTTATTTCCATCATTCCTTGTCTTATATACCTATTCTGATTATATCAATTCCGTCTCGTATCACATTCTGTCAGCTGTACTTGAACCCCTGAATCTTTATATCGTTTTTACCTGAGAAATGTTGAGGAAGTAACGTGAATCATCTAGGTCAAAAATGACGTAATTGGTTATCATATGATGATTTTGTAGGAATCAAAATGTTGGATGTCAAATATGAAAAATTTGAAATGGAGATGTGGTAAAGGTTTAAAATGAAATCGAGGGATAATGTTATCGATTTAGAAACAATCACAAAAATTTGAGTTATGAATAATTCATGGATGTATTTCAAAAAAAAAAAAACTAATGAGGCTATTAGAGGTCAACCTAGTTTTGAGAACTTAGAAAATCTTGGTTATTGATTCTTATGAACTTTTACAAGGCTATGTAGAAATTTAGAGATGGGAAGGAGAATTTAATTGTATTCAATGATTATGCGAAATTGAACTAGATATTGTGAGATGGTGACTAGAGACAGAGAGAACACAAGGATTTTAAGTCATAGGAATTATTTTAGATGATTGGAGAAAAATTGTAGAATTCAAAGGATGATATTTGAAGGTGAACGTTGAAGAAAATATGAAGGTTGATTTATAAATAAAAATAAATTTTGTATGACATGGTGGTATTGGAGTTGAGTAAATACGAGACTTGATTTAAACAAGTCCAAGGATTTTATAAACTGGATTTAGAAATTTCGGATCTAATTTAGAATGAGGTGAAAGAATTTGAAAATTTGATTAAATGGATAAGTGTTTATACCTAATTAAGAGGGGTATGCTTCGTGGGGAAATGTTTTAGAAGTTTGGAATTTTGTCTATGGTGATCATGGTAAAGGTTTAGATGACTGAAGGATTATAAAATTTCGATGATTGTCATATAAAGGTTGATTTTCATATTGGGACTTGTGAGATAAAAATATGATTTAGCAAATGATAAACTTGATGGTATTAGAGAGAGATGATTAACTTAACTTCTTATGAAATCTTTCCTTGTTCCCTAAAAGGTTTTCAATACCATTGAATCCTAGTTTCCTTAATCACGACCAAATCGACTTCGATTATCTTTTCTTATCATATTAATATCTTGGGTCGTACTCAATTGAATTAAATTTGATTGTGACATGAATCTCCATCCTTGTATGCTTGTGCTCAGACTTCGATGAACCTGTCCTCCATATTGCCCAAATCTTGGTTTCCAAAATTGATCAACTTAGATCGTATCACGACTAAAATTTCTTAATATTTTTGTGATTGGATTTCAATGCCATTGACATTCATTCCTTAAACTTTTGATTTTAATTTTTCCTTGAGTAGTACCTTTCATCGTACCAATAGTCTTGACCCTTGACCGTACTTAATTTATTTGAATTCCATCGCGACTTGGATCTCTATCACATGTTGCTCGTGCTCAAAATCTCGATTTCCAATTTTTTTTTCGAACCTAAATTCAAATATTGATTAGCTTTATTCTTCATCGTGTCAATATTTTAATTTTGATCGTAATCGAACTTCGATACCCATATCACTCGTGCATAAAACTCTGATTTATTCTTGGAAGTGACTAAATTCTGTTCCAATCCCGATTTAGCTTCATACTATCCTTGATTATACCGAATTTCATGCTTGATCGTGCCTATGCTGCTACGATATTCTTTATCATATTTAAATACTATTTGAACAAAAATAGACTGACCTTATCTTGATCGTGTCAAATTTTGATTTTTATCATGTTTGGATTTTTGCACTCGTGCCTAAAATGTTTTCTGACCATGATTTGATTTCCTAATATCATCTGAAATTCTCATGATTGTTCGTGCCCAAATGACCTGACATGACTAGACGACTATGAAATCCATGGTCATGATTCTAAAGAACATGACTATATGTACAAATTTTGCCTCTGGATCGTGCTTAAAATTTTGTCCCTGATCGCGACTACCCGATTTGATTATCATAAAATTTAGTGATCATATCCGAAATAATTTTTCCTTCGTGCCTAAAATTCGATCCTCTAGTCACCATGCTGCTATTTCCTTCCTATTTCATGACGAGGTTTTGATTTTTGTCACTCTGCATACGTCATGCCTAAGTGATTTTAGTCATTCCAAGGTTTTAAGCCTCGATTTGGTTTGTGATCAAGTGGTTGATCCTTAGTCATTGATCGTGCCAAACGTTTCATTATTCCTAGCGATGACCAATTGCACCATTTTTTGTATTGACCGTGCCTTTACAACCTTGATTCCGAAATTATGATGTTATCGCCATTCATAACTAAGCTTGGATCTTGATCGTGCTTATACGACCTAGAGTCTGATTTCATCAAATTTAACTACCGATTGTTCTATACTCGAATTTCGTTCTCCATTCGTTCCCTTAGCCGTGATTAAGATCATGACTAATAACCTAAAATTATTCCTGATTGTGTCTAAACGATGTTAATCATACTATGATTCTATCGTGTTAAATCAATAATCGTGCCCAAACAATTTCAATTGATTATCTTGATCGTGCCAACTCGTCGTTCTTTGATCGTGCTGCCATACCGCCTAAATTTCTATCATATTTTAACTCCCTTGCCAAGCTTTAATTTCGAGGATGAAATTTCTTTAAGGAGGGTAGATTTGTAACCTCCGTTAATTGATTTCTTAAAATTTTTTATTTATTTTATTTTATTTCGTATTTATCAAACTTCGAATTTTCTAAATCTCGAAGAGCGTGCAAATTCTAATTTTTGGAAAAACAAATTTGACCGTGATTGCTATCGGTCCTTGTTGGTTTTGGTTTACTATTTTAAGCGATTTTGTCCTATTGGAATTTCCCTATCATTTTTCTTGAATCAATAAGTTTTAAATGTTGTTCTATATGGAGATGTTTACTGAATTTTGGAATTTCAAATATAATCATTTACTAATAAATAATTTTAAAATATATTTAAATAATTAGTGAATAAATTAGTATTATTTTTTCTTTAAAATTATTGGCTAAATTATAATTAGCCTTTGTTAAATTAGTATTAATTAGTAATTTAATTGTCAATTTATAACTAATATTTATTTAGTACTAATTAATTGGCAGATAGTGATATGGTTAGTGGTTAGCAGTTAGTGATTAGCATTAGTTTTTCCACTATGTTTTTTTAATTCTATTACATGTACATTGGATTCTAGGGTTCCCTCACTCCCCTATAAATCGCACACACTTCCCAAGACCCACATACACAAATTCCCAAATCCCTAGAAATTCCTACAGTCGCCACCCTGCCATTACAATCCCGACCACCCCCTGCGTCTCCGGCCATCGCCGGAGATCCACGACACCGCCACCACCGTTCACCACCACCAGCAACCGCCTAGCACGCCACCACATCTCCCTTCACTCGCCGCACCACCCCGACCTCCACGCTACACCACAACAGAACCGCCACCACCCCACCGCCACCATCAGATCCACCACCGCCGTCCCGAACCACCACTGCCATCCCCTTCACTCGTCGCACCACCACCCGAACCACCACCGCCACCATAGCTGACATCCCATTGCCACCACCCTCACCATTGCCGCCCCATCACCACCAACACCATCAGGGAATCACCACCGCCACCATCAGGGAATCACCACCTCCACCGCCATAAGCCACCACCACCGCCGCCCTGCCATCAAACCACCGCCGCCGCCGTTCATCATCCCCACCACCAATAACCACCGTCGCCACAATCAAAAATAGAGAGAGAGAGGGAGAGAGACCTGGCCGATGACGACACCCAGCTGCCGCTACTCCTGCGCCGCCTCGAAAGGACCTAGCTCCTCCGCGCCGTTCCTTTCCGCCGGCGCAGCCCATCGCCGCCCCTGCCGAGCGCTCCGCCACCCACGCGCCGGATCCCCTCCTCCGCGCTTTGCCACCCCTCCACCGGCCGCTCCATCGGCGCAACCCCGCCGGCCCAACCCCGGTGAGCTCTCCCCTCGATTCCGAGTCCCCCCCCTTTTTCCATTCTTCTGTGGAATGTTGGGGATCAGGGCCTTTGCAGATTAATAGATTATTACATTATATAATATATAATAGTATATGGTATAATAATGTTAGTATGTATTAGTTTAAATATATAGTATATAGTTAAGTTATTTGTACATGTATTAATATATATTGGTATATATATTAGTTTATAATTATATATATTAGTTTCGTATAAAATGTAAAATTGTTATATAAATGTATTAGTTTTATATAATTAATGTATATTAATTAGTATATTATTTATAATAAATGTATATTAGTTCATAATAATGTATGTGTTTTATATATTATTTGTAGCAATGGTGGAAATAATTTGGTATCTATAGTTATTTCTTAGTATTATTATTATGGTATTATGTAATATTATTACTATTATCAATTACTATATGGTTTTTAGCTAAGAGTTATT